>KK118478.1:52642-103183 GCA_000611955.2 Stegodyphus mimosarum
GGTGAGTGGTAGGCTATTCCATTACACATTTTGGCAGATGTTTGACGAAGCTGGGATGATTGAACCTTGGAGAAAAATACAACTCAGGACTTTCACTTTTAACAACACATCTTTATTTTAATTTAGAGCAGATTATTCAGTAATTGAACTACTAGATATGACTGACTTTAGTTCGTTATAACGTTCTAGCAAGAAGGAGGAGCATTGCGAAAGTGTAAACAGGATGAAGGCGAGAAGGCATCTGGTTAGGAAAACTTATGACGCAGCATTTATATGAGGAGGTTATGTAACAGGCGCGAATGTTCCAGAAGGTACTGGTCTAGGGGAAGATCCTGAATTGCAGAAAATTAATTAAAGGTTGCTAGTTCGCAAAGAGCAAAGCCATCGTATATTTTTTTTTTTCTTACATCTTCCCCCCGTCAAAAAGGAGAGGACCGGGGTGATGCTTTAATATTATTGTTACTGCAATAACCCATAAAATAAACTTATATATGCAAGATGAGATATGTGACCTAGCATAGGAACATTAAATAAACAACTTACCCAGAATTAGAAAAGCCAGATGCAGAGTGAAGGCAATCTATAATTACATGTGACATCAATTTCATTTCTTATTTACAGGCATGATTATTTTCAAGAATAAATATCAGTAGAACACATATAAATTAGCCAGATTTTGCTGATGAATACACATTGTCGTAAGCCGATCTACAATAAAAACCTTTACACGTGACATGAGTTAGATGACCTCACTACTGTAGACACTATATCGTCACAAATTAATCTGAGAGAATCCATCTAAAGAAAAGGTCCTGAGAACGCAAATCCGTGAAACATTTTTGGAGAGTGCCAGTTCTACTGGAGACTACAATCATTTACTTGAAAATAATAGTAAAACTCGTTAACGCAAACACTTCCGATGAGCCACGTGATCGAAGAAATATAGCTTTAGCGAAGCTATCAATCAGGTTTATCTCTCTCACAAGTAGAAAAATTAAAGCAGCTATCTTCAATAATCAGGATTTCAGAAGAATCTTACACTTGTCCAGATCGTCTGTATAAATGTCATAAAATTCTGTATGGCGTAACAAAAGTAGCAGAAGAAAACAAACTTCATAGCATCAGCATGGCGGCAGGCGAAGGAAAAGGGCAAAATGCGCGTCCTTTACCCTCCAACTCCAAGCGCAGAAGGGGGCCAAGAACCAGATAGGAAATCCCTTCAAAGATTGCCTTGATACGATGACGATTATGAACAATGTGGAAGAACAGAGTGCACGCTTGCTTGCACAATTATAAGGTATTTTTCCCGCCTTCTTCGCATGCCCTTGTGGTATAGTGGTCAGCACGCTCGACGCGTAACCGAGAGGTTCGATTCCCGGCGACGGCATTGCTCATTTTTCATCTCTTCTGCTTCAGAAAATACCTAATGTCTCTACACTGGCGGCCGAACTAAAAAAGTTGTGGATGATGATTCTCCACCACAAGGATTTGGCAATTGGGTCCCCTAATCCCCAGTCGCCCTTTAAAAGGGGGATCATATAAGGTATTAGTTCCGCCTTCTTTGCATGCCTTCGTGGTGTAGTGGTCAGTACGCTGGGTGCGTAACCGAGAGGTCCGTGGTTCGATTACCGGCGCTTCATTGCTCATTTTTCATCTCTTTTGCTTCGAAATAACCTAATGACTCTCCAATATAATAAAAAAATGTATTTGTGTAATTATTATATTTTTTAATGTCTACAGTTCGAAGAAGATGCATAGTTTCATTTAGCATATACCATTCGTAGATATGAGTTCAAATAATTTAAATAGGAAATAATGTAGAACTTCTTTAGAAAGAGTTCCTCTTTTTTTTTTTTTTTTGCTTTTAATTCTTAAATAACAATGTTTTTCTTTTTTCATTATCAGTATTTCTTATTTTTTTAATTAAGGAATTGGAGAAATGAGTTAAATTTTAGAAAAACTTCAAATATTTTCTTTATTTGTTAAAATAATCTGAAGCCATTTATATAAGGTACGCAGATGGAAGTTTCGAGCATTTCCTAATGGAAACAAATCCATTTTGACTTTTAAGAATTCTATTGATACTCTAAAAATCAAAATTGGACTGAATTTGAAAAATTACGTGGGGTGATATGATGTTATGTAAATATTTGCCGTGGTTTTATATTTGAGAATAGTATCCGAAGTTATAATAGAATTAAAGCTTTTGCTTTTGGTAGAGTTTATTGGTATCTATAGAAGAGTAACTGAAAACAATTTTCGTGTTTTCAACACGGTTTGGTTAGAAAGCATTTTACTCAAATGTTTCAGACTGCTGACTGCATGTTTCATTCCCTGCGCGTTTTGCCTGCGGACTTGCTCCGCGCTTCGCCTCCTGCCCCTGAACTCTCCGTTCATTATTTTTATCGCAGTCAAAGCTTGACCTGGCAATTTATGTATTATTTATACTACGCTTTCCATATGATGTATGAAGAACGATAAAAAATTCATGTATGCTTTGAAAGAAAATTCATGGCAGTTGCACTTTTTATGCAACAGTTATTAATATGTTTTTTTTAGAAATAGCATCCCTTATTTAATGAATTTAGAATCCAAAACTGATTTTAAAATGTTAGATATAATGCTTGATTTCTTTTGGAACTGCAATTCGATCTGAAAGGAAATTTGAAGGGAAATCGACAGAATCGTGATAAATAACGCTTGATACATGAAATAAAGTTTAAAAAAATTAAATTGTATCATAATGATTAAGGACTAGATGATGTTGATATTTGGGGAAAATGAAAAGGAAAGAGAAAAAAAAAGCACCTTAAACTATTCAACCAGAAAATATGGGTAAAAGCTTCTATTCTTGTGCCTAGAAAGTTGAAATTTACAACTTTCATGACTGAAAATTAAGTTATTACTAAGTTAGCTATATATATTGCAGTACGAATTTCCAGGTGCATATTCGCGATTTTCAAGATATTTCTGACATGTCGGAGACTTTAAAACTTTCTGCAAATGTTGAACAAAGCCGAGAATTACTAAATTTTTCTTATTAGTTTTAATTTCACTAGTAACTGTTATATTACTTTCATATTTAAATGAGATACCTTCGCTTATAATCTATGTGAAAAATAAATCCTAAGTTATCTTATTTCGAATCCAAATCAGAACTGTTCTCAGTTTTTCTAAATTTTCATTATTTATAAACAGTTTGGATACCTAACGGCTTTTTCCTGAATTAAAAATGAACTCTTTCTTAAAAAAAATCTGCATGTATTCAGTGTGATGTAACATATTACTGTCCATTCAAATAAAAATCATGTTTTCGTAACAATGGTTGATTACATTGACATAATTTGAGAGATTTATAAATGATATTTAAATTTAAGATTATAGCAATAAATTTACAGCAAAATTAGTTGTACTCATAAAAGCAATTTTCAGTGTAAAATTCTTGTTTGCTACATACTAGTTATCTGTAATATTTGTTCCAAATCTAGTAGACGTTTTCTTTGAAATGTTAACGTAAAACTTCAGCTGAGAAATTTTTCTCAAAGCTTAAAATCCCAGGCCTCGAAACTGTTATATTTACCTCGCTGCCGTTCCGCAAATTTCATATTTTCTCCTCACGATAAAATTTTTTGTTTTCTAATATATCTAATAGTTTTACGTGATACCTCAGATTTATTTCTTTTCCATGAATGCTTAATGATTTTAATATAGATATGACAAGGTATGTACTAATTTTAATTAATCTGTGCCAAGAAAAATAAAGAAAGAAATAAACATTTAAAAAATCTGATGTGTACACCACATGACTTCCTTGTACGTAATATTAAATTATACGCATTTTTTCTTGCATTTCATTTAAACTTATTGGATTGAATAAAATCTGCTTCGTCGATAGCGCATAAACCACAATAGAATAAATGCACTCTTTAAAATTCACTATAGTTGTTTATCATAGCGACACTCTGGCTCTATATTCACTTGACAGAGTTACATCTCATTCATTTTATAACTCAGAATGCACAAAAATTATGTATATCATCTGAAGAATTATCTAATCTTTGCTGTTCTATTCAAATACTATAATAAATCTAAAACGATGTATAAAAGAAGACGCTTTCTCATTCAATTCATTCAGTTCTCACTTCGCCACTGTCCGAAAATACATGAAAACTCAAAATATCTATATTAAACATTACGAAGTAAATCTTAAACATTTATTTCCTCGAATAAATTGAAGAATGGATTAAGCATGATTTAATTCGCAATAATAAAAGAAGGCGTTATCCTTGCTGTTGCGAAGATTTGTTTTTTTAGAATGGCAATAAATCCACTGTTCTGCTAAATTTCAAATGTAAACAAATACGGCTGCTATGCTAAAAATGATTAGGCTTAGCCGCATTTAAACAACTTTTAATTGGTGATAATTCTACTAATATTGCATGCAGATTTACTAAAGGCATAAAAATCTTAACCGGAAGATAAGAACAACATGATTCAACCATTTTTAAAGCAAAAAATGCACAATTTACAAACATATAAGAATTAAGAAACTGAGATCCCTGAGGCAAGTAACAGAGTGGATATATTTATAATATTTATATACTTTTGGTGCGGCCCATTGCAACCAAAATGGGAGACAAAATTTCAACTTTCTGGGGCTACTCGTTTTTGAGTTATGCAAGATACATACATATATACGTACGTACGTACGCACAGAGGCCACGAAAAGTTCTCTTCAGAATTTATTTTAAATCAGTTTTATAATTTTTTTTTTGGGGGGAAGAGTCCTTTATTCTGACCTTACGTTCAAATATCACTCAAAAACTTTGTTAAATTGCATTCGATAGCGGTCAAAATTGACATTTTCGTTGAAATATGATATCCGAAATTTATAATACTTTCTTTTTACCTCCTACAAGGAAGAAAAACAATGAATGACATTTAAAATATGTAATTTGAAGAAAAAACGTTAAAGGAATTTTTAAGTAATATTTCGCGCTTAAAAAGTGTTTACGAAATATAATTTTTGGAAACATTTAATTTCTATTGTTTTACTTTTGGTATCTTCTACCATTAAGTAAGTTATTAGCAAATATTAGGCATTTAGCTGAATAACATCTGTAAACTGTCATTAAATGGAAATTAATCTCTAATTGCAATTTATTACTAATTACCTAAATCACTCAGCTGGCATAAAATGGAATATGTGCAGCTTCAAACAGTAAAAACACAGTTTTGAAATCGAATGCTGAAACGACTTTCCATTTAACTAAAGTGGAAATTATCCTCTTTTAAATAACGATTCACAAATATCTCTGTTACTAATGTCAATTCAAATCCTTATTTACGACATAGCAATTCCAGTTTAAAATTTTACGATTCGCTCTAAGTGTGCTGCAGGGAGATAGAGTTTTCTGTTGCATCACAATAATACTTCAGCTTCCCCTCACGTTCTCCCACGACAAGCTTAATTTACAGCTAATTAACGGATCGCAGTTAGACATCAATATATTTTACGTCGGAGCGTGATGCTAGTAATTACTGCACGATCAAGTTCTATAAATACTGCTAAAAGGGACGATCTCCTTGAACAAGGCACTCATGCAAGTATCAAATCGGACAGTATTATGTTACTTTAATTGCCTTTTGTCTCTTCAATGATCTGGATATTCACGAACAATTCCGGCGTCTCCATAGTAACGCTCTACGACGCCATCTCCACTGCCTGACCAATGAAGCAGTAGCGGTGGGATGATGCGATTACTAAGGCAGCCAATGGGAAGCATGGTTTTTTTTTTATTCTCTGCCATTTTCTTTTGCATTGTTTTATTATTACTATTTTCCGCTTTTGTAATTGAGCTAGCTCCTTAGAAAAGTCAGTTTTTGTAGAGTTCTTTTTCTCTTTCGATTTTGCACTTCGTTATTTGGTATTTTTATACTAAAAATTTTTTTTATTGCTATTTTCATTTACTTTCTGTTGAATTAAACAACCTTTTAAATGACTTACCGTATTAAGTTTTTCAATAAAGCTGTGAAAATAATTAGCAAATGCATTTTAATTATGAAGCTCTCACTTTTTTTCTTTTAGTTCATTATTTTCCTTTCAGTAAGAAGAAAGCGTTAATTATTTATTAGACCTTTACTTATTTCTTCTGTAAGACTCCCAGTTTTTTTCAAATGTAGTCATTTAATACTTATTTCTTAATGAAAGAGCTACGAAGATATACAAAAATAGCGTAGCATAAGTAATGAAATTTAATTTGCTTATTGTAACTCTGAAATCATTGAAAAGAGGATTATCTTCTTGTTAAATATCATTCAAAAGAAAAATATTACAGCCCACGTTTGTTTCACATATCTTTAAAGAACTCAATCGAACTCAATTTGCCTTACGATTGTTTTTCTATTTGCTTGACTAAGTTAGAGACATTTGTCTCTATAACTTTTTAAACTGCTATAATTTCACATTTTCGTGGAGGTTTATCTTTACATCTACGTATGAATTTCTGCCATTAATGAAAAATATTTTGTTTATGTTTTTACGTATACAGAAGATGTTTAGACATTTTTAGAACGATTTCAGTGAAGAATTAAAAAGAAGTTTTGAAATAAAAAGTTCTAGGAACAATTTATTATTTGAAATGAGAAATATCTTTTGCTACTTCTTAATTTATTCTTCTTTCAAAATGTGGCATGTACACAGGCTACGAATTGAAGGTTGTGTTTTTGCGCTTTCCGAAGAGAAATATACTTAACTCATGATTCATAAACGTTGTGAAAGGTGTCGTATTCAAATTTCTAAGCGCAATATATGCAGCATTATTAATAGGGAAGGATTAAACCACCAATCCTTAGTTCTATGTGGAAAGAAGATTTCAAATGAATACCCGAAAAAGGTGTATTAAAGTTAAATTGTTGGTAACAAGAGAAAATCCACCGACGTAGAAATCAATTGCAAAACCTTTAAATACATTTTTAGCCACAATAAATAAAACCAAGATAATAAACCAAGATATGCACCTTAAAAACGCTAAAAACATAATGTTCATCAGCTTTTTCCGAGGCATGTGGCTCAACGCAGAACAGTTTGTAGAAACTTGTATAAACGCTATTTTAGCAGGAGGTATATAGAAATGCATTTCGACTTTTGATGAAGCATGAGTTTACCTAAACGACTGCAATAAAAAAAGGTTTACTTATCATCGAAAACGGAGAGCCGAAATGCACAAACCTAGTTCGGTCATTGCAAAGAAAGTTTCAGTAAGAGATTTATGATTGTCGCAGGATTCTCTTACAATGGCAAATTAAAAATAAGAAGAGTGGGAAAAAGTGTTAAAATCAACTCAACGTACTCTAGAGAATCGTACTATCTTTACGTTCAATATTTACAGAAGAAATTCCATTTCTTTATCACAATGACTTTCAAAGAGTGAAACTTCACCAAAACAAAGCAACAATTCCTACTTCGAAAAGTATCACTGCATTTCTTGAAAAAATGAAGACTGATACAGGTATTGCATATATAATTTTTCAACTTATTTCTGCAAAGTTTTCTGACGTTTCACCTATGGACTACTCTGTGCCTATGGTCTCTTAAAAAACACAACCTATGGACTACTCTGTGCCTATGGTCTTTTAAAAAACCCTCTTTCTAAGCGCAAACCCACCACGATGGGGGACTCTGGAAAGTAGTGTAAGAAGAATGAAAATCAACACCCCCTACAAATTTTATGAAGAGCCTTTCTATCATTGAAATCATGATACAGATTTATTGTACCTGCTAACAAAAAACTATCAGATCGAACATTTAAAAAAAAAATGCTGTTTGCCTTTTATATATTGAATAAAGGACCCCTAAATTGTTCTAAAAATGTCTGTAAATAAAAAACACTGTTTGCAAATACAAAAATATTTACATGTATACGATGAAAAGAATTTTCTTGATAATTTTTGAAATTTTAAATAAATCCTTTGCACAAAAAATGCGATGGTCTTTAGAAAATTCTTGATGGTTACTTCTTTCTTTGCTATTAAACAGTCACCTAAGAATATTAATGATTGCCCTTGTAAAGAGTCATCATCATTTTTACACATAAAAGCACAACTAATGTGCTCTAACTAGCAGAATGAGTTATCAGAACTGTTAGGTAACCTGCGAAAAGGTTCCACACCTTTTACCTATTATCCTATAATGCTATATATTTTGCATGCAGGATCATATGTATTTTTTTTCATTTGAGATTTGCATTAAGATTACCTGTTTTCATTGTAAAATATTTATATATATATAGTGAAACCTCTTACGCACGTGTTTCCATATAAAAGCTTATTCGTTTAACACAAGTTTGAACATAAAATTTTGAAAGAATAATGGGAAGGAAGAATTTCGTGATGTCGTTAGTAATATTTCGGTCAACATTGATTTAAACTATATTACAAGAAGATTCTATGAAGTTTTCATAATGGTTTCAACTGAAAGAAAAAAAAATCCAAATTATAGACGATAAATTTTAATGAAAATTAAAAAAAAAAAGTTAAAAAAGAAGAAAACGGATTTTCAGGCTATTGATTCTTCAGTATTTAGATGGTTTTCTGCAATGCATTTCAAAAATATTTCAAATACTTTCCCTTTTTTAAAGTAGATGATCCTAGAAGTGGTGTCTAGAAGAGTTTAGTTTGGGTAACAGTTTATCCTTCAAATCTTTTTTTTTTTTCGAATGTTGGAAAAGTGGTTAATCTGGAAGCAATCAGAAAATGTAGGTGGGAAATCTACAAATACTTTGCGAAAAGTGTGATGAATTTTTTTCTTTTCTAAATTTAAATGAAACTAGATTCCATTATCAACTTTTTGCAGGTAAAATTATTTGTTTGAAAATTAAAAAAGCATTGGAGGAAAAGCATTAAAAAGATCTGATGAGTTTTCAGATAATCCGTAAACTGAAGTGATTGGAAAATCAAAATAAATTTGGTGTTCTGAATGTACTGATCCTCAAAAGCATTTTGTGAAACAGAATGCAAATCTAAAATTTTGGTTGACTCTTGACATATTGAAACATTGGCTTATCCCTTTGGAGGCAAAAATATTTAAGTAAAAGAGAATTTATTTTCTGTTTATGGACATACAGAGCTATTTCTAATTTATCCGACTTTAAATTTAAGAATATAGACATTATGTTTTCCTTACGAACACTGCATCTACTAGGTAGCTTTGCATAAAGACATCAGAAGTTTCAAAATTAATTACGAAAAGCATTTCCCTTACATCACATTATCACATTTTAAACTCAAAATTATGATGGTCAGTCTACAAATATAAAATTTAGATGCTATTCATTGAATTGATCTAAAAATTGATCAAGACAACATTTTTTAAATATGCTTTAACTTTCTTTTAAACCGCCGAACAAGGAATGTGGTTAGTGACCCTGACCCCCCGTACCGAAGGGCCCGGGTTCGAGTATCGGCGGAGGCAGGGATATTTGCAAACGTATAGTGTCTGTGCAACATGGAGGTATTCTAAATATGTGGCGAGCCAAAAGTCCTCTTGAGAAGCTGGTGGTAAGGTAAAAGGAGCGGGAGACCCTCGAACTTGTCCCTCCCCGGGATTTTCTTCTTCAAAATTGCGGGCAGAACTGAGCAAAGTCGTACTATCACCTATATGGTGCCCAAAGCTCTTGCCAACGACAGGCGCAATTTTGCCATGGTGAATTTTGTGGGCTTGCAAGATTAGTCACAACAACAACAATTTTCTTTTAAAGCACTAGAAGGGCTATTAATTTCGAAACTTCCTTTTGTCCGTATAATTTTTATGTCCAAATCCCTTTTCAAATTATTGCCACCAAATGTTATCGCCATATACTATTTTTTTTTTAAATTCAATAATAAAGAACCTGTATGTATGTAGGTATGCTCTTCGCATCGTGAAAAAATGACGGCAAATCGAAGCCTGTATTTCGAATTTGTTTTTGATTTATTTCATACTTTGTACATATCTAACGAATGTTTGTTTAACATAAAAAAGAAGTCTGAAATCAAGAATAGGCAACACTGTTTGAAATAAAACATTTTTATGTCCAGCGCGCCTGACTGTTACCATACGGCAAAATATAAAATATTTATTTATCTTTCAATTTTAATCCACAAATTCGGCTGTTTGAAAGCAACCTGTTGCCACTGCTTCAAATAAAATACGTATTATCTCTCCGTAGCAGCGTATTGCAATCCAATAAAGCCTAAGATATTTAACTTTTATCTAATCCTACTGAGTAGTAAACGAAGTGATTAAAAGCAATAAACACAGCATTCTTAAATGTACTTTTTAATCTGATTCATTTTAATAAAAATGTATTTAAATCATGACATGCCTGATTAGAAACATTTAATACCTTTTTTAAATGACATTAGCTAGACTTTTAAAATCATGATATAAATTTTTCATTCTTATGATAACTTTTAAGGCGGATGTCCGCTCGAGTGGCTAGTTTTCAAAGAAATAATATAGCAAATATTAAAAAAAATTCTGGCAAGCCCTCATATTTTATTGAGTGAGTCTAATAGCAGATTGATAAACTGCCGTGTTTAGCAACAGCATAAAAGTTCTTAAGAAATCCTCTAATGCGATGTTAAAACGTGAAATCCTTTCAAATTTTCTCTCTTTCTGTAAATGATAATGAGGTAGGTGTCGTTCGGCAATGAATTATTCACAAGAGAAATTAGGAGAGATAGTAATAGTTTTATTTCACGAGCTAATGATATTAAGACTTCTGTAATGGTGAAGTATATGCAAATAAATTTTTTTAAATTTAAAAATAAATTCCTTTTGACGAATATTAAAATTTTTGAATAATATTCTTTAGAAAAATATTCGAAGTAATGTAGAACTAATTGTAATATCTAAATAAAAACTTAGACAGAGCGAAGTATTTATGGGAGCAGTAAGATATAGTATGCATTTGTCTAATCGTTTTAGATAATTTACAGTGGATTTTAAATTAATTTTTTTTATTACATAAAAGTTTCTTATTTTTTTTTTAAGTTTCCATTATGATTAAGTTATGAGAAGTTATCTTGTTCCCTCGTATGTACTTTCGTGGTAAATGGTCAGCATCCAGTCGGGGAAAGGAGCATTTGCTTTTTGAAATCTCGGTGAGGATATATCTGGCGTTTCTTATTTCCTGCTCCGAAAAATCAAACTGCTTCTTAAATAATCCGAGAGCTAAAATGAAGCTATGATAACTCGGCTTTACTTGGATTTCTTCTCAGTAGCCTTTTAAGTAAGAACTGGAAAGAATTATTATATTCCCTCGTGTGTTCTCTAGCGGTGAGGGTAATTAGTAAAATCAGATAGCAAACTGGAAGATTCGTGGTTCGAATACTGGCGAAAGTACAGTTGATTTCTTGCTTTCACACTCTTCGAAACATTAGTAGTGTGCACAATTCAAAAGATGAGTTTCAGAAGCTATTTTTGTGTTAAGCCCATACGCTATGAGGTATTTCTCCCGCCTTCGTGGTCAGCACGTATTTGAGAGATCCGTGGTTCGAGTCCCGGAGAGGGTACTGCTCATTTTTCAAGCTCTCCTGTTTTCAAAAAATACCTAATGTCTTTATAACATAATATATGTTGAAACATTTAGCATTCAAAATTAAATTTATTGACCATTTAAAAGTATGTTATGAATATTATTAATTACTCTTTGTAGTAATAGACACATCATACTTATTTATAAATGTGAAATGTAATAGAAGTAAAAATTCATAAAATCAAAAATCATGGTTAAATATTTTTTAATATAAAATTTACAATCCCTCTGAATGAAGGATACTTCTCTTGCGTGAATAAAATTCACGGTTTCGTGGGTGTCAAGAATTATAATTTATACATCATCGTGTTTACTTCTAGTCAGAGAAACAACGAGGGAAAAAAATTGAACTTTTTAGATTCAATGTTAATTTTCTTACTGTTTCCGTCAAGTGCACATTTATAATACGTACGACGTAGTTGATGCGCTTGTACGAACTAATAAACTTTTGTTGAAACAAATGCAGCGTACCTTCTATTATACGGGCATGAGTAACTGAAAAACACGGATAACTCAAAATATTAATTTTCATGCATATTGTGTGTATTTATTTCTTTAAAAAAATCAGTAATTATACTTCGTTTAAATATCTGTCGAATTTTTTTGCACATTCAATGTTATTTTATCACTGCATTCCAATCTTCTTTGATCGCTAAAGTTAAATCGAATTTCAACAGAAGTCACTGCTGTTCCTAGGGCTAATGTAATTACATTACAGAATTATAGTCCGACCGCCTTATCCGCGACCATGAGGGCAAACACGCATGCGCCATTCGGACCGAATTATTATCAAAATAGGATGGATGGATGGGAACTTTCTTTCCCTCCAACGTATCTCTTTCCGGAGAAGAGAAGACTTTCATGTAATTCACATCACAGGAAGTAATAACGCTCCTTTTGGATGAGTCTAAGTGTTTTGGCAGAATGCCAGCCAGGGTTGCGTTTGAGACCGTCGAACTATATCAGCATCTCCTTCGCTTGTATTGCGCTAATTCCAGACTCTTCAGCGAGCTTTGTTGTCAGTTCACCATGTTCAAATAACTTTCTTGCAAATAATCTTTAGTCACCTTTTAGCTCTAAAACTTTAAATCAGATTTTTAAGGAATAAAAAGAAAATGCGCACGAATATATGTACGAAAAAAAAATTCTCAGTGATCAACCGAAACTATGCCTTCGACTATGCACATGTAGAACGAATTGTACGAGGTAATTGTACCTAATGATGCAATTCAGTGGTTTTTAGAGCATGTTCAGACTTGAGCACATTTGTTTGTTACATCCTTTCGCGCATAGCGTTGATTGCTCATGCTTGGGCACCGTCATCCATGGATAATCCGCACCTGGTTAATCGAAAGTGTACTGTACCCTATATATTTGTACGTTTTTGAAAAGGCTTGAGCCATCAATGTGCAAGAACCTTACAAATGAGACCCATAATCTATGAATTATACGCTCATCCGGTTCTTGACTTGACAATTTATATTAACATTAAGTCAACTGAAAGCTTGAAGGGAACTTCAAGCTTTTTGTTTCAACTTTCAAGCTTCTAATTTATGTTGCTTGTTTCTAGATGTCAAATAAAAAGGTTAATTCTCTTCATAAATGTAAAGTAAAATCTAAGTAAAATCAGTTTCTGAGCATAAAACAATGAGGTAATTAACTAGCGCTTCACTGAACAAATGTTATATTATAGATTTTTCAGTTAAAATTTATTATTGTAAATGAATCAAATTCTTGAAATTTCTCCAGCACCATTAACTCTAGATCAAGATTGAACGGTGTTTTATTTGCACTGTATTGTACATGCAGGGATTTTCTTCATTAAGTGTCAAGCTTTTAGAAGAGGATCACTTGATATTGAAATTTTTGTCGATGTTGTGAATGTAGCATTTATGTTTAAGATTAATAACCAAATGTTATTTAAATTACTTCTTTTCGCACGTTCCGGAATGTTCGAAAATTTGAGTGAGAAACGGTTTTACGATAAAGTTTGGATATTTACGAATAAAAGTGTGAGAGTCTGGCCTACGATCCGCTACTCCTGTCGTTTACAACAAAGTCTACGGGAAACGCTTGCTGCGAGGAGGTCTGTTTGAATTTTTGTCGCGGCCTATATGATGCTGATAGGTTGGATTAAAATTGTTGAATTGACAGAAATTGTGAAAAATAGCTTGTGTTGAGACCATCTCCTGGCTGGCGAATTTATGCTTGCATATTTTAAATTTAAGCATTCACAAATGGTGAGGTAGGATAAACCGAAGTGTTTAAATTCCATTATTTGTTTGATGGTAAGATGTTAGATATTCTGGCGATGGCAGTTCCTTTCACAGAACATTAAGTAACACTTCACTGCTATTGCATTGACCTAGCTATGTTATTTTAAACCCACAGCAGGGTTACAGACTGGCAACGCAAAGCGACTTTTGTAGCTTCCATTAATGATATTTTCTCATATTTCGGAAAACTTTAATTAAAATTGTAGTTTGAATACAGTATATTTGTGCAAAATTCTAATTGGAGGTAGTATAAATATTATTTAAATATAAAATTCAGTCTTATAATAGGAAAAAATCTGAATTTCACATATTTATTCGACATTATAGACAAATGCAGATCTTGATTTACTTCCTGCCTTATGAATTTTCTTTACTTTTCTCTTTAAGTAACTCAAAAATAATAAAGGTGTAATACTGAAATTTATTATCAAGCATAGCAGTTAAGGATAAATATATCACTAAATTTTAAAAAAGAATGAAATGAAAAATTGATATTTTTTATTTACTGTGGGTTTTGATTGATATTTTTTTTTACTGTGGATTAAAAATTCAGATATTCTCTTTCTTTAAGAATTTAGGCTGGCGATATTTTTTAATATCACCAGAATATCTTTAAATGCTGTGGTATTTTTTCATTTCTACTAAACGAAACTTTAATTAAAATTAATTTAGGATATCACTAATTAATTTTTATTTATTTTAGATGATGTATACGTACCGAGATATTACTAAGAACAGTTTTGTTGATATGTATCTCTTTCTATTGGTAGCTACATGAGTAGAATTGTCTTATTGTTTCGAACTGTTCGGCTATTGCAATAATAATATTTGACATTGCTGAAATAATTTTATGTTCAAGTGTTATAGTAAATTTCAAATGAAATAAACCGTAGTTGTTCTTTATAAAAGATAATAACCTTTTATAGAGAATAACAGTAAAGAAATAGTTCACAATAATTTTAACAGTTTGACGCATGTTATTTTATTCTATGAAATTTATATATTTAAATAAATACTCTGTTCTAAGGGGAGCTTTTCGCTTTTAAATTATTTCTGTATTTCATTATGTTTTTCTAATGTCCTTGATTATTTAATCAATAAAAATGTTTTTATTTGTAAAAACAATGTCAGAAAATAAAAGAGAGAGAAGGAAAAGGAATTTGAAAAGTACTTCTAAATTGAATTTCATATGCTTTTTAATAGGCCACAAAAACAAAAACAAAAAAAGTATTGAAATTTATCACTTAATTAAAACTATTCAGACAGCATTATGAAACTGAAATACTCAGATTTCAAGAAAATTTACATTTATTTCACATTGCATACATATTACTACGATTTCTCGAAAAACCAATACGCATAGTAAAGGTAACACATTAAATAAAATTGCTTTGTACTAAACTGGACTAGATGATAAGAAATCATACAATTTTTGTTTAGACCATTCTTCGTATATTCTGTTGTTAACATGTACGTCTAATTATAGCAAACAGAGTCCTTCTAATTTGTGTTGAATCTTATTTTTCAAGTCAAGCACAAATATATCAACATTATAATCACTTTGCAACTGGTAATGTGCGTTACAATACTTTAAGAATCCACTAGGAAAGCATTTTTCATAAATAACAAAATGTCAGATAAAAAATATATTTACACTACATACACATAATTAAAGTGAAAATTACAGCGACTCCTTTCTAAGCCAGTTCCAGACGATTTTAGTCTCCTGTGAAGGTGGTCGTCTTAGAGAGCAATGCTTTCTGAAATGCTGGTCAGTTTTAGAGCTGATCGGAATAGAGAAGGTTCGCTCAGTTAACTTAAATAACTTTATTTGGCAATATCTGAAACTTTTATTCTGCAGTATACATGAAATTTTATTTTGCAATATCACTACTACGGAAACGTCCATGCAAAAATTTACTTCAGTTTTTGTCTCTCCTTTTGGTTAAAGTCTTAGTAATATAGTGGTACCTCAGTAAATGTTCGCGTCGAAATATGTCTCACTTGGAATACGCCCTGAACTCAGAAGCGTCGTTACGCCTGGTGCTACAATTAAGTAAACAACTCGCGCTATAACTCTGAATTTTTAAGTGATTTTATGTGTTTTCGGTCAATCTTTTTCATTGACAATGAGCTTTAGCAAAATTAATGAGAAGAATAAAGCACTCGAGAAAATGCTTAGGATCAGCCATGAATATGAAAAAAGATTGTCGACGTGCGTATCATTGGTTAATGTATACCATGTGCAGAGTATGATGGTGTCTACGATTGTGAAAAAAGGCGCTACTAAATAGAATAACGTTGTGAAGGGGGTGAAATCGATTAGCAAACAAATATCACAGAGGTTAGTGCATGTTAAAAAATTGCTTTTTATCTCGAAGGAAGAAAAACATTTATGTTTAGTTGGTATCGTCTGCAGTGCTTCATTTACGTATAGGATATATATTTCCCCTATTGTATTTGCATTGTATTTAAAAAGTGTAAAAATAATAGGAACAGATTAATTAGTCTCCTTTTAATTAGAGAAGTTCGTTTGGATACTTTCAAGGATCTGGAATGGATTAATTGCATATACCGAGATACCACTGCGCTTAAATAGACAAAATTAATCTGCCTTCTGCTTAGCCGATAATTACTTGTATTTAGATATATTTGAAATACTTCAAATAGAATATAAGTACAAACATTTTAGTCAAATAAATAATACTCAGTTTTATTAATTTGTTAAAGAATATATTTGCATACTATATATAAATGAAGTGAATTAAATAATTTGTAATTATTTTTATAATTTCCTATTAATTCATTTTTATTTTCTAAAATTCAAATATTTATTTTCTTACGTATTTTGTTTAATAGTGCAGTATTTTTGTAGTATTTAGAAAATTTATTTCTTATAAGATTGCTTCTTTTATTACTTTTTAGGAATTTTTAAACATACGAGTTTCATATACGTAAACGCGGTCGATTCCAGTTACAGCAGATACGTTTATAATGGAACCATAGTTTCAATACACGTTAATTTACAAGTATTTATCATACTTAACACTTTCTTTTAGGAAAAGACTAACGGTTATAAACAGAAAATCCTTTTAAGACATGGTACCAATGAAGTTTACACATATATACGTTTAAAAAACTAAATAAACTTCTTTATAAGAAACTCTTAGTAAAAAAATAAATTCAGAAATTTCCAAACGATTGTAACTGATGTAAAATTTTCGTTAAACTCGAGTTTAGAAGGAGGATAAAAGTTTATGTACATCTTGCATGAAAGAAAAGGAAAAAATAACTGCAGAAATCCGAAATTTCTCTTTTTCAGAAAATACTTATCTACTGCATATAACATCTACCTTATAAGTAAATCAGATAAGAAATTATTGGAATTAGATTTAATTCTTATACACAAGTTTCGTCCAAACATGAGACGAAATTGTTCTACTTTGTAATTGCTCATAATTATTCATTGATGAATCGTTTCAAATTTTAATATCTACAATATGATTAAAAACAGAGCATCCCTTATGAAGCTTACAGGAAAACAACCAGTGGTGAATCTGCAAGCATGCGCGATAACTGTCCAAAGTAAACACATCACAGCATTTTATCGATAATTATTATCAAGACAATTATTAACCGAACTGATATAAGCGTGCATTTATTATCGCGCTTTATCTCACTTTGCTTCCTAAATATATTTTTAAGCGTTGATTTTTACAGTTTTGATTTGTTACAAGTGAGATTAATGTCCTTCGTCCATAGAGTTTTCCCAAGAACCAGGTGAAACATTTTTCATTAACTTAGTTTGGTCTGATTCTTCTTCACTCTCAATATTCTCGACTTCTCTCAACTGAGCAAGTCTGGCTTGTTGCATTTCAATGTGTTGTTTTCTGTGTTTTATTCTTCGATTTTGAAACCAAACTTTGACCTGAGCTTCTGTGAGATTCAGTGCTGATGCCAAGTATAGTCTTTCTGGCCCCACCATGTATTGCTGACGTTCGAATTCAGTCTCAAGACGTTCAAGTTGTTCCGGTGTAAAAATGGTTCGAATTCGTTTCATTTTACCACTGTGTGACACCGATTTCTGGTTGCTGGCACAGGCTAGAATTGTTGACTTCTCGTTTGAATTGGATGATATGTTGTTCGTGCTGGATGGCAAATTGAACCTGCTGTGGACATCAGAGTTAGAATGGTGTACCCTGGACTTGTTTTCTGCAAATAAAAGAATAAAATTAATGAAGCTTTTTGTTATCAAACAACAAGCAGTTCATACATAAGAAATTTCAATACTTATTTATATCTTATCACCAAAAAAAGTAATCGAGCCTGTTCCAAGATATTCATTCTGCAGTTTTATTCCAGGATATCTAATACTTATCCCACATCTTTATTCCACGGTACCAAATATTTGTCCCATATCTTTATTCCATGATAGCAAATACTTGTCCGAAACTCTATTCCATGAGATCAAAACATTTATCCCACATCTTTATTCTATAATACCAAATATTTATCTCATACTTTTATTCCATGTCACAAACCGTATGAATTGTTTGAATTAGGGTAAACGGTTATGCCATAGGCAAGAGCTTTTTTATGTTCCTTTTCTCTCTTTATTTTGCATAATTTGCAAGAAAAACTTCGATATATCAGCAACTAGAAACAGTTTCTTTTGCTTACTAAACTGGCAGTGTTTAATGCTATGCTGTGTAATTGAGCATTCGCATATTGGTTACTGTGAAGAAATGCAAATGATTTTACTTCCCAGTTACACAACCGTCCGCAAGACATCTACATGTGAAATATCCGTGGTGTTATCGCACATATTTATCTTATGTGAGGCTTAATTTGCTTAACATTTCTATGCCCTCCCCCCCAAAGTAGAGTATATTACGGATGAGTTTAAGAGTTTAGAAATGCCACTGAATTTTATCTTTTCGTGACTGAACTATTATTTATTATTCCCATTGAACTTAATTTTATGCTGCTAAAAACTGAACAAACTGTTTGGTCTGCAGTTTTTTACAACTGCATTTAAATACGTGCAATTGTATAGCGTATTGTAACGCGACATTTTTATTGCACACTTTACGAACTGTTTAAAAAGAATATTTAGACTGGAAGAATAATGAAGTCCAGTTTGTAAAAGACAATTTAAGCATCATAAAATTTTTTCAAGAATAAACTTGCTATTCGAGAACAGTTTGCATTGGTTATAAAATACATACCAATTAAATTTTGAATTTATATGTTGAAACGCTGGTATTGAGACATTCTGGATTACTTTTGCTATTACAAATTGTATAAAATAATGGTTAATTCCTCCTTTCTGAAAATAATGGATTCCAACGTAAGAAAAATAGGGTTCAAATTAGATGAAGCTTCTCTTACAAAGAAACATAGAATATGGACCATAAAAAAAGACTGAAAAATCGTAAGAGTAAATGAAGGGAAAATACTGAGCTCAGATCAAAATACATTTAAAACAATGCTTAGTAAATTATTGTCATACTCTTAGAAAAGGGCATAATAAAGCATGATTAAAAGAGGAATTTGAGGGACAAACGCCACGTAATACTTTTAGCATCTCTCGCTTTGTCATTTTTTCTCTTCCCATTCAAGTTCCCGACGATCCCTATTAGCATGTCAAGCGATTTGTACGCATTCTTCCTGCTCATAGTTTTTCCACGGAGCTCTGCTTCTCCCCCCGTGCCATAGGCCGTGCCAACAAAAGGCTTGAGGCCACGTGCGAAAAACCTCCCACGTTGTTCGATCCCCAAATACATGACCGTAAAGGGGGTGTTGAGAACGGTTTTTCTGCCAAGTACTATCTTTGATCAGGTTTGGGCACACTAACAGACACGTATCGCTCTTTGGCGATTATTATTTTTTACTGAATGAAATTGTGCGAATTGAAGTTTCTATTAGCCCACTGCAAATGAGAGATAATAAAATCATGAGACATATTGAATAACATAGCTAAGTATTCATAAAAGTTCTTTTGATTTGACTTTCAGCAAATCAATTTTTTTTTATTTATCTGCAGAAAAATTAGGATTTTATTAGATATGTAATTTAATTCATTCGAAATTTGTATCGATTTTGTTGACTGACACAATAGGTGTACTTCAGGATTATTAGAAGCTGTTAATTTTTTCTTTTTAATTTCTGTCATTATTTTCATGAAATCCCTGATCACACTGTTTAAAAACCATGTTTTCCACTTCTATGATTTCTTTCCTTTGCAAAGCATTATTTTAGCCTGTTATCCTGTTATGCTCTATTGGTATTTGGTTGATAAAATTTTTTCCTTTGTATTGTAGCATCAACCGAATTTATTTTAACAATATGCCATAAGCACGGAAAAAAGAAAAAGAGTTGCCTGAATATCTGGAGAATAATGTTTCGTAAAAGTCAAATGACGAGTACGTACTTCGATCTTTCCCAAGAATACTAATTGGTACTCGTTATCTGCCTTGGAAACAGTGACTCGAAATGGCGCCGGAACCTTTGTAAAGTTATCAAACACACCCAATAAAGTCCTGGCGCTTTTATGCAAACAGCATTTTTCAAATAAGCTACTAATTTAGGAATAGAATTGAATCGCAGCAATTTTATGAAAAATTCTCTATTTTGTGTCACTCTGCAAAATAGTAACGGAATCTTTATGAAAAACACTGGATCCACAAAGTAGTCGATATTTACGGACATACGTATACTCTGTTATATAATAGCGCCGGTAATAATGCAATAACTGCATTACCGCTAAACACACTTTCAAAATCAGTGTGCTAAATAATGGGGTGTGGAACAGTAGACTTTATATCAGTATGTTATTGTTGAATCTAAGATAAACATAGATTGTTATGTTTTTAGCTTTTAATTACACAGGTTGACTACACATTTTCAGAAACAACTTCCTGTATTATGATTAATATTTAAATAAAAATATTTCAGACCTTTTAGCATAGCTTATTATAATAAGTGTAGACCGTGGATTCCCAACTCTTTCCTTACGTTGAGCTCTTTTAAAAGAATGGTTTTCTTCATCATGCCTCTTACATTTTTCTGTATAATGCGCAACATGGAATATAATCATAATACAAAAATAATTGCACATTAAGTTATTTAAGATAATTAGACTTTTATTAGATAAGCACGAAAAAAAATTTTTTTTTTCAATTTATTTATTGGATTTACGCTTATTATTTTTGTATTATGATTTTTTAATTTAACAAATAAAAAAAATTACAGATTCTAATTGTACGAAATAATTGATTTTAATATACGTGATGGTTGAGCTTTATGTATTAATGCAATTTTTGAAATATTTGCTGCAAAATTATTTAACTCTTATCACCTTTTTTGAAAGCAATCCGCTTCTTGTTTTCCGCAATAAACTTAACTAACGCCTGCTTCCTCTAGGTAAGAAGGTTTGGTTTGTTGAATTATGGCAGAGAACTCGAGATCTATCCACCTAAGCGAACTAATGTCTTCGTGGTGGACTTTCTAAGGGAAACTGACTCGTATACGCGTTCGTATACACGAGGAAAACCATGAAAGCACCCAAGCAGCCAGTCCGCTCTCCGAGATTCGAATTCTGGATCGAACTGCCAATGTTCAGCGACTTTACCACGCGGCCGTTGGTGAGTGTAAGAAGAAAGAAAAATCCATAATGTTAATTCCTTAACAACTTTTATTTAGAGATATTTCTTTCGGATAGATTTTAAATCTCAAAATTTAGCTAATCCCTGCTTTTCGAGTAAGATTATGTTTGAATACCTTTTTCAATGCAATTAACTGTTCTTGCATCATAATATATCGCAGTTTAAATGTATTTTTTTTCCTTATATTTATTTTGTACGATTTCTTACTTACTCTGTTCTATAGCTTTATATCAATAAATAATTAATTATCAATAGTATTTATGAAAATTTTTGTAATCAATGTTATGTTGATTATGACAATCAGTTGTGGATGTATATTCTGCTATCGACTCACGAGTTGATTCCTCGATCATCACTGACCTCATTTAAAATTTCATCAATCATCAGGAGGTCGATACCGATCCGTTGAGAACGACTCCTTGGTGTAGACTATAACTATTCATCGTTCCAGTGTTAGTGTGTGGTGACAACAATAACGTTTATCTATATTTCAGAAACACGGGTCACTTTCAGAAATGGTCGTTCCGAAAGGGATCGCCGTATGCATATTTCGTAACTTAATAGGATGATTCAAAGATGCAAGGATTATTTATAACGAAGCGCCTCGAGTATAGTAAACTCTACCTTCACATAGTAAAATAATATAAGTGAGCAGACTTGAGAAAAGATATATGATAGATGCAAAAATAGAAGTAGCGATTTTCCTCCGTTTTAAAGGCTTCATCTTGGCGACAAAATTCGATACAATGCGTTTCATTCGCTACGGTAACCCTAGCGATGACACGGATAATAACACGATCCTTCCGAGTTGACGTACGTTGAGAGGGGCAATTTGTCAAAACCCTGATATTGGAGTCAAGTGTTTTGACAAGTTATAGGCGGGCAAACTATTCTTCTCGTCCAAAAGCTTTTGCGTCGCTACTAAATGTTGGGGAATCTGTAATAATGAATGTCGGTCTCTAGCAATTTATTTTATTTGAGTGACATAAGTGAGTTTTGTGATTGAATTTTTAGCAGTGGCACTGAATTAATATCTGAGTTAACAGCAATACTTCCAATAGCAGTAAAATCTTACTAAAATCATATTAATCTTTTTATCTATTACACTGTTTATGCTCGCATTACTTTACAGAAATTAATTTGCTTTGATTTGCAGAAAGTATTTTGATCTCTTTTTTACTTTCTTGTATGAAGTAAAAAGGAAGTATTGTAATCGCGAAAAATTTCGGGTACCATATTTCAACGAAAATATCTATTTTGATCGCTATCGAATGCAATTTAACGATGTTTTTGAGTGACATCCGTAAGTAAGGACAGAATAAAGAACACTTTTCCCCCAAAATAATTATAAAACTGATTTAAAATGGATTCTGAAGAGATTTTTTTCATGGCGTCTGTGCGTACGTACGTATGTATCTCGCATAACTCAAAAAAGAGTAGCCTTAAAACGTTGAACTTATAAATATATGTATATATATATCCACTCTGTTACTCGGCTCAGTGAGCTCAGTTTCTTCATTCTTTTATAAGTTTGTGAATTGTGCATTTTTTGTTTTAAAAATGATTGGATTATGCTATTCTTATCTTTCGGTTAAGATTTTTATGGCCTTAGTTAGCCTGCGTGCAATAATCGCAGAATTATCAACAACTTAAAAGTTTTTTTTAAATGCGGCTAAGCCTAATTTTTGGTTATGATAGCGCCCTATTTGTTTGCATTTGAAGCTTAGCAGAATAGTGGATTTGTTGCCAATCTAGAGAAACTAAGCTTCGCAAACAACAAAGTAACGTCTTCTTTTATTATTGCAAAATAAATTATGCTTGATCCATTCTGGAATTAGCATTTAAGTTATTAGCTGGTTTTTGCGTACAAATTATAATTTTAATTTTTTTAACTGTAGTTGGCGTTTTATGTTTTTCTATATTTTTCAATTTTAATGGAAATATTTCGAATTTTTATGTATTTTTGCCTTACCGCAAAGTGAGAACTGAATTGATTAGTAGTGCATGCGCGTTAGGTAAGCGACGCTGAATCGTCTGTGAAAAACTGTTTCTTTTTTATTTGTTAAATTTCTTTATGCATCGTTTTAGATTTATTCAATAGAAATAGTGGTAATTCTTAGATGCTATAATTTTTGCTCACTCTGAGTTAAACTTTAAAGAGTGCATTTATTCTTTTCTGGTTTATGAGTTATCGACGAAGTAGATTTAATTCAAAATTCGTTCACTGTTAATTCAATATGTTTAAATGAAATGCAGGAAAATTGCGTATAATTTAATATTCCGTACAAGGAAGTCATGTGGTGTACACATCAGATTTTTTGGCTACAATTCAGCTTTGTAAAATCCGTTTTTCCTTTAGTGTTCGAACTTAATAAAATATTAATAAACGATATCGTTAGATTGATTAAAATTCATATTTCTAAGACTGACTTTCTAGGACTGAAAAATTTCTTAAAAAAATTTTAAACCTTAATTTTGAATCAAAAGCGACGCTTATAATTCATCAAATAACTTGTCATTAGAATTAACTGTAGCCATTTTATGCAAAATAAAAGTATATATACTTTTGTATTAAAAGAAACTTCTCAAAATCTGAAAATGACTTCAAATATGGTATGTTCTTAAACATTTAAGTAAGAAATATTACGAATTTAAGAAAATGTTATACTTAACT
Source organism: Stegodyphus mimosarum (assembly GCA_000611955.2). Taxonomy (NCBI): domain Eukaryota; kingdom Metazoa; phylum Arthropoda; class Arachnida; order Araneae; family Eresidae; genus Stegodyphus; species Stegodyphus mimosarum. The sequence goes on from KK118478.1 coordinate 76,839, forward strand.
GATGATTTTGTTAATATTTTTATGAAATAAAAAACGAATACTTAGTTAAATAATCCGTTTTAAAAATATCTGTGTCTGAAAACATGTGCATAAAATTTCACGAAATATTTAGAAAAAAAAAAAAAAAAAGAATTGTTAAAAAAAAAAAAAAAAAAAAAAGAATTGTTAGCAACTAAAGCAGATTTTAAAAGGAAATCGGCTCCTTAAAATTTATGTACAGTTTTACAAATTATTAATATTTTCAATTCTAAATTATATTTGGAAATTTTTTAGAATTAAAGAATTGCGTGGAAATTTAATTTTTTAATTTAAAGTAGAATTTTTATTTGCTCGTTCAGAAATAAGAATTTTAAAGCTTCATTTTGAACCTTCTGGTAATTTGATTAAATAATTGTCTATAACATTTTTTAACAAATTTTCTGCATCAGAAAATTTAATAATATTTAAATTTAGAATGGATGCCAAACATGTGATAATAACTAGAAGTAAATGTAATATCTGCTTATCTTAAAATATCATTCTTCTTATTTAAGGCTTACTTTTTTCAGAATTTCGCAGTGGCTTCAAATAACTGAATAATTTGTTATTGCTTTTAATGAATGTTCCTATCCATTAAGTGTTTTGAAACTGTTTAGTTGTACCAAGTAATCCAAATGGTGTAAATACTGTGTCTACGTTTAAATCAAAAGATCTATGAAATTCTTTTAAACGTAAGTAGAGTTAACTATTAATACGATATACTTCGAGTACAGATTTACAGCTTTTGAACTGACGATATCAAACATAAATTTCGCAGAGCTGGTGCACAGTGAAGAATTTTGTAGCAGATAAAGAACTTAATATGAATTAACCTAAGAATTAAGCTCGAATTTTTTTTAATATATTAACGCAAAATATACATTTATTTCTTTTTTACATAATCGTTGAATGAATTCGCCCATTGTCTGCTAATAATAAATATGTTTTAAGAATATATCCTAAACTTAAGAATGCAAATATGATATTTTTCGTATAAAATTACCTACATTTCAAAGTAAAGATTCATAAATTTATTTCTAAACTCTGAACTGACGCTCACTTTTAAGTAATTACAATCCCTGTGGAATTAAGTAAGGAATATAACATGTTAATCTAGCTCAAATAACCGCCTGGGTCTGCACAGCTGGAATATCGAAAATAATTCTTTAATATTTCATAAAGACAACCTGCAGTCGAATGCTAAAAGCCGCTGTACATTGAAAGTTCCGTCCTGCATTCGAGTCCCAGCGAAAGTGGCTGCAAGGGCGTTTTCGTGGTTTTCCCCATGTGTAGTCTGGATACAAAACAGTTTGCCTTAAAAAGACCTCCATGTGCCATCCCTTCCTTTCAGTGTAATACCTATAGGCGGAGTATGTAATAAGTAAAAAAAATATAGCTCATAAACCAAATTTGTCCTCTTGAAAAAACGCCATGCCTAGAACTGTGAAATTTTTCTATTGGATTCTGATATAGGGAACCTTTTATCTCATTGCGAAAAGACCTAAAAGGTACGGTTTCGCATTACGAATCTATCTGGAACACTTTTCTGCAGTCTCGTCAGCAGCCTCTTTTGCTGTAGAATTTATAATAATAATGGTTTTCTTTTTAGTCCAAAGGGATTTAGTCCTGAAGGACTATTACTTTCGTTTTGCGATTTTGCGTCGGAAACACAAAAACGGCGTATCACTTTTCAAATTGTTGCCACTAAATGTTATCGCTCTGCATTAAATTTTAAAAAATGAAAAATCTGCATAAATGTATGCATGTTTCTCGCATTGTGATAAAACCTAGAGCCATCGAATTTTGAATGACGTAATCCTACTGCGAATATGGGCATCTGGAAGCCCTAATTTTGAATTTGAAATTTGCTTTATTATCGATTTTATGTTTTGTAACATTTCAACGAATTTCTGATTAACAAACTAAATGATTTCAAAGCGAGCAATGGCAACACTGTACGGAAAAAAAAAACATTTTTATCTCCAGCGCACGAGACTTACGGAAATTCTAAAGATATGTTCATTTTAAAATGATTTTGCGATATTGATTTTGAACTGAATTTTATGGTTTGAGTACGTAGTACATGATATTTAATAAAAAAAGGTAGCACACGAAACGTTAAAAAAACGCGCCTTTGGACGTAATTTAAAATCTGAAATCTTTCAGATTTTTTTTTTTTATAATATACTTTCTTCTGTTTTCTTTTACGTGAAAAGTATTAAATTTTGCATCACTTGTAATAATAAAGATTCTTTAATTTGGCTACGGAATTATTATTTATTGCAATACATGTAAAATACGAAGGATGTGAATTCATATTTTCTCCACTCGCATCAAGATAAACATACAAAATTCTGCTTTATGAGCGTGTAAAAGTTTTGGAAGATATAAATGGCAAATTAGGAAGGAAAAATCGCAAGATATGCTAAGTTATGTAATAATAAAACCTTTTTTTTTAGATGAGTTTATCGTCTGATCGTGTAAGTAAGCTGTGAGAAATTTTCAAATTTTACAATTTTTAATAATTTCTAATTAAAAAATGTGGATTAAAATTTCTGTGAATTTCGTAACAATTAAAAAATAGTTATCGATACCAAAAGGCTCCAAGAATATTATTTTATCATGTTCATTTTTCAGGTGCATAATTTTGTTAGGTTAGATTATATGCAAAAGAAAATATAAAGCTGAGATGTAATCTGAAACTATAGGAAAAGATTAACTAAATTACAAGAACAAATCTTGTGTGACCATCTAACGGAAGAAATATTGTCGAAAATTTTCTAATGAAGGATTCGTTGCCCTTGCCTATGCTTCCTGCTTTCAAAGTAGATTACATCTGGACTCTCTGATATAGCAGTAGTAATCATAGACCAACATACCACGAGACAAAAATGGCTCTAAGATTCTCACGCATTTGTTTTATCACCAGAATGGAATTAGCAAGCTATCAGTAGACAAACGGAACATATATGTGCCACCGGAAGTTGATGTCCTCCAACCGGAATTTATTGAGGCTTCTGATAACTAATTATCAGACATGTGATTCTGCTGCCATGTAGACAACTGATCCTTGTTGTCCCTTCTTATAAAAACTGTGTAACAAATGGTTAATTAAATCTATATTAACTAAAAATTTTCCTTATGCTGGAACACTATGTGTTATTTCCAGCTGCGGCATACCCAAGCATATAACAGAAATGGGGTAGTGAATGCTTAGGAAGCTTGGGTTTTTTAATACGGAGTTTAAAAGGGATGCATTTTTCAAGGTTTAAATCTCTTTTATTGTAAATATTTATTCTTTTGCCCCACAACTGTAAGTCTTTTTATGAAAAGTATATATGAAGCTTTCTTGTGCTGCCCTGATAGAGACCGAACATAAAGTTAAACCTGAATAAAATGTCATAGGCGCATTTTTTATTATTGTTTATCATAAATTAATTTATATATATTGGGAAATAACAAATAAATTCTGTAAATTTTTACGTGTGCAGTTATAGTAGCTTTATATCATTATAAACAATGTCAGCCTAAACATAAATCTCGAAAGAATGTTATTTGGCGCGAAGGATTATTATTAGTTCTCATTGAAATTCAGCAGTGGGATTTGACATGGAAATGATAAAAAGATTAATGCATTTATTATTCACGAGTTTTCTCGTATTATTGAACTTTCTATATTCATAACGTTATAATAAGTTACTATACATAATTTAGAAAATATTCCTGTATTTCATAAGCCCCATTAATTGAAATGATAATTACAAATGCTAGTGAAATGATAACTTAATGAGTTAAGCAAATTACTCGGACTTACAACTTAGTTTTTAATTTTCTGTTTCTTAAATGGATAATTGAATTCAGTTATAACGCATACATGTACGGCTAGTTTTCATCACTTATATTTTCGCTACTGCACGAAAACCAGTCACATTTAGATTAAAATCGATTCATCTTTTCTCCATTCAATTAAAGGATTAATTGAAATTAGTATGCTAAGTACATAACTTATTTATAATGAGTCTACAGACCCGATTCCATGAAAGCAATTTCTTTATTGGTATAAGGAGTAAAACGTCAATTTGTGGTGTTGTAAGGTGTTTCTCCCGTCTTCTTCGCATGCCTTCGTGGTGTAGTGGTCTGCATTCTCGACGCGTAACCGAGAGGTCCGTGGTTCGATTCCCGGCGAAGGCGTTGCTCATTTTTCATGTCTCCTGCTTCGAAATAACCAAATGTCTCTACAACTGGCGCCCGAACTAAAAAGGTGGTGGATGATGATTCTCCACCACCGCGATTTGGCGATTGGGTCCCCAAAACCCCAGTCACCCTTTAAAAGGGGGAGTGTGTAAGGTATTTCTCTCGCCTTCTTCGCATGCCTTCGTGGTGTAGTGGTCTGCATTCTCGACGCGTAACCGAGAGGTCCGTGGTTCGATTCCCGACGAAGGCGTTGCTCATTTTTCATGTCTCCTGCTTCGAAATAACCTAATGTCTCTACAGTGTTTTCATCAAGTTTTAACTTATGATGGATATACAGAGAATTCAATAGCCGTAATGCTCATTATACATGAATAGAAGTTCAAATTCAGTTCGATGTCTTTCGGCTTCACCTTTTTAACACATACAATACATGCTTCATTTCAGCATGGCAAACACAATTAAGATTAAAATTTACTTCTTATTGCATTAACATTTGTTGGTTTTTTTAAATTACAAAAAAAAAAAAAAAAAAAAAAAAAAAAAGAGAAATGGAAGAAATAGAAGTAGAACGAAGTGGCCTTAAATTCTATGATCTATGTTTAAAAATAATTATTACTTTAAAAAACGTTGGATATTTTGCAATTTCTCTCCTTGACCATCTTTGGTATGGCAAATTCAGTAAGCAATTGTTTCAGCATTATTATTCAATATTGCATTCGCACATATACATACTTTCACCCATTAGCAGCTATAAAATTATTGTATTAGTTTTTTACTAAATTAGTATTAAATGCTGTAACTTTTGTCTTTCCTGCTCAATTATTTATGAATATTTTGATCACTATTTTCTAAACTTATGCTTAATTTTATTATTTTCCTCTAAGTTTAGTGCTCCTAGTTACACCTACTTCATATTTTGTTTTATAAAAAATTGTTTATATTTCAATGCTTTTAAATATTTTTGGCATTGCCTAGTATATTTCCTGAAAATTAGTTAAATTTTTATAGTATTGAGACTAATCTGTAAAGTATGGATTAGATTTCATCAGTATCACACCAAAATTATGCTAACACGTACTCGCAGTTTAGATGCAATATTTTTGCAAATAATTATTCATTGGGTACTTCAAACGCACTCTAGCTTAAAATAAATGTGAATGTATATATATATATAAGTATATATATTATATATTAAGACATTTATTACGATATATAGGAAATTTCAAATGAAGATGATATACGGTCTCCTGATGCCTAATGTATATATAAAATTACAAAATAGAATTATTAAATTAATGTGCTTAAGAAAGTTTAATTACCTCTTGATATTACTGCTTGAAAAAATATAAAATTATAAAAGAATATGAAGTACGTTACAGTTTCTGCATAAATACTCGTATTTCGAATCTTTCATGTTAGTAAACGCAAAATATCATGGAAGACGAAGAATTGATTACGATATCTTAAAAATTCGAAAAATGTATCTCGCATAACTCAAAAACGAGTAGCCTCAAAATGTTGAACTTATGTATGTGTATATATATCTACTCTGTTACTCGGCTCATTGAGCTCAGTTTCTTCATTCTTATAAGTTTGTAAATTGTGCATTTTTTGCTTTAAAAATGATTGCATTATGTTGTTATTGTCTTCCGCTTAAAGATTTTATACCTTTAGTAAATCTGCAGGGAAGATTTGTAGAATTATCAACAATTTATAGCCTGCATGCAATAATTGTGGAATTATCAAACCGTTATATCGTTAGATTTATTGAAATTCATATTTCTATACACGTTGTCGGACTGAAAAATTTATTAAAAAATTTGTAAACCTTAATTTGAATCAAAAACGACTCTCATAATTCATCATATAACTTGTCATTAGAATTAACTATAGCGAAAAATGTATAATAAACAAGATAAGTTTTCTTCTCTCTCTCTCTTTTTTTTTAAATACCTGAGACTTTAAAGTAATAAGCGATTAAATCATCAGTTCTGAGCAAATAAATTGTAAGATTTAAAAGATGTAAAAACAAGTAAAAAAAATTGTTTTATGGTAAATGTTTTACTTATTTTCTGTATGAAACGTACTTATGATATTTTACTTATTTTCTGTTGCTTTCACTTGAGGAAAATAAATTTGAGCAGGTTATCAGTAAGTAGAGATAAGGTCAGCGTAATAATTTATGCAAATAAGCAGGAAATTATCGCTGAGTATAGTTTCTCTGAAGCTCAGTTCAGCTTTATCAGATATTAATTACTATTATTAGAATCATTTATGTGTGCTAATTATTACTTTGAGCTTTATTTGTTTACGTTTCTATAGACATTAATTCCGTAAGCAAGGTCTGGTATCTGATCTTAATTCTGAAAGCACACTTTTTACAAGTATAGATGTTAATTAATTTATTTATAAAAATTTCAGTTTTGCATTTAAAAACCATCATTATGGATTGCATGTAATTGAGTTTCACTTTTCATTTCCTGAAATCAATTACTTTCAAAAAATAGTTTTGAGAATTTTACTTAAAAGAAGAATTCTTCCTGCCTGAACTGAAAATTAAAGATACCGACGATTATTATATTTCGTAATTATGAATAAATTACATTAAGCATAATATCGTTAGATATCTTAAATTTTCGTCCACGAAAACTAACCTATCATTTACTCCCTAGTTTGTTTCAGCATGATTTAGAAATTTCAATTTATGGCAGCAATGTAAAAGACATACAGAAATAGTAAAGTATTCCGTGTACTTTGCTGTTTGTGCATATTTACGCAGCATTTTGTAAAATAAATACCAGTGTAATTGATGTCCCTTGAAATATACATGTAATATACATGAAATCTATGTAGATAGATTAAGTCTCTTAAAATATATATATTAGCATGCCTTTATATAGGCTTTTTAATGTGTTATGTTTATCGTTTAAGATTTCTTTTCACAAATAATATGTACAGCACTTCTTTCCCTGTCCATTTCGCAAGCGATAAAATTAGTAGAAAAAAAAGGGGGGGAATACGCGAACGAATATGAAGTTTCCTTGTCTGATTTGAACAAGTAGAAAACATAATATAAGTTTTTCCTGATTGTTCGTTTGAATCCCATTCAATGTCTGACCTTATCCATTAAAAATATCAAATTCATATAAAGACAAACATAGTACATTCGATTGTAATTGAAGTGTTGAAATAAACATTTTTTACGAGATGTTCAAGAACCTTACAAGATGCTAAATATTTAAGATAAGCAACACACATTTGCCAGTAGCTAAAACATTATATTAAAAACCCAAATAGCAATTTTTTAAATAAATATATGTAAACAAAAGCTGAGAAGTTTAAAGATGTCATAGATTTTTAAAATTGCGCAGTATGCTGCGAAATTAATTGAATAATCAAGAGAAGATAATTAAATTTAAATTATGAAAAGTGGTCAATTTTCTAAAAGGAAATGCTCAAATAACAATAAAAAAAATAGAAATCAATAAAACAAAATAAATTCATGTGAACAGTATAACTGTTGCAAATCCCTTAATCGTTTCCGAGGAGTAGTTGAAGAATTTTTAACACAGCCACTCTTCTGAGTTAGACCTAGATAACTGGGAATTCTTGAAGCATTTCAAAATAAAAATTAAGTGCCAATTAAGATTATTTAATTAAAATAAGTGCTTTAAAAGTGCAACGAAGTAAAGAAAATGTAAAAATATTTTAAATTTAATTAATTATTCTGAGATAATTTGTTCCGACGTGACCCTAATACAGTTAAATAATTAAAAGCAGAATACTCGATTAAGTAACCATAAAAACAACGGGGAACTAAAAGCAGTTCTATAAAAAATTTTTAACCAAAGATTAAGCAGAATTGCTAAAAATGTTTGTAAACCATAAGATGCATGTTTTATCAAATTATTATGTTTTAGTAATTTTTTTAACTGTTTTTGTTTCAATTTTGATTTGAGTATTTCCTATTGAAAAATTTATTTTCGATTTAATTATTATCTCTTGATTATATATGCAGATTTTCTATGTAAAAGTGACAAATAAAAGCAAAGTAACAAAACATTATAAGACATCTTACCTCTTTCATTTCTTAATGCACTGGATTCAGCAGACGATGAAAAGAGTGCCGTCAGATCTGATCTTGGTGTGGCCGATGGAACAGCATACGATTTCGGAGATAATAGCCGCCCGTCGCGGCCGCCTCCTGGAGCGAAGTCATCCCCGTATTTATCTGCTTTCTCGATTCTGTTTTCATCAAGTCCTAAAATTGCTTCAATTGTGAAAGACTTCTTCCTGGAAGTAATTCTGGAAATATTCTTTTCCGGTTGCGGATAACTTTTCTGTTGATATACTAAGCCGGTGAAAGTAGTTGTTGAATTCGGCAACCGGCTGGACATTGCGGCATCGTAACACCGGTTGACGTAGTTGGCCGCCGGTGGACTCGGTGTATTAGATGGTGAGGAAGATGTCATGGAATCAGCCGCAGAGACATCGACGAACGGACGACACGATAATGAGTATGGGAAAGATAACATTGTGGTTTGCATGCTTTCGAATCTTCACGATAAAATATGCTTATATACAGCAATGATACGTTAACTTAAAGATGTTACTATATGAATGACTTCATCCGTTATTGCAAAGTTCAACGAAGGGAAAAAAAAGTCAACTCTTCAATAATGCAGGTGATGAAGTGTGCGAATCTGAAAGAGGATAAGCTACTTTCCCAAGCGAGGTCTTTAAACTGAAGGTGATTAGAACCTACTTGGATTCGTTCTATGTCAACTGTATCCTTATTACCGACATTTGTCTTCCCCTGAGGTTCTTCGGTCTCGGCCAATAGAAGACTGTGTGGCGTGACGTCAGATTCCCTGCTTGCTATGGTTGGTGAGATCGACTCTAATGATCATGTGAGGGTGGTTTCGAGATTTCGCCTCCCCCCTCCGTCCCGGAGGGATGATTCTGCTACGGAGCTGAAGAGAATCAGGTAATGTCCTGTTTATTGCATTAGAGAAAGTGTGTGCATAGGAGGGAGGGAGGAGGCTGGGGTAAGGAATGAGGATGGAAGCGCTCATTTAAGTAATTAGTCGGATGGAGAATTTTAATGTGCTAGAAATTAGCGATTTTCCAAGCGTCGATTAAGGAACGAATTCCAGGATTCTCAGTGAACTATTTTCGATTTTATTTTGTTTTATAGCTCGAATGACGCTATGGAAACACAGATTGTTATGAAAATAATGAAAACAGTATAGGGAAGTTATGATTATTAAGATTTAAGTGAGTTTGATGTTGTTTCTCAGTTAATTTCACAAACATTGTTTATCATTAAAATTTTCCTCGTGGGTGGTTCAAATATATCTATATATATATATATATATATTGTGATTTCGTTTGTTAAATAAAATTACATATCGATACCTCATGCTACAAGGAGGGGTAGAGGAGAAATATCTTGAGGAATAAAGCTCCTAATTAAGCAAGCGTACATTATTGACATGATGTGGAAAACATAGGAATTTTCAAATAAATTGTAATTGGTGTACGCTAAATTAAATTTTAAAGGAAATGTGTTTTATTAAGAGTTCTTTTTAGTAATATCTTACATTTAAAATCAGTTAAATAAAATTTTAATAGTTTTATATTGTGTATGTAAGCACATAGTTATTGTAAACATATCCTTAAATCCATGCGCTAAACCAGGCACAACATTAAGCTTTCTGAATACTTTCAATTTATTTAATATTTTTGTTATCTACATCATTTTTTATGTAATTGCATAATTTACGTTGAATACACCTAAAATATATATGTATGTAGTGCATACATGTTGAAGAATTTAAGAATATTTAATTTAATACAGTATTATATAAAATGCACACACACGCGTGCGTTATTTGTATAGTATAGTGTTTAATTAAAGATTCTTCAGTTTTTTCTGTCTCTGGCTATGCATCCATCTATATTCAACCGCAGTAGCAAAATTATTATTGAAAAACGTAACCTTAGGAGCTATTTTAAAGTAGTTAATTTAATTAAAATCCATTAATTATTTATATCGTTTATCGGTTATTTTACAATTCACTAAAATGTAGATGCTTAACTTTTATATTTATATATATATATATTTTTCTAAAAATTTAAAATTTTAGTAAGAAATGCACAAAATATTTTTACATAAAGTTTTCCTTTGTTTTGTTAATTTTGATATAGACTGGCTAAACATTACTAAGCCTGATGTTTTTTGCAAAACAACATGAAGATGCTTAACCTTCAGACTGGCAGCTTTTCTTTTCGCCTCTTCTGATTACCCTTTTAATGAAAAATACATTCCGATTTATTGATACAGAAGAAAAATACTCATGTTTTAGGATCAGGCCCCTTTCCGAATTCGGATTTTATTAGTTTAAAAATTTCATATTTTAAAGTTTATTTACAGTTTTTTGTTATAAAAAAGAAACAATTAAATAAATAAATTTTTGTATCCAACGAAATTATGTTACGAACTTTCAGTGTCTTGACCGCTAACTGACTACAAGTGAAAAGGATAATTTTGCTACGAAAGCACTTTTCAGCCGAAGTAACTGATTGATTATTCAGATTAAAAGGCTATTTAGTCATTCCAAACTCAAACTGCATGAAGGGCGAATGCACGATCTAGAAACTGCTGATGGTCTCTCTTTTTTTTTTTTTATGTTTGTTTACAAAATGTAAATTTTAATTAGGAAACGAACAGATATTTTTAACAAACAAACAAAAAACTTTAACATTTTATATTATGCCCAATGGACGTTTTTCTCATTTACAGACACATATACGTTTTGAGAGCATTTGGGCTAACGTAACATTAACGTAACCTAAAAATATTTAAAAACAACATATTGCTTGAATTTCCGACAGACAATTTTGAGCGCTGCAGATAGAAAAACGTTTTATTCCCTGAAGTGTTGCCACTGTTTGAAATCATGGAGTTTCTTAATCAAAATTCGTTAAAGTTTAAAAATAAAATAGACAATAAAACAAATTCAAAATACCATACTCGGGCCATGTTCAGGGGGAGGTTTATGTTATTCAAAATTTGATGACTCTAGGTACCGTTGTTTTTTCAGACTGCGAGAAACATGCATACATTCATGGAGATTCTTCCTTATTTAGTTGATTTAAATATAGTACAGGGCGATAATATTTGGTGGCAACAATTTGAAATATGATACAGCCGTTTATAATGATTCGACGCAAAATGCCGTTTCGAAACTAATAGCCCTTCTGGGCTAACGCCCACTTGGGTTAATAAATTATCAGTTTCGCTAATTTAATATTTATCAAAGCATCTATAAACAATAGTAACAATATTGCAAAGGGAAAGAATTCAAATTCACATTCGTTTTCTTGTTTCCTTTATCAAATATCTAAAGTTTGGAACCTTTAAGACACTTTTGTTGGTTGCACGTTGTAATTCAAATATACTGACAGCTGTCCTGAGACTGACATTTGTGTTAAATTTATCAGGACTGAGTGTTCTGTGTATGTTCTTTGGAAACATGGTGAAGTACTTACAAGGGTTCTTCTTCTCAAGTCCTGAACTGGGAGCGGAAAATACGCTATGTTCTGGTGTAGATACTGTATTGGCGAATAACTGCACTTGAAAGGGATTTGAAATCCTCTTTTATTAAATCACTATTATTTACACACTTCCCAACTCGGGAGAGATACAGAAAGTAAAAGACCACACTTGGGCCTAACTTAACAAATCAAATAAATTTAAATAAATATCTAAATCTAAATAGAAATTAAATTAAACTTTGCTTCGCAGAGCAAATCGCGGAGTTTGGCCTCTAACTAAAAGGGTGCGTAGCAAGATATACTAATACTATCGCACTTATTTCAATATGCAATCACGTAGTAAGCACTATGGCTTATAATTTTAGCTGCTAGCTGGTCAGGCGAACGTCGAGCAGACTGACCGTGATCTGAGACTAAAGCTCTCTCACACTAAGAGGTTTCTACCTCTGGTTTAAATAGTACTTGGCTGTACTTCAAAATTAGCATAAGCTGAAAACGCGCGCTTCTTCTGACGGGAAGTTGAAACCGAGAAGAGATAGAAAGATTTAAATTAAAATAAAACTTGGTTAGTTTAACTAAAACCTTACAAATTATTTTAACATATTTTATCAATGATTAATTAATTTACCCTAATTTAAATTAAAAATAAACAAATTAAGAAAACTTTCTAAGTTTTGAGAGAAAATTTACCAAGTAAGACAAAAACATGAGAATAAATAATAAGAATCTTTCTCCTATTAAATCTTTCTTCGATGCGTAAATAAAAATACGCATGTTTGCATGTAAATAGTTATCAACTTTTTTATGTTTTACTATAGCTTGACGCTTGATGGCGTTTTGTTTCTGATAAAGTTTGTAGCCTTGGGGGAAAAATTACTAGAAGCTATTTTCATTATGCGTTGTACATGCTCATCGGTCAGTTGGGTTCTTTTCATATGAATTTTCAACTGTGAAAAAAGCTGTTCGTATATAAATGTATTCTTAAGTAAAACGATTATTCTTAATGTAAAAATTTGTAACTTCGCTTATTTATTTTTTGACAAGTGCGAATAAAAGTTAATAAACCTGTATATTCAAATCTTTGAATAAAATTTATGTCACGCCGTAAATTATTTAGTTCCATCCATAGGTTTTCCGGTGCGTTATTCATGTTCGTTTTTGATGGTAATGAAAATAATATGAAATGATCTTCAAATAACAAAAATCTTGAAATCTTTATATTTATAACGATATTTGGAAATAAAATATAATTGCGAGTCACATAAAATTTCACCGGGGATAATGCATACAAATGCTATCTTCCTTGGAGGAAATAAACTTCTCGAAGGACTTTCTAACGAAAACTGTGTCGTATTCATATTACAAAAGGAAAACTTTGAAAACTTTGTATAACTAGCCCATTCGCTGAGTTTTAAACATGCAAGAGTTAACTCGGCGATATTTTAGTTAATATGAAAATAGTATCAGTATATTATGTCAGATTCTTCATTATAGTAGCACTCGAGGGAGCTCTACTTTAGAAATATTGCCTTTTGTGAAGTACTTTCTTAAAGAAAGAAAAAAAAAAAAAAAGTAGCTCGAATTCACGTTGGAAAACAATCAAATCTCAATGCGAACAAAGCGTGCTTTGCTTTCTGGAATCAAATTCAGGATGAAATTTCAATGCCGTGTAATCTACCCTCATTAAACTTATATAAGTTGAGACACATTTAATGAACTGGTAGGATATATATTATGAAGTAATGAAGTATGAAATGTTGAAGAGGTACAAGAAAAATACGGCATATGAAATATAGTTAAGGTGACAGGGTAAAATTTTCTATCATTTCATGTGCATGCTGATTAAAAGTAGTGCGAATTACGATTTAAATTTTATAAGATACTAACTTATATCTTAAGTCACTGCTAATTTTAAGTTCATTCATTAAGCTGTTACGAAACGGTTCATACGTACTAAAAGATTCACATTGATTATCATGTATCAGCACTGAATTAAAAATAACAATAAGGTTTTAATAAAATGCAGTTATTTAATTGCAATATATTTACTTATGTAGTTATATAAAGTCATTTTTACATTATATTATTTACAATAATATAAAATTACCAAATAAGACCGATTCTGTTTCAAGTATGAGCTAAAATTACTGTCTTTATAGGTAAGTAATATGTTGATACTATTTCATTGAGGGTCTGCCAAATGAAAATTCAAAACTTCATAGAAAAGAAAATAAGCATTATACTGAAACTCTACTTTAAAATAGATTCTTAACTAATAAGCAAAATATGTCTAAACCCGCATATGGTTTTGTATTTTAACAGTCCTCTATGAGAATGAGATATTCTTGTACAAGAATTAAAGTATTAGAATATTTTTTGCTTAGTATTTCAAAACTTACAATAATTCTAGAAAGCTGAAAATAGTTAAAGTAAAATTTGCTGTTTAAAATTAATGAGATAAATGACCTCTTCGAATTTAAAACCTAAAAATTTTTTATTTAAAATTCATGCAATATTTGGTGAGCTATATAGTAAATTTCAAATTAAAGTTTCTCCATCTTTTTCTACCTTTAAGCAGAATAACTGAAAATAATTAAAACTTGGTATTTAAGATAGTAGACATAAGTTTACCGTCCTCCAGCAATAGTCGAGATTATCTGTAGACAGTTTTGGGGGGGGGGGAAGAGTAGGAAGTATACAAAAGAAAACTCATTTGCTAGTCAGCATTTGTGAAACCGCTATTATAAGATGAATTTTTTGTAAAGGAAATAACCTCAGCTGCAGACATTGACTTTAACTATTCATTATTCTCTAAAATAGTTTCCCTTTTTCTTATCAATTATCAAAATGTTGATAAAGGCATAACAAAATATTCGTAGTTAGCTGAGCTAGTATTTTCGTATGTTAATTTTTCGTATAAACTTTCTGAATAAACATGAAAGAAGGGCAAAAATAAATTAACCAGAAGTTTGAAACCCTTTTTCACAGTTCCAAGCAGTAACAGGTGAATATTATCGGAGCAAATCTAGGTATCTTCATCAATTTACATTCCAAATATAAATAGTATAGCGAAGTATAGTAAATATGAAAATGAGGTAAGGCAATGTTTATGTAAATATAAACACTGATCAGCTGAGTACATCCACACCACACACACACTTTTTTTTTCCCCTCTTCGCCTTTTCTAATATAAAATAAACCGGTGTGATAGAATAGGTCACATATCCTTGTATTCACCATATAAAATATGACTAAACACCCTTTTTCTGCGTTATTGCCATTACTCGAGTAAGATAGGAAGAAGAGGTGATACTCGATGTCTCAGACACATAGTTTGAAGGCATCAGAACACAGCAAAAATGTTCCATTTATTACAATCGCATTCACAATAAGAATGCTATTTTTTGTCAACGTTATACAAGCAGAAAAGTATTCAAAAGGTTAAAAGTTAAAACCTTTATAATATTTATTCAATAATTTCATCAAAATGATCAGATGCCAGTTTTAAACCTCATTCCTTTCACAAATAACCCTTGTTACGTAAAACTACAATAGCTCGTAATAAAACAAAACAGTTGATTTTTACTTCACTATTAAAATAATATTACTTACTATGATCACAACTACACTGGTTACACCATAGCGAGTTTCACGTGTTCGCTTATTCGATTCGTTAGGAATTTATTTATATTATGTGATATTAATTTATATTTACTGTTATTTTGATGAGTGAGTCCTTACTGCTGCGCGTTTTTATTCGTGCAGGTTTTTAATGTGTTCTTTTTTCCATCGAAAGTGCATTTCTTTTTCTGTTTTTCGTTTATTTGTTTGTCTGTGTGTGTGTTACTAGGCATTTATGATTCTTTGTCTGTGATTTTATGATGTAAACGCAATCATGAAAACATATACCTGAAAACATAGTTTTATTTTACAAAATAATATAATCCTTTCCTTTATAATTACAAAATAATAAATCCCCTTTTGAAACCATGACTTAATCATGGGTTAAAAAAGGGAACAGGGGCCAAGGCTCTTTATATCGGTTTGAAATATTTGTTTAATTTTGGGGTTTTGCTATTGCTGTGACTTATCTCACCTGTGTGGTAATAACATCCAGTCCAGGAGTCCAGGAGTTTTATCGTGGTTTAGGACCGTGGATTGCGTCTGTCTCTGGCACGACCATGGGAAATTTATAGGTGATAGTACCAATTGTCCAATTCCGCCCCAATTTTGAAGGATAATTTCCTCTATTGGGTGAGGATTCAAGGATTTCCCATTCCTCTTCTTATGCCACCAAACTTCTCAATAGAATTTTTCTTGTGTCTTTAAATGTACTCATACACATAAGAACACTATGCACTTAAACCACTATCACATATATTACCTAACTCCTACTATAAGAACACTACCGCGTAATGTAATATTATCGCGTCGGAAGAAACATTTTGGAAGTTTTTCCTCTTAGAATATCTGGTTGATTGACTTATGCGAAAACCCGTTCTTCGAGAAAAAATTACAAGGACACAGTTTTAAGTGAAACGTTTTCATCTCAATTGGTATCGATGTCACTGCTGTACGGAACTAGCCGGGACATCGGTTCTAGCGGAACATGTTTCGGCTTGGAACTCTCTAAAGGTAGGAGAAAGAGAAACTCGTTTCTTACAAAAATCTCTCATAGCCTCATGTACCGGTACATACGATAAACCCATTACAAATCTCGAAACCTCCTCCAGGATTCGAATCTGGGCGCGGCCCGATGCAGCAACCAGCATCGTCAACTACACTACCGATTAAACAGTAGAATTGTAAACGCGATATAAATCGCGATCGCATGACATTATAAAAATATTCCAGTTTAGTAACTTGGTTTTTCAACTCAGATCGTCCTATGTTTATATTGCTTACAGCATGGTTTTACTATTCGAAACTGGGAACTAAACAATATTTGTCTTGTTTTAATTTAGTGTTAATATAATAGATTAACCGATGTAATGCTGGCAGATGACGTTCACGGACAATGTAAAATCACGGTTAATCCTATGGCAGTTAAAAAAGAACAAGAAAGAGGAGCAACCAGCATTAATTAACAGAAAAGTACTATTCAAAATCTGATGTGGGCACCCCATGACTTCCTTTTACGGTTTATTAAATTATATACATTTTTGCTGCATTTCATTTAAACTTATTTCATCGAATTTAATTGGAGACATGTTCCTCATTCAATTAATTCAGTTCGCACTTCGGGGCAAGGCAAAAATACATAAAAACGCAAAATCTTTATTAAAAATTTAAAAATATGGAAAAACATAAAACACCGAAAATAGTTAAAACAATTTTTAAAAAAAATTTACACTTAAAATTAGGGTTTCTACGCAAAACCAATTCAGCCAGGCAGATTTTTTAGTGCACAAAACTGAAAAACAGAACCACATTTTGGTCTCACTCGGCAAAAAGACACTGAAGGTGCAGAAACTGTCGTAACTCACTATTCTGCTAAGTTTCAAATGTGAACAAACATACTGCTCGATTAGGCTTAGGCGCACTTAAACATTTTTAAATTGTTGATAATTCTACAACTATTCCATGCAGATTAATTAAAATCATAAAAACCTTAACCGGAACATTAGAACAACATTATTCAATCATTTTTAAGACAAAAAAATGTACAATTTACCAACACGCGAGAATAAAAAAACTTAACTCACGAGCCAAGTAACAGAGTGGGTATACATATATTTATACACTTTTGGTGCACCCAACTTTAATCAAAAAGGGGGGTGCACAACTACATGTTATAGCAGTCCTATATACAAAATTTGAGTTATGCGAGATACATGCATATGTATGTATGTACATACAGACGTCACGAAAAAAATCTCTTCTGAATCCATTTTACAATACGTTTCGTAAAAAAAGAGTCCTTTTTTTCTGTCCTTACGTACAGATGTCACTCAAAAAATATGATAACCGAAATTTTGAAATATGATAACCGAATTTTGTTGCGATTACAATACTTCTTTTACTTTGTGCAAGGAAGTAAAAATATACCTGCAATTTTAAACAGTTTAATCTAGGTGATAAGTTTAAGTAGTTAAGTAAATTAAATCCGCATTCAAAGCAAAAAGACCATACTAAATAACGGAAGAATAAATAGCAATAGAAATGAGGTAAGGAAGTTATAAATGGCATTAAAAAACAATAACCTAAAACAAAACTTGCACGCAGTCAGTGAGTTCAAATTCGCATAACAGTCTGTTAGAACAACGTTCCTCAAACATTTTTTAAAAATTAGAATGTTTTGTTGTCCACTCTAGTCTTCTTCGAAAGCAATTTTTTTAGTATATGTTATTACCAGTACATTTCTATTTTTAAAATATAATTAGCTGAAATCCGGTGTCATTAAAAGGTTAAATTAACTGTTCTTTCTCATAAATAATAGTTTGTTCTTTTCAAAATCGCAATAGAAATGATCAAGAATTCATTAAACTTTGTTATAATTACCACTTGAGAAAATAAGTTTCAAATTGCGAATTCAAAGTTTCGAGATGCTATCATAAGTCATTGCATGATTCTTTTCCTATAATGATAAAATTTTCTATTAAAAAAATTCTCATTCTGGAAATGGGGAAAATATTTTTTGCTCTGCGCAACTAATCCGCAAACCAAATTTCCACCAAAACCCCTTAAATTTTTTATGGGCATTGAGAACAATAAAAAAATTACCTTGTAGCCTAGCCAGAAACTCACTTAATTTAGCTTTGAAAATACATGTTGTTCATTCCATTCAAATTATTGCAAATCTAGGAGGACCACAATTTGAGAAACACTGCATTAGAACATTTCCTTTTTTGCCACTTTTTTTTTTCTTTTAAGATCATAATTTTATCTTAAGTGGCATCATCTTATCACCTATCAACACTTCTTACAGTTTCATCTCAACTGGTATCGATGTCACTGCTGCACGGATCTACCGGGACATCGGTTCCAGCAGAACATGTTTCGGCTTGGAACTCTCTAAAGGTAGGAGAAAGAGAAACTCGTTCAAAGTAAACGAAAAACAAGTAACGGCAATAAAATAAAATTACTCGAAATAATGTTACTGACCGCAAAATGAAACAATCAAAACCAAAACCAATGAGGATATGTGGCATGAGTAAGCCAGTAGCGGAGCGCTTATCAATTATTCATTGTCGGGGCGATGCCCCTCCTCTCTCTATCTTTCTCTCTCTCTCTTTTTTTTTCTTCGTTTAAGATGAATGTTGTATTTCACTAGGAACCAGGGAAAAATACAAAGTTAATAGCTGGTCACTTGATTTATATTTACGACTAAGCAATTTACTTTTTACGGAAGATGTAGCAAGTTTTAATGCTTACTTACTTGTTCTCTATTTTGTATTTTTTATAAACAGTTTACATCACTTTGATGGTTTGTGATAATGATATCTCTATCATTCAGGACTAAAAAACTTTAACCTAAGAGGGTGTTCAAACCACAACCTTGTTAATCTACCGTTGGTTATAATCGGGAGTGTAACTTCTCTCTCTCTTTTTTTTTTTTTTAACTAGGTTCTTTCACATCCGATTAGCTAACACGAAGTTTCTCAAACTGTGGTCTGCTGATCATAAATGGTCTTCCAAGATTTGGAAAAAAAAATTTTTTTTTACTCGTAAACGAAATTAACAAGATTTTACATCATTTCTTGCTGATTACATGCGACAAATATACTAACATATCTATCAGATATATTCTCAAAGCTAAATTAACGAAATCTCTGTCTACAAGATAATTCTTTCATTATTCTCAATGTCCAATATAAAGTAGAGGAATTTGGAGGAAAAAAAAAAAGCTTGTTTTATGGGTCAGTTGTGGTGTAAAATAGAGAAATTTTCACCATTTTCAAACTCAGAATCTTTTTAGTGGAAAATAAAAATCATTATTGGAAAGAATTACGCAGTAGCATGTTTGCATATCTAAACTTTGAGGTAATAGTTTGAAGCATATTTTCTAAGTGGTAAATGTAACGAATCTTCGTGAGTTTGCGATCCTTCCCCTTGCTATTCTGAAAATAAATTGTCATTGAATGAATTAATTGCACTCTTTAATGACACCGGACTTAAAGCGAAATCCCAAGTGGAAGGTATGCCTAATTTCTAAACTTTATTTTCAGTGAAAACGGTGTACAGCGAACTGTGCAAAGGTGCTTTTATGATTATAATACATTTTGTTTCTAGGTTTCAAGTTTCTCCGTCAGATAGGATTTTCATCGCGAACTCAGATAACTACAAAGATTCGAAATCAACTTGATATGCCAATCTCATAGTTAAGCTTCCCAAACTCAGAACATCTGTCAGAGAATAGGCAGGCTCATCCGCTCATCCATCATGCGAAGGGGCAGAAAATGAAGTATTTTGTGTAAATGATCTTGGTAAAAAAAGAAAGATGAAGAACTTTTTTTAAAAATTAAGGCCGGAGAATTTGCTATAAAAATCTTTTCGCTTATTATTCTTACTTATTCCATTGTTCCCTTTGTGAAGTAAAAGACGTACTGTAATCGTGGAAAATTTCGAGCTTCAAAGATTTCAATGGAAATATCCACTTTGACCATTCCCGAATTCCTTTTGACTATTCTTTTTTTTCGTAAATTTTGTAGCTACGGACATAATAAAAAGCTATTTATTCAAAACGGGTTGTAAAATGGATTGAAAATTGATTTTTTCGTATCATTTGTACTTACGTAAGTGTGTATCTCGCATAACTCAAAAACAATTAGCTGTAGGACGCTGAAATTTTGTAAATGGAACTGCTGTAACATCAAGTTCATCAAGTTCCATACCTTCCTTTTTATTGCAATCGCCAGTACCAAAAATTTGTGTATATTTATATATATATATATATCCATCCTCTTACCCAGCTTAAATGTCGTTACTCTCTCTTTATTTTCACAGTTGGTTATAGTCATGTACTTTGCATTATAGAAGTGTTTTAAACGACGAACACGTTGTGTTAAACGACTCACACGTTGTTTTAAACGTTGTGTTAAAGTCAAATTAAAAAAAATTATTTTGTACAAATAACAAAATCTAACTTTTAATGTGGTCTCCCGGTTCCTATTCTTACATTTGGGAAAGTTTTACATCCGTTATGAAGAACTAAAAATACAAGAAGTTTGACCCCCTTACGAAAAAATTAAACGGAATATTTAATTTCAAAATAAAAAATTTTTTGAGTTTGCCTTGAGATATCGGTTGATTAAGTGAGAATATTTCAGAAAATAAGAGTAAATGTGTGTAAAGGGACGTCATGCGGTGTCCAGATCAGATTTTTTTTTAACTTCACTTCGAGTCCTTACAATGTGATTCTTAAAATTACTTATTCATACATTGCAGGCACGGCAAAATCGCATTCCGCAAAGTTATCTTTTTATAGAAAACAAACTTTCTATAGAAAATCAGATACTTCCTGTGCCTTTTTAAATTCTTGTACCCTAAAGGTTTTTTATGTTTTTTACTATCGCTGCTTACACAGTCGGCTGGTGTGTAGAGACATTAGGTTATTTCGAACAAGAGACATGAAAAATGAGCAATGCCCTCGCCGGGACTCGAACCTCGGACCTCTCGATACGCGCCGAGTGTGCTGACCATTACACCACGAAGTCATGCTAAGGAGGCGGTAGAAATATTTTACATAGTCTTCCCTTTTAAAGGGCGACTGGGGATTGGAGAACCGAATCGCCAAATCCTGGTGGTGGAGAATCATAATCCACCACCTTTTTCAATTCGGCGCCGCTGTTTTTTTTTTAAATTTTATTTTTTATTTTTATTTTTTTTTTTTTTATGTTGAGAGACGCAATGCCATCGCCGGGACTCGAACCTCTGACCTCTCGATACGCGTCGAGTGTGCGATGACCCCCTTATAGGTATCATAAGATCACGCTATTCTTCACTCGTCATTTCTTAGTTTTCTTTGATTCAACCTCTGAAAATCCTTTGCCGCCGATTGCTTTTACGTTTTGTACGGTTTCTTTAACTTCATTTTCAATAATTAGTGCTAGACTAATTGGTGAAATGTTTTATATCCACACCTTTTTAATTCAAAATTACAAGACCTTTGGTTAGAAGTTTTTATGTATGTGCACAAGCATCGGTTCCGAATGTCATGTATAATCATGTGTCTACTCTGCATTTAAAATCCTAATAAGTAATTACACAAGTCCTGCAATTAATTGCTTGGAAAAATCTCTTTAGTTTTATTTGTAACGGGAACCCTCCGTGAGTCATCAGTAGATATTCCTAACATTATCAAATGCTGGTCCATCATAAAACCTGACTCCTTTCTGCTAACGTACATTCACATCCCACCGCATAACCTCCTTTCCGATGCCGTAACCTCATACTCGAATTCAATTAAAGATCGAGTATCAGTTGGGATTGAGAAAAGAATGCAATAAACATAGAGAGAAGGGGGAGAAGGGGAGGGGGAAAAACCTGCGATCGGGTTGGATGAAAAAAAGTCTCCTGTGCGCTTCATCGGTTGATCGATTTTTGTCTAATTCTTTCCCCCCAATAATCTTTTTTATGGTTAAAAATTCGATCTGAAGCCCGGTGCAAACTTATGGGTTTTTCTTTGATTTTAAAACTGTATATTTCATTTATACATAGGAACAGCTTTTTCAGAGAAATAAAAGGGAACGTTTGAAAATTTGAACTTGGAGTTTTATTGTCATCTAATGATACATATATTCTTTTCCGTTCAAATGAAATGTTTTGGTTAAAAATTAATTTGAGAATAAGTTATTCTTAAATAGTTAAATCAGAAAATTTTATTCTTTTGTTGTCACAAAATTTCTTTCCGCTCTATTAAAGTAATATATTATTTTGCATTAATTTGAATGATAAACCAACTACACTGTCTCTTCAGTTACTCAAATTACTTTCAGTTTTGTGAATATTTAACTCAATCAATCGAACTCTGTTTCTGAACAATAATACAAAATGCTCCGATAAATTACAGAGTTTTTGAAAATCTATTTCAATAATTTCATTTGCAAAAACAGCATAACACCATTAATCCAATTCATGCAGCTGTCACAAGAATTATAATAACAACTCTATTTCTGAAACATTATAAATATAATATCAGTAATTCGTTGTATATAAATAATTAATTATTCATAATCATTAATTAACGTAAGATTCAAGAAATGTTTTAAATTGCTTGATGGACAAAGCTTTAATTAAAATTGGAATTAACATTCAGGACCGAACAAAGAAAAAAAGAATAAAACAATAAGCTATTTAAATATATTTTTCTTGAGAATGAAAGTACAAATTATTCAACTTGTAGAGACATGAAGTTTTCTTGAAGCTGGAGACATGAAAAATGTGCAACGCCCTTCCCCGGGACTCGAACCACGTACTTCTGGGATGCGCGCCTAGCGTGCTGACCACTACACCACGAAGGCATCCGAAGAAGCCTGGAGAAACACTTTATAAACTAACTAAAATAATTACTCAAAAAATATTTCTAAGAAGAAGACAAAACTTGAGATTATGTTGTTAAGTAATTGATCCCTGAAAATTTTACAATATTGGAATAGAAATTCTGAGTTAAGAAATAATGTAGTTCGGAGTTTGTATTGATATTTTAAGTATAAACTACCCTTATTCATTTCTGGATAATCCATAATTGAAATATTTTGTTTTAGAGGGTGATATGAAAGGAAAAATTAAAAAATTAAATTTTTAATAGTTTAGTTACAGATACTTCTAAATATCAGGTATATCTACTTTACAAAAGTTCTAAAGCCCTTATTTTGTTTCCTTCATGTGTAACGTTAATACGAGATAGTTTCCTTTAGAAAGACTCCACGAAGGCATTCTTTCTTGGGCAGATAACCCTCGTGTACTCTGCCATATTTAAGTAACCTAACGTAAAGAAAGCCCTTATTACATACCGTAACGTAAAAATTCGGGCCATTTGATGTTTCACACAACTTTATTCTGTGCAAGAAAGCAACAGGCACCATTTCACGCCTGGTTCGATTCTAGGGGAACGGACTGCCTACATGGGCGTTTTTCCCATGTGTACCGCGTGTAAGAGCCGATTTTCCTCAGCAAATCCTTCACGAAGGCATCCGTCCCCTTAGGCAGATAATCTGCATTGCCATAATCAATTAAAACAAACAAATCCCCTCCCCCCAAAATAACCATTTCACCGGCTATTTTCATATCGATTATATCGTTTGCGGAGGCCTAGTTGTATAAGTCATTTTTATTCAGCCAGTTTCAAAAGTATTTAATGCAGAATTATTTATTTAATATTTTATATTTTATAGAAGTTAAAAAGTAAACAATATAATCAGAAAATAAGTTTCCGGGCTTTATTATTATTATTATAGATTGACTCAACTTTGATAAATTTTTAGTTCTTTCAGCAGAATTTTATAAATTGCCGAACGTGGGGGGTTACATTATTAATACACTATGCTTAAGATAAAATCGCATTCCGCAAACGCTTTAAAGTACGTTATATTTGAACAAACTTAAATATCATTGTAATTAAAAAGAAAAAAAGTGTTAAATGAAAGTAATTTTGTTACTGCTCAATAAATACGTGATAAAATTATTTTTTTAAAAAAAAGCTTTTGATTTTTGCTTGGGACAATGGCAGACGCAACTCATTAAACATTTCGCGGGAAGACATGCACAGTTTTTCAAAGCCTTCCTTAAAATGCCCTTTGCATTCTTCATTTGGGTCAATCTCTATTGCAAAATCCCACAGTTCCTGTGTCTTTTTTAATTATTTATTTAGCTTCTTGTAAATTTAAAAGCTCTTTTTCTTACTTTCACTGTCCACTGGTTTCGTGAGATCATCCATTTCTTCATTCGTCATTTCTGGATAATTCTTTGAGCTCTTCTTCTCTCATATCTGAGACTCTTTCGCTGTCTATTGCTTTTGCAATTTGTACGATTTCTTTGGCTTTATTTTCAACCTATGTAAATTCTTCAAAACTGATGATAACTATTAGCCGAAGCTGATACCAGAAAGCATTCAGTGTTGATGAACGTATGTTGAACTGCGTATAAATAAAATTCTAGCGTTGGGCAAATTAAATGGAAACAATTAGAATAAGGTGTATATGCGAAATCGTGTTCGGCAAGGATTTAGTGTATATTTCTGGTGGAGTTTTTGAGTTAAAGGATAAACTCAAAACATGTTCACCATTTTATTCCATAACTGTCAACTTTCTTCTTAAGTTACATAGATTTAAGCATCCCAATATGTTTTCTCTTCTGAAATAATATATATAACATCCAATAAGTTTTTAAATTTTAATTTGTAGCCAAATAAAATAATATATGGAGACAAAGAAAAGGAAAAGACGATAAATTTTAATATTCTTTTAGTTTAATAAACTCGGTATGTTAAAGCGATATTCAAACGACGACAAAGAAAGCGGAGATGCTAAGTTTAATTTAAAAACCTTAAATCACTTCATATATATCCACATACTTATACCACTTCTTCTTTCGACAATGCAATATAAGCAAATATATACACTAATGATAGCGCCGTATCAGTAGATCGTAAAGAACAATCTTAATACACATGCTTGTAATTTATTGTTGAGTTAAAATGGTTGTAAAATGAATAAAGAGAGATGGGGACCTTTTATCGCAAACCGCATACGTGTATACATCATCAAAGAAAAAAAAATGGCAGCGTAGGATATCAATTACGTCATTTCTAATAACAGAGCAGAGTTATTGAAAGAAAAATTACTCCTAAACCTTTATAAGGGGCAGTGCTTTATCATTAAAATATTCGAGATTGCCGTTCAAGTGTAATCATGTCATTGCGATTTCTAACTCAGGCGGGGGCGTATATAAACCTCATTGTAACCATAATCGTAAACTATTAAGTTCAAATATTGAGAAAATTACTCGGCAGTAAAGGCAGTACGCATTTTTTATACGTTAAAATAAAATTTATGCACATTAAAGAAGTCATACGAGCTGAAGTATTTTAATACATTACTTCAACGTCTCCTCGTCATTCTTCAAGAATAAAGGAAAATTCAGTCTCTCTTCTTCTAACTACTTTTATTCAAATTTCCGCATTTATCAACATTTTACATTTTCTGTACTTTTTTTTTGTTTAATTTAAATAAGCAAGTTAAAAAATAATCTAAATTAAATTACCGTATGTGCATTTTTTGAGTCTTGGAAAGGAATAGGAGGGGAATGATCTGTTAGCAATGGTGGAGGGAATGCATGGAGCAGAACAGCTTGAGAACCACTGCTGTAGATGTATATTTTCATTTCTGTTTCAGCGACAATTTTCTAGATCATTCCTTTTTTGAATCTATTAGCTTTTATAGTGAAATGACTGCGAAGAAATCAGTTGGTAACTCAGTAAAATAAAAACTAATTAATTAGATAACTAGCTGCGCCTGTTTAACTTTCCCTTGACAAGACGAATTTTTGGCTCCGCATCTAAACAGAAATCAAACTAAATTTCAGTAGCATAACAAGGAATAAATCTGATTTATAAAGTTTATTTAAGCGGTTAG
>KK118478.1:103718-124574 GCA_000611955.2 Stegodyphus mimosarum
TTATTAGTTAGATAGGTGAGCGACTGTTTTTTCTCGGAGTAATAAACTAGTCTAGGTGGTTTCTACAATACTCTGTTTAAATTATGACTTCACTAGTTATTTAAAACAACTTCAACTGTTTTTTCTTTTTCAAGTGAAAGCTAGCAGGAGAAGGCACACAAAAGAATATAAAATTTCGTATTATCTTTAAAAAAATGCTGTAATGCATGTTTTCGGACTGTTTAATTATGTTCAATTTTGAGTGAATTTCATTAAACCATTATAACTTTATTACTACTTACTTATTTTCCCCCTGTTATTTAGAAAATGGCGCATGCTAATTTTGTCACTTTTGCGCTGTCCTTAAATGCTCACGTTCGAACAGATAATGGACATGAATCTTTAATCATTTAACAACAAACTTCACAGTGATTTTCTTTTAAAAGTTTCTAAAGAGAGTTTTTATCAGCCTTGCTCTAACGATTAACTGCTTTTGGAGTGTGCACGAAATCGATTTTTTTTTTTCCTTCGCATTAAATTTTTTTCTCGTTTCTCATCTTTTTAACATTCAACGAAGATAGAAACTTTTTCCTCATTTCTTCGAAACTTTTTCCTCATTTCTTCGCTTTCCTATTAAGATATTTTATTCTTGTATTGCCTGGAATAATTTCCTATGTGCAAACCTTAAAATGTTGGAACAGTTAACTGCATCATTACTCAGTTTTCTATCGGCCTGTAGTTTGAGGATCTAAGTAAGCAACCACTGCATTTGCCAACAAAGTAATTTATCTATCGAGGTTAGTTTTCTACCAAGATAACTTGGCTATACTCTACATTTTACACTGAGCAATGCATACAATGTATGCAGAACAAATTTCCAGATCAGAATAAAATACCAAAAGAAATTTTTTCCTACCTACCCCAAAAAAGTCAGTTTTTATAATTTCCAAAAATATGTTTTGGAAAGTTTCCAAAGGAAGGGAAGATTTGATTTTGAAGTAATTTCAGTAAATTTTACATGGTATAATTAAAGGTTCTTTTTTCAGCCCGAAGGAGAGTTAGCCCAGAAAAGCTATCAATCTCGAGACGGCATTCTATGTCGAATCTTTAAAAGCGTTGAATCACCTTTTTAAATTGTTGCTACCAAATGTTACCGTGTTGAAGTATATTTAAAGAAATTAAATAATGAAGAATCTGCATGAGTGCACGTATGTTTCTCGCTCTGTGAAAAAACAACCGTACCCAGATCCATGAAATTTTGAATTACATAGTCCTCCACCCTAATTTAGGCACCTGGAAGCCCGAATTTTGAATTCCGAATTTGTTTTATTATCAATTTCTCATTTTTCTGAACCTTAACTAATTTTTTTATTAAAATAACTTAACGATTTGAAAGCGAGCAGTGGCAACACCATACGGAATAAAACATTTTTCTCTCCAGCCCTGCAGATTTTCTATCGGAAATTCTAAAGATATGCTGTTTTCAAATATTTTATCCCAAAGGGGAGACAGCCTAGATGCTCTCGAAACGTGTGCGTATGTGTGAATGAAAAAAACGTCCTTTTGGGTGTAATATAAAATTTGAAAGCTTTCAGAGTTTTTAATTATTATTATTATAATTTTTAAATGATTATTATTATTATAAAGTTTTTCTTTTGAACCTCGGTTATTTTGAAATACAAATCACGATAAACGCTGTATCAACAAAATATTGAAGATGTTATTGCTACTAGTTTTTAAATTCCTATTTTTACTTAAAAGATGTTCAACTCTGTTTATGCATGTTTGGAAACAGGTGGAAATTATTAACAACTGCAGATAAAATAAGCAATTTCTGTATAATTCACTTACTTAACTTAGCATTATTTTTTACAGTACTTGGTAAAATTACAGAGATTATTTTTCAGAAAATTTAGGGATCTTTGCTTTCAGTAATATGCAGACACAGACAATTATCTAGCATGTGGAAGAATGTATCGTGATTTCAAAAAGAAAAAAAAAAAAAAAAAAAAAAAAAAATTTACTTGATTAAAAAAAAAAAAAAAAAAAAAAAAAAAAAAAGGGGGGGAACCCACTTTTTTTTTAAAGACCTGAATGAATAAATTCCTAAGTTAACAAATGGTATTTAAACAAAAACTCTTACTTCTCAAATACTGTATTTGAAAATTCAGAACTAAAATCAAAGTTTTAAAAGTAATTTTCACAAAATTCTTCACCACATTTGCGAAATAGCAATTACCAATTACTAGGAATTCCAACAACATTTCCAAATAACTTCAGAAATGATGAGAAACACCGGAGGAGCATGAGAAGGTTTTAATTATCTTAAAAGCATATAAAGGCATTTATACTCATTACTACTGAATTAAAATCGATAATGTGAGAATAAGAATATTAATATGCGAATGAAGTATGAGAATAGTCTTATTGAATTCCATAAACAACTGACTGGTATTGGGAAGTATCTACAGGAAGCTGCACAATCTATCAGAATGACGACGCCAACAACAGGAAACAATGTCGCATGATGATGCTGATCGTTTCGAAACTAAAGATTAGGAAGATGAAGAGCTGCGCAGAAGGAAATTAATTTTCCAACAGTCTTTACATGCCTTTATTAATTAACAAATTTTAAATTTCAAGAAAACAATGGTACATTTTAAGATTTAAGACGATTTTAACGGTTTACTAAAGTTTAAGATAATTTACCGTGACGTTTAAACGAAACGCTTTACAGACGTTTCAAGGCGATTTTAATCGTAGTTTTTCACAGTTCAGAGTTTTAGCGTAATAAGTTTTGCAACATGATTAAGTCATAATAAGAAGATGTGAAAATATAACTTAATTCATTGGAAAAGCAAATGACAGTAATCAAAGAAGTTTTTTACTATTAATTTACAATTATCTATGAATAGATATATCGAAAATCAAGACTGTTAAACTACTTTCGTATAAAGTAAACTACTAATAAATTATTTTCTCCGTCCTTTCTGCATGCCTTCGTGGTGTAACTGGAAGCACGCGAAAAGTGAATTCGGGAGGTCCAGAGCTCGAATCCAGGCGATGGCAAACCTGATTTCTTCAGTTTCCTGACTTTGAAAAATTCTAAGACCCTCACAAGTGGCGCCCGAACTAAAAATTAGTGAACCATAATTCGAACCAGCAAGATTTGGCGATTTGCTGCTATCCCAAGCATCTCCTTTTCTTTTTTGTAGTTCTCGTAGAAATTTTGCTTTATTCTGATGGTTTGTGATAGTAATAATTTCGTTATTAGCCCCCTTCCCCAAAAAGGCGACAGCTTATGTTTTATTAAACAAGACCTGGTTAATCCAAGGTTGACTGTAATGTATCTTTCTTCGGTATACAAATATAAATTATTAAAGTCAGCATACAATTTTGGATCATCAGAACTTTAGATATTAACAATCGGAATGATTCTAGAATCATTCCTAGTCAGTTAATCATAATCGGGTGTAATATATATTTTGGGAGTAAACTATCATTAGTGAAGTGGCAGTTAGATATTGCAGGTCAAAAGGCCCTGGCAGAACCGTGCATTTCTCAATAACTCTGTTAAAACTAAGACAGGCCATTTAACTGTTTAGGTCATTGTCACATCTTACGTATTTAACGACAGTAACGGGAGAATGAGATATGAATTACAGAAAATTATTAAAGGAACAATAATAATAATCCTATAACCTAAAATTCATGTGAGTATTCGTAATCTGTACAAATTTCCAATTTTCTATGATAGGACAATTATTTTGAAGATAGTAGTAACATCATTATCGGAAATCTAACGACATTCTTCCTTTTCTAGTTATAGCAAGTTTAATTTTCAATTGAATAACTTCATACAGATTTGGAAATATGAAATAATTCCGATAATGAAAAGCTAACGAATTGTTTCCTAAACGAATTGCCTAAAAATAGAAACGATTGGAAATAAATCAAGAGTCATTTCTAGTTTGAGAAAAAAAGCATTTTATCGGAATATTTTACCTTCATATCGTAAGAAAGGAAACGAAATATCTTATGACTAAGGTAAGTAGAAAGACGTTTTATTCTTTTGCGTAAAGAATAAAAATAGATTTTTTTTTTGCTTAGAGTTGAAGATTTGCAAAATTCAGTTGTTTTAAATATCTAAAACATCGATTATTATACAGTTTTTCAAATTATCAAGACTCGATAAAAAAAAAAAAAAAAAAAAAAAAAAAAATGTGTCGGAATGTTACCAGATCGTTTCTTTAATTTAGAATAAGCATTTCAGTCTCAAAAATCATAAAGCTTTGTGTTAAAAATATGTATACAATGTTTGACTTTTTATTGATATTATTTAGATCTAATAATGAAGAATTTAAGAATGAACAGAATTATCAGAATTTAACAACTTCTGAACAGCAGCCCATGATTTTGGTATTGTTCTCAATTATTAGAAGACTTTAAATGAATATAATTGTACTTTTAGAAATAACTACCTTGTATAAAGCGCCATTTGAAGTTGAATGTGAAATTATCTGCGCCCATAAGCGTAAGTTAAAACTAATGTATCAGACAAGTAAAGATGATAGTTTATAAAATATTTTCTCCCTCCTTTTCGCATGCCTCCGCTATGTAACAGGAAGCACGCTTGACGCGTGTTCAGAAAGTCCAGATTTCGAATCGCGACTACAGCATTGCACATTTCTTCAGCTTCCTGATATCGAAAATTTTTTGAAAACTCTACAAGTCGCGCCTGAACTGAAAGGTGGCTGACGATAATTTCTCACTACCATGACTTGTCGACTGGGTCCTCTAATCCCCAATCACCCTTTAAAAGGGGAAGTATATAAGGTGTTTTCTTCCTCTTTTCCTCATGGCTTTGAGGTGTAACTGGAAGCACGCTCGGCGTATTCGAGAGGTCCAAAATTCTAATCCCGATGAAGGCATGGCGGATTTCTTTAGTTTTCTGATATCGAAAAAACTAAATGACTCTATAAGTTAGGCGTTTAACCAACTATGTACCAAACTAGGAGAAATCTTCTCTCACTTTTCAAGCTTCAAATGTGCTTTTCCATCTGTGATTGAAATATTCATTAGTATAGCATTCTGACATTTCGAAATAGTTTTCACCAAAAATAAGTTCATATAATTTTAAAATTTTCTATAGAGTACTTGTTAAAAAAAATTAAATGTAACATCTTTTTTCTTGTGCTGCAGTCTGTAGTACTGCATCAAATCATTCGATGGCCATCTGGTTAAGGAATAAAAATACCTGTGTGAAATATTTTAAGAGTTATTGCTTTCTCTTTATGTCAAACATTGAAAACTACAAAAATCTTCTTGTAGTCAACCAGTTTAGCTTCTAGGAAACGAATCCAGGCGAACCACCAACGTTTGGCCATTTTAACCTTTCGCCACTGCTGAGCACTGTTGCTTACAAACACTTACACAAGCAACTCTAAGCAAAATGGAGGAAAAAAAAATTACCTCATAAATTTTCTGTACGTAATTATTTCTGTATCAGATCTTTGCATTTTTAGTTGCTGAATCTCCAAAGTACGCACCACGCAATTTGTGGATGGTCCCCAGGGCATGCTCGATGATGGAAAGGCCGGAGTCTTCAAGAATGCTGGCACAGACAACGAAATACAATATGGCAGTCATATCGGTGACATCGATGTACAGAAAGCAATTTACTTCGGTGACAACTGGGAGAGGAGGAAGGA
The DNA here is from genome assembly GCA_000611955.2 of Stegodyphus mimosarum. NCBI lineage: Eukaryota > Metazoa > Arthropoda > Arachnida > Araneae > Eresidae > Stegodyphus > Stegodyphus mimosarum. Next base: position 109,409 of record KK118478.1, read on the forward strand.
AATCTTCCCGCTTTCCATCAGGGCAGAAACGAAAGAACGAGAAGAAGCGATGCTCCTTCACTTCATATCATTCATTTCCGATTTGTAGCGATGCTGTTTCTTTGGCCTCTCCTTAACCAATTGCTACTTCCTCTAAGGGAAAAGAAATATGAGCAATCTTTTTTGATGAAGACAACAAAATAATCGTTGTCTGATATTTAGAAAGCTAGCAGCTGGCGCGGCCTGCTGCCTAAAATAATTATAAAACGGGAAAATTATATAATGATTTTAATAAGTCCAGTTAGTGTAACATTATAAAAACATTTAATATTTCTAATTAGACATCTTCTGATCTAGATCCATTTTTATTTACGTCAATCAGGTTAAAAGTTAGAAAAAATATACCTAAGAACTGCTTTTATTGCTTTTAAATCACTTGGTTTGGTAAACTGTATTAAACACATTAAATTTGAAAGTCAAATATCTTACGATTTACTGAACGGCAAAACGTTGGCGCCGGAAGATAAAAGTATTTTATTTCTGGCGGTGGCAACACATGGCATTTAAATAGTTAAGTATATTGATTAAAATTGGAAGATAAAATGTTTGTCATTTTGCTGTATAAGGTATTTCTCCCCCCTTCTTTGCATGCCTTCGTAGTGTAGTGGTCAGCACGCTGGATGCATATTTAAGTGGTTCCTTCGAGCTTCGAGTCCCGGCGAGGGCATTGTTTATTTTTCATCTCTCCTGCTTCGAAATTACCTAATGGCTCTAGAGCCGATTGGGAACAGTCTGGGGCGCTTAAGATAAAAGCGTTTTATTTATCAAATGTGAAATTCAAAATTCTAGCTTCGAGGTGCACGTGTTGGGCGGAGGACTACGTGTATTCAAAATTTGGTGGTTCTAGGTGCCGTAGTTTTTTCGCAGTGGGAGGAACATACAGGCATATATGCAAGCAGATTCTTCATTATTTAATAGCAGAGGTAACGTAGAACTAATTTGATAAATATTTTAAGTTTCATGCAATTCTTTCAATCATGTAGCAGATTAACACAAAACTATACCTTACTTATGATAATTAATATAGTATTATGTATGTTCTGCTAAGGCTTCTGCCTAACTAGTATTTAAATGCAGTGTATGAGGTTTGGATTTGACATTATCCAGAGAGTAGGATTTTCTTTTTTTTTATTTTTGTGCAGAATTATTTGAAAATATAACCGTGTACTTTTAAACCATACAGTTCAATATGATTATAAAATTCGATTATTAGTAATATTTTTATCATCGAAAAGTATCAAAATATTATCAAGAACTACTTAACTCAGTTGTAGTTACGAATATATATTTATTATTCTTTCAAAGATACATTAAAAACGGTGCATCGTTGGACTTGCTTTGTCGGTTTCATGACGGGAAATATTTGTCATAGCAATTTTGAGTATTATGCACAGAGAAACTAGTGCATGTGGTTTAAAATTTGAATAAAAGTTATAATTGGATGAGATATGAAGTGTATTTTTTTGCTCATGATTTGAGAAAATAAATTCATAACATATCAACACATCTACAGCGTCATAAGGAATAAGATAGATTATTTAGAAATGATTGATGGAAACAAAAGAAAAGTGTAGAGTATGTTGTTTACTCTATTGTTGTAGATAATCTTACTTATCTGAGTTAATCAGAACACGCCCACGAATTTTATCGTGGCAAGGAGTGCAAGATTGCATTTGTTGTTGGTATAAATAAACATTGGGCAAAATATATGTCCCAGCCCGAATAAATTTTGCTCTACCAGTGATCGAATTTAAGACTTCTGAATGTTTAGAATTCGACCTGAGCTCAATTCCTGGCGAACGAGTTGGCTGTTCGGGTGTCCTCCATGAAGGCATTTCTTCCCATCGGCAGATAGCCTTTGGACAAAAACCAAAATTGACCAAGTGACCTTTCTCTATATATTTAATACGGAAAGAATACGTTTACTATGAATTACAAAAACTTCATTTTGTATAGTAATACATAATTTAAAAACACTAAAATTTATTTTCATTGTTGATTTTCATTTTTACTTTAGCGTATCTCTTTGTCCCTTTAATAAGAATATAAATCCTAAAATAATAATCAATCCTAAAATAATAAACATAAAAATTAACTCTTCTATGATTGATAATTTGTCGAAAATTATGAGTACGTTTTTCGAAGTACGTAGATTTTATATCGTCAAAATATGGATTCTTTTCATCTAACTTGCTTAACATGCTAATTCTGGAATTTCCCTTCCATACTGAATGCGTTTAATTTTATGAACTTCTCTATCCATTATATGGTTTGAGATTCAGAAGTTAATATTAAGCTAATATATCAGAATTATTATATATATTCAGAAGCTGCATTTAATTAATATAGAATTTTTATTCAGACGCTATGTTAAGCTAATATATCAGAATTGTTACATATATTCATAGTAACAGAACTGTTATATGTATTCCTAGTAACAGAGTTATTATAAACATATTCAGAAACTGAAATATTTTTTACTAAAAGCTGAAGATATGTTTGAAAAAAAATTTCTTTTCCAATTTTAAGAAAAACGTAATAGAAAATAAAACGCTTTTTATTGCTGTTGAAAACAGAAACGAAACATTGCAAAATAGTGCATATAAAACTGTTAATAAAGCTTCATAAGTATTATAGCAGCAGCGTTAGAATTTTAAGACATTTCTAACAACTTAAAATTGAACTTTGATTGAATAAACAAGGCTTTATTTTCTAAAATAATTTAATTTCTTTAGCTGTGACAGTTATGCATACCTTTTGACAAGTTATCAAATATTTCAGAAATTTTTAATTATTGTTTATTTATTTCCTGGTGACTGTTAGCGCATCCTTCACTAGGCCAGGCGGACGGATTCCAGATATATGAAATTCAAGTTATGTTCCTGTTTGATTGTTTGTTTTAAGCTAAATAAAGTTAATGTTAAGACAGAAGAGAAACACGCCAAAGTAAAACATAAAATTAGCAAAGCAATATCCTTGTGTCTGGCATAGATTTTAATTAAGACTCTATCAATTTCGAGGACGAACATGTACGGATCCCTCTTCATCAGGAGCAAAGAAATCTTCACCAAACGGAAAGCTACGGTTTTATTTACACCCAAAAGGAGTAAAGCGGACGAGAAAGTAGCGCCTTCTTCGGTAGACATAGTAAGGAAAATTAAAAAAAATAAGTTAATAGAATTTTAAAAGCAGTTAAGAAGGACTGGATTGGATTTAAAGTAATTAACTAAACAAGACAAATCCTTGTGTATGTGAAAAGCTTCAGAAAATCCAGTTCACCAGTGGAAGAAGCAAAACGTTTCTCAATGTTGTTGCTCCACTAATTTTAAGCTTAATGTTCTTGCTAATAGGTTTGTTGCTAATTTAATTCAAGTGTTTCTAATATTTATTTAATTATGCTATTTCTGTTAAAAGAGAAACGGGTGGGTGTATTTAGACACACGAAATAAAAAGTCATTGTTTAGTTTTATGCAAAAATATGTGTATAGTACTCTTTATTTTATTAGTCCAAAGGGACTATTGTTACGATTTTGCGTCGAATCAGTCTGAATGTCCGTTTCACTTTTCAAATTTTTGCCACCAAATATTATCGCCCTGTATTGTATTTGAAGAAATTAAATAATGAAGAATCTGCATAAATGTATGTATGTTTCTGGCATTGTGATAAAACAACGGTATCTAGAGCTATCGAATTTTGGATGACGTAATCCTACTGCCAATATGGGCATCTGGAAGCCCAAATTCGAAATTTGGAATTTGTTTTATTATCGATTTCATATTTCGTAAAGCTTTAACGAATTTTTGGTTAATAAACTCAAGGATTTCAAAGCTAGCAATGGCAACGTTGCACAGAAAAGCCTTTTTGTCTCCAGCGCCTGAGACTGTGTATCGGAAATTCTAAAGATATGTTCAATTTAAAATTATTTTGCGATTTGCCTCTTGAACTGAATTTTATGGTTTAAGTGCGAAAGAACGGGTATTTAATAAAGAAAGGTAAAACACAAAATGTTAAAAAAAAAAAAAGAAAAAAACCGCTTTGGACGTAATTTAAAATCTGAAACCTTTCACATTTTTTTTTTACTATTTTTTATTTTTTCAAGGAATGGGGAGGATTTTTTTAAAATTGTGTAGCCTTTTCTGAAAGAGGAATAAGAAAACAGAATTCTGTTATTTGCTTTCAAGAGAATGTGTAATCTTCTATTTCTTTGCTTTTCTGTTTTCGCACTTTGTCTACCATTTGGCTTCGAAAAACAGAATTTAATAGTAACCCGTCAAATTTTTTGAAAGGAGGGACTGCCAATATGAGCATCTGGAAGATAAGCGAACACTTAACTTCAAAGTTTGTTTTAATTAATTTAATGTTAAACTGAAATATCTGCATGTAGAGGCACACTTTAATTATAAAAACTAGATTGAAAAAATGAAGCCCCGAATGTATCGGTTAAAAACTTCCAGTTTGTTGTCTAATATTAGCAAGACTGTAAATAACCTTTTTGTGCGTATTATTATGTAGCGTAGTGTGGAACCTCTTTCGCCATCATGACAACAATTTACACATTTCATGCTAAAGAAAGGGGTACGCTTCAAATTTAACGTCATTATCTGCAACAGCAAACCTTGTCACATTCAAAGGCTGAAAAGATTGTTTTTTTCTTTTTTACTGAGCTCTAGTGACGTTTCCGCGGGGGGTGTTCTTCGTGCAGGTTCACATTCTTTAAAAAAATTGCACCTTAACCTTACAACCCTTTTACAAGTCCTCTTTTGTTGTCCTTCCAATATAACTAAACAGAGTGGGCTGTACTTTTGGCTTTGGTAATGACTTAAAAATCAATAGATATAGTAAGAATAACACAACGCACCAAGTTGCCCCAACTTTCGTCATTTAACCGTTTCTTTTGATTTTTAATGAAAAGATTTATGGTATTTCCACCTTTCCTCTTCTTGTCGAAACTTCTTTTTAAAGACAGAAAGGGTTTTACTTTAAACAGTTTTACAGCAGAAGGTTTTACAGCAGAAAGGGTGTCTTTTTTAAGATTTACGAGGAAACTATTTTGGGAAGGACAAAGAAAGGGTAACTCCCATTTAAGGTAATATAGGTATTACTTGAGTGCTTTAGAATTTTTAACTCTTTATATACGCAATGTATGCCATCACCATGACACCACCGTGTTCATAATGTGTTTGGCCTATGGCTGACCGTAGAACTATCTTCAACAAGTACCATTAAGTACTTCTTTCAAGCTTTTGATTCTTTCACGTATCATCAGACGCTAAATGTAGACACACAAGATGAAATTTTAGGAAAAAAATGCTTAGTGCGTAAAATAAAGAAGGTCGTTCGCCCTTTATGGAAAGGATTCCCTATTTAGCATTCGTTAGCATTCTGAGATAAAGATTTGGCATTTTCAATGTCTACTACTGTTTTGTTTTTACTGGAATGCAGAACTATAGATGTATCTCGGAAATATAGCCTAACACCGACTCGAAAGTCTGTAGAGTATATTAGGTTATTCGAAGCAGGAGACATGAAAAATGGGCAACGCCTTCGCCGGGAATCGAACCACGGACCTCTCAGTTACGCGTCGAGCATGCAGACCACTACACCACGAAGGCATGCAAAGAAGGCGGGAGAAATACCTTATATACTCCCCCTTTGAAAGGGCGACTGGGGTTTTGGGGACCCAATCGCCAAATCCCGGTGGTGGAGAATCATTATCCCCCCCCTTTTTAGTTCGAGCGACAGTGTAGAGACATTAGGTTGTTTCGAAGCAGGAGACATGAAAAATGTTTAGCGCCTTCGCCGGGAATCGAACCACGAACCTCTCGGTTATGCGTCGAGCATGCAGATCACTACACCACGAAGGCATGAAAAGAAGGCGGGAGAAATACCTTATGAGTTACGTAAATCTCCTTTCGTCGAAAAATATTTTTATCAAAACATTGTAAAGCTGTGTAAAAATCGAGGTTATTGCATTTCAAAGAAAAGTACTTTTAGATATATCAGATTTGAAATAGAAAACATCTAGTTAAAAGAAAAAAATCTAATGTGTACACCACATGACTCTTTCTTGTACGGAAAATTAGATTATACGCATTTTTTCTTGCATTTCCCTTATTGGATTGAATTAAATCTTCTCCGTCGATAGCTCATAAACCACAATAGAATAAATGCACTCTTTAAAATTCACTATATTTGTTTACGATAGCGACACTTTGGCTCTAGGTTCACTTAACAGCGTTATATCTCATTCATTTTATAACTCAAAATGCACAAAAATTATATCACCTGAAGAATTATCTAATCGTTGCCGCATGTTCTATTCAAAAACTATAATAAATCTAAAACGATGCATAAAAGAAATTAAAAAAACAAACAAACCACCCAAAAAATTGAAAGCTTCCACAGACAATTCAGTATTTCTCATTCAATTAGTTCAGTTCTCACTTAGCGACAAAGCAAAAATACATAAAAACTCAAAATATATATGTTAAAAATTACGAAGTAAATCTTAAACATTATTTCCTCGAATAAATTCCAGAATGGATTAAGCATGATCTAATTCGCAATAATAAAAGAAGGCGTTATCTTTGTTATTTCGAAGCTTAGTTTCTCCAGATTGGCAACAAATCCGCTATTCTGCTAAGTTTCAAATGCAAACAAGTATGTCTGCTATAGTAATAATTAAGCTTAGCCACATTTAAACAACTTTTAAATTGTTGATAATTCTACAAATGTTGCATGCAGATTTACTAAAGGCAAAAAAACCTTAACCGGAAGATAAGAAGAACATAATTGAATCATTTTTAAAACAAAAAAAGCACAATTTACAAACATATAAGAATAAAGTAGAGATCATATATATGCGTATATTTATATACTTTTGGTGGGGCCGATTGCAACCAAAATAGGAGGTGCATATCTACGTATTATAGCTCCATTTTAAATCAGCTTTATAATTTTTTTGTGGAAAAAGAGTCCTTTATTCTGTCCTTACGTTCAAATGTAACGCAAAAACATCGTTAAATTGCCTTCGATAGCGGTCAAAACGGATATTTTCGTTGAAATATGGTATTCGAAATTTTTCGCGATTACAATACTTCCTTTTTGCTTTGTACAAGGAGGAAAATATGGCAACAAAACTGCATCTTAAGTCTGTTCAAACGCGGGTAAATATCAAGAAAGTGAAGTCTCTGACCCTGAAAGTAAATTCACCAACTCAAAAGATTCATTGCATCGGAACTGGAAATATTTTCTGTCTCTATAGCCAAAATCATTCACAAAGATTTGATGTTTAAAAATTCATCCGCTTTTCCCAAAGTATAGTGCGAAAATTAAAATATATTATAGAAAATTACATGAAAAACATCTAGTTGCTGATAAAAAGAAATTCGTGGCAGCATTTGATGAGGCTTTGTTATGTTTAAATGAGTGTAGTTGAAAAAAAAAAAAGAATAACTTTCTATTATTCAACTTATGAAAGTGACCAAACGAAATAGCTTTGTCTTTGTACGAAAAGCTGTCAGGGGGATTCATGACAGTTGCCGGATTTTTTACGACAATGAATTAAAACTCAAAACGGTTTCGAATAAGGCTAAAATTAATTCACTGTACTATCGGCAGTATATTTTAGAATCAATTTTTGAAGAAAACGTTCTAGCCATCTACTGAAAGGACATGAATAAATTTGAGCTTCATATGGGTAAATTCTCCAAGCATATATGTTTAAGCCAACTGGCGCTTATTTAGCAAAGAAAGAATCAGAGACAGGAATAAAATGTATCCCATTTAATGAAATACCTATAAAATTACCAAATACTTCTATGGACCTCCGCATTTTCGCTTAAGAAAATACCATCCAAGAACATAGAACGGGCTTTTAAAAACAGCGCAAGAGGAGTGGGATAAAATTGACATGACGTTACTAAAAAAAGTCTAATTTTGTGAAAAATTCGAGTTATAGCTATAGCCAAGAATCAAGGCTATCAGACAGAAGCAAATCGCAGCAACAAATAAATCCTTTACGCATAAAAATTAATTATCAAAATCAGTTCAATAGAATGCGAACTATTTTCGGTATTCAAACGAAAATCCGATTGTTATATGACTAAACAGGTACGCCAAGCGAATAATCGCTTAAGTGTGTAAACAGAACACGTAAGACTTAAAGAGGGCTTACAACCTTTTTTTTTCCAGTACATTTACAATCAGTTCCTACTTGGAAATTTACACAAAGCCTCCACTCGGGCTTGAACTTAAAATAATAATAATAATTTAAACTAAAGCTAGTTTAAATTATTAATAATGATAATTTAAACTATTTTAACTATGATAACTAACTATGATAATTTAAAGGGAAAGCCGAAGCTATCAGAGATCTAACTAGTTGGCTCCTGATCATCAATTAATTCGGCGAAGCGAAGCAGGGGCCTAAGGTATGGCCGAGCGTAGCAATAGCTAAGAGAGACGTGGCCAAAAGGCAAAGGCGCGCTAGTCAGGGAATCAGACTCTCTCTCAAGTCGGTAAGTATCGACTTAAATAGTACTCTTTCTCATTTGCATAGACTACGTTTCTGAAATTACATTCTGGCAGGAAATTGTAAGCTGAAATTAGAATAAGATAGGAAAGATACAAAACTTAAAATAACTGTTAATAAACTTAGGATAAACTTTACACCCTTACATGATCAATTAGTTTATTTTAAAAAATGATTTTACTAAATTAAATCAATTACTTATGAATTGTTTTTACATGCAGGTTGAAGATCTGAATTAATTTATTTGAAGATACTGCAGATTTGAATTAAGTTTGCCTAATCTGCAGATTCATAAAAGTTGTAAAAATCATTAATTATAATTCGCAAAAATTTAATTTTAAAATCTAAGGAAGCATAATAGAGGGGGGAACACCTTTATTTTCGGCCAGTTCCTGCGCCCTTCAGAAAATAGGAAATATCTCCGATACGCTGTCTACAAGCAAAGAAGAAATAACTGATTTGGAAATAATGATAGCGTTTCATAAAACTATTTCTTAGGAAAGTAAATTGTTTCATTAAGTACTTATTTATCGCGTTCATAATCATAGTATCTTCATTTATTTGTTATTTAACTCCCCTATAACGTATTTCATTACGTGTTTTTTCCCCTTTTTACTTCTTTGTACGAAGTAAAGGAAATATTGCAATCTCGGTAAATCTTGGGTATTATATTTTAACTAAAATATCTATTTCAACTGCTATCGAAACCATCTGAATGTTTTTGCATGATATCTGTGCGTACGGGCAGAATAAAGTACTATTTTTGCCAAAAAAGATTGTAAAATGGATATAAAATGGATTCGGAAGGGTTTTTTTCTGTACGTACGTATGTATGTATCTCTCATAACTCAATAACGAGTGGCCCTAGAACGTATATGTTGTGAATGGAACTGCTATAACAAATAGTTGTCCCTTTTTTGTTGCAATCGGCTGCACCAATCATATATATATATTCTCACTCTGTTACCTGACCCGTTGAGCTCAGTTTTTTTATTCTGATAGGCCGGAAAATTGTGCATTTTTTGCTTTAAAAGTGATAAATTATGTGGTTTTTTATGTTTTTAGGCCTTCAGTTAATCTGCATGCAATAGTTGTAGAATTATTAACAATTTAAAAGTTCTTTAATTGCGACGGAGCCTAATGGAAGAGCCGTTCAGATTTGAACTTAGTAGACAAGTGAACTAAGTCAGTTTCCGTACCTTCAGTGTCTTTTTGCCCAGTGGGACCAAAAGTAAACTTTCAATTTTGCGCACCGAAAAATCTGCCTTTTTATCTACAGGCCGAATTGCTTGTTTTTGCGTAAGACCACTAATTTTAATAGAAAAAAAAATTTTTTTTAGCTGTCTCAACTGTATTTGGTGCTTTATGTTTTCTGCATTTTACAATTTCTAATGAAGATGATTTAATTTTTTTTTAAATATTTTTTCCTTGCAAGAAGTGAGAACTGAATTAATGGAATGAGAAATATAAATCTAATGAAATTTCAGGAAATAAGTTTAAATGAAATGCAGCAAAAAATGTGTATAATTTAATAGGCCGTACAAAGAAGTCATGTGGTGTCTACATCAGATATTTTTACTAGTTTTACCGAAAGTTGGGAAGGGAAAGGTTATATAAATAATTTAATTTCCGAAGAACGCGGTAACACTAAGAACATAATAAATAAAAAATATTTATAGATAAAGTACGGGTAACTATCACAACATTATTTATTTAAAATTAATTTAATTACCAAACATTATTTATTAAAAAGTAATGTTATCACAGCATTATTATTTATTAGCACATGGAATACCAGCGGTCGAGCCCTGAACACTGGTAGTTCGGTTCGGAGTTTGAATCCGGAGAAATGGCTGGCTGCATGGGCATTTACGGAGTTTTCCTCATATGTAATGTGTACGAACTAGTTTCCCTTAGAAAGCCCTTCATGAATATATCCCTCCTCTTAAGTAAATAGCCCTCATGTGCTTTGCCATAATCAAACAAACCAGATACAAACCTTTATTATTACGTTCAAATAAGAACAGATATTAATTAACATTACCAATAAGCATTTTCCACTTCCTAAATCGTGATTTTTGTTATTCTCTGCTACTACCTAGGCTTCAAATAATTTAAAGTTGCTAGAATTGTTGTTGTGTGTATCGTCTGCTACGGCTTGCAGATTCTGGCCATTGTCACTGTTCAGTCTCTCTTTCCACGTGCAGTGATCTCAGAACCATCAAGAATATTAGATATCGTTATAGATCGTTTTCTTGAAGCTGTTCACTATTATTGCTTTATCAATCGAAGATCATGCACCCAAAATCCACAAGCAAATCAATTAGTAAGACGAAAACAACCACTACGTGGACGAATTTCTTTTTAAAATTTAGGGAAACTCGCTTTCTGAAAGCCTTGAAGGAGTTGATAATTACGTGCATACTTGTAAATATTTTCTGAACCTTGGGCTCAAATACTTCGGGAAAAATTATGCGGGGAGGGAATACGCTAGTATCCCCCCACCTCACAGAATTTTCCAGTCTCAATCAATGAATAAGCAAAAAGTTAAAAGAGTTTTTTGTAAGAGAAATAAATTCCTTTTTAACAAAATAAATCCACAGTTTTACACATAAACATGCTTCTTCATTTCACACTGCAAAATCTGGCTAGAAATATCATGTAAATAATATTTCTTAAATAATAAGAAAACTAAATCGTTAAACGTTTTAAAAGCGCTTCCTTGTAACGAAAATATATACTCATTTATTTTCACTGTGAAAATTACAATGGCCTGAATTCCTAAAATAGTTCCATCATTCATAGTTCATCATCAAGACCACTGCCTTAAAATAAAAGCATTGGTCTCAAACTGGCGGCTCCGAAAGGAATTTTACACAGGCAACGAATATATTTCCTGTAAATTAATTAATATTACTATTGACAAGAACTTCAAGAAAATGTTTAAGATTTCATTGATCTAGAATGCAATTTTACACTATTTACAAATAAAGTTAATTAATTTGCAATTGATAATAAATCTTATTCAAAGATTAGAAGATACAGTTTTGATTAACTTCTTACTTGATTATTTTCTACTCCTCAAAATTTAAGTACTTTCAGTTCAGAATTTTTGCGTTAAGAATAATGAACAATCCTTTTCCTCAGTTGAAAAATAATAATAATAATAATAAAAAATAGATTGATCGAAGAGCATCTACAATTCGGGATGAACATAGGTTCTATAACCTTTTACTTCCTTGTATGAAGTAAAGGAAGTATTGTAATCGCTAAAATTTAGGGTATTACATTTCAACTAAAATATCCATTTTGACCACTACCGAAGGCAACTGAGCGATGTTTTGAGGGTGACATCTGTACGTAAGACTGAAGGTCCCTTTTTTCCACAAAGAATTAAAATTTAAAATGGACTCGGGAGACTTTTTTTTTTCATTACGTCTGTACGTATGTATGTATTTATCTCGCATGTTTCAAAAATGGTTAGCCTCAGAACGCTGAAATTTTGTATATGAGACTGCTGTAACACGTATCTGTGCACCTCCCTTTTTAGTTGTAATCGGCCACATTAAAAGTGTGTATATATATATATACGCACTGGCCTGGTGAGATGATTGCTTGGCCTGGAGAGATGAGTTTTTTTTTATTCTTATACGTTGGTAAATTTTGCATTTTTTGCTTTAAAAGTAATTGAATTATGTTGTTCTTATGTTCCGGTTAAGGTTTTTATGCTTTTAGTTCATATGCATGCAATACTTGTAGAATTATGAACAATTTAAAAGTTGTTTAATTGCGACTAAGCCTAATGCAACAGACATTTGTTTACATTTGAAACTTAACAGACTAGTGAATTAAGTCTGTTTCTGCACTTTCAGTGTCTTTTTAAGGAGTGAGACCAAAAGTAAACTTTCAGTTTTGTGGTCCGAAAAAGTCTGCCTTCAGGTCCGTTGGCCGAATTGCTTGTTTTTGCCTAGAAACTCTAATTTTAATCGCAATTTTGTTTTAAAACTATTTTAGCTGTATTTGGTATTTTATGTTTTTCTATATTTTTCAATTTCTAATGAAGATGGTTTGGGTTTTTATGCATTTTTGTCTTGTCGCGAAGTGAGAACTGACTTAATGGAATGAGAAATACATCTCTTATGAAGTTCGAGGAAATAAGTTAAAATGAAATGCAGCAAAAGTGTATATAATTTAATATGTCATAGAAGGAACACATGTGGTGTCCACATCGGAATTTTTTTTTTTTCAAGTTACAACCTTTATTAAAATCGAAAAGACATCAAGGGTACCCGAAAGTTGTAAAAGAAATTAAGGAAGTTTATAGTTATTTACATACAAGTACATCCATTTTTTCTGCATGTGTCGAATTAAAATTCATGAAATAAAAGAAAGAGAATAGTTTCTCGTTATTTATCTTCAAATTTTGTTCCACTAGGAAAGTTTCTGCAATTTGTTTAAGTTAAAAAGAACTTAATTTTTAATTAATTCAGCGTATTAGAATTAATTGAAATAGATGTCAATTAAAAAAATATAATATTTAGCAGCCAATGAGTTTGAAGTAGACCCATAGCCAATGGAAATTTCTTGCATATACCAACTTAGATTTCAGAAACAAAAAAATAAATGAAAAAAGAAAATCTGAAATTTAAATTACGTCCAAAGAGGCGTTTTTTTTTTTTTTTTTTACATATAACATTTTGTGTGTTACCTTTATTTATTTAATATCGTGTTCTTCGCACTTAAAGCATAAAATTCAGTTCAAAAGCAATACCGCAAAATAATTTTAAACTGAGCATAGCTTTAGAATTTCCGATACACAGTCTCACGCGCTGGAGATAAAAATGTTTTTTCTGTAGAACGTTGCCATTGCTCGCTTTGAAATCCTTCAGTTTGTTAATGAAAAATTCGATAAAGTTTTACAAAATATTAAATCGACAATAAAACAAATTCCAAATTTCAAACTTGGCCTACCAGAGGCCCATATTCGCAGCAGGATTACGTCATTCAAAATTCGATGGCTGTAGGTTTTATCAGAATGCGAGAAACATACATACATTTATGCACATTCTTCATTAATTCATTTCTTTAAATATAATGGCTGCAATAGTTTGAAAAGTGAACCGACATTTAATGTTTCCGAAGCAAAATCGCAAAACGAAAACAATATTCCTTCAGGGATATTATTTTCGTTTCTGGGATATTGATTCGTCTTCAATTGCCTTTGGACTAACAAATATGAATTTTAATTTTTTTCCATTTGCATCATTGCATTTTTTATCATTTTTTTTCATTTGCATCATTGCATTCATAATTTGCATCATTGTCATCATTGTTTATGTTTTCTATGCATATTTATTAAGTAAAATAAAAAAAAATTTAGTTTGAAAAAAATTATTTAGTCAAAAAAAGACTTTTAATCTTCTTTAAAAAAATAAGGCCACATTCAAAGAAACTATATTTTACGCCTTTTTTTTGGATTTTGCGTTTGGCCTGTATGCAATGTGAGTGTGAGACCGCTTTTTAAAGTTCTAATGCCGAAATTCAAATCCCCCAACAAGTGCGTTTCATTTCATTATTTATTCAGATTTAGAATTTACTCTATTAGAATCAAGAAAATAATATAATGCCAGTCCGTAAAAGAATAATACTAATCTTGCTGGTAAGCAAATGACAGTCGCTCATAAAGCTTAGCGTCGTATGCCCTGGGCTTTAAGTGAGAAAACATACTTTACAAAATGCAGAGTGTGTACGCTATCGATCATCATAAAATGTTAAAAACCTCTCATCTCTTTCACTTAGAATGACATTGAGTATGATGAGTACTTGAGAAGGGAATAAAAGAAACGAAAGAAAAGAAGCGACCCCCATTCAGGATCTTTTCTTTTTAACAATTCGAAAAGTGTTATCAACTTTCTTTACCATAGGTTATTTATCGTTCTTAGAGGGACACATATGCATTTTTGTTTCTTCTTTGAATGATATATGGCATGTAAAATATAGTTTCTTTGAATGATATATGAATTCGTATTCCGACAGCCATCTTGTTCGCTCATATATCATCTCAGGTTTGTCGAATTTGTAAAATACGTTTTTCTTAATGAGCGCTCCCGTGTTGTATGTACTGCTGTACACCTTTTGATTCATATTACCATTCATGTAGATCTAACTTTGTAAAAAATTTAAACATGCGTTTAATGTATTTTATTCATTAAAGAGCCAACAAAATATTTCAGCAGCTATTGGAATATCTGGATATATGTATAAACAAATAAATATTATTTCAAGAATTCACAATCATCCGGATGTAATTCAGGAAAGTGGTTCTGTTGAAAATTTTTCGGTTGCACCTTGAAAAAGACCAGGGAATTTTCTACAATATTTTTTATATTAATTTTAATATATTGTATTAATTATATTTTATCTGAACTGTTTTTCGTTTCAATTGTAATATGTGTACTTCCGATTGGATCGTTGATTATTTTCTTGATTTAATTTTTATCTCTTGATTAATCTATCTGTAGACTACTTTTGTTATTACACATATACCATATTTCTTCTTATTCCTCCCAAGCTTTCTAACACTAATTTCTAAA
>KK118478.1:124606-168132 GCA_000611955.2 Stegodyphus mimosarum
AAAAAAAAAAAAAAAAAAAAATCGCGTATTTTTCCTCTTCCTCAATGCTTTGAGAGAACGAGCTCCTCTTAATTTTGAAATAGATTCATCTATGAAGTGATTATTTTCATCTTGCCAACAACAACAAACTCTCGCAAATTATTTGCGAAGGTCACTCTAAATCTTTCCCTTCTAACTGTTGAACTAATATAAGAACCGACCCGTCACTGTGAAGCAAACCCGAACAGATATTCAGTCTACGAATTCGCCAACTCAGCTGCACATTTCCCTTCTCTGATTATTCATGGAGGATTTGAGGGCTAAGGATTAGCCTGGACAACAATAAGAAAGAGCAAGATTCTAGTTACAGGGAAGTCGAAATGAAGCTATCATATTAGATACTGTAATGTTAATATTTATTCCTGTTAATTCTTATTGAATATATGTTGTCTTTTAAAGAAATATTATTGTGATGGCTACTTGTGCATTATTCATGGCTTTCGGGAATTAAATTATTCGCATAATTTTTCGCCTCTTGATTTTCGGACGATAAAATTAGTAAAACAAAAAGGAAAAAATAAGCGATTAAATACATTATCCATGTATATATATAATTAAATCAAACAAGGGGCTAACAATTTAGCAGGAAGTACGTACGTCAAAACTGGAGGGGACAACCAATGAAATAACGTAATAAAATACTGTAGCAAATAAAATAAAATACGATAATGAATGGTTAAAGAGTTGAAAATTCCTTGTTCTTTTTCAAATTTGAACAGACCCTAGCTTCAGAATCTTAAAAGGTTATGAATCTTACAAATCTCTAAAATCCTCGATGTAAGTACAGGAATATTAATTTTTTTTAATATTGTGAATTATTTAAATATTAATGGTTTTGAAAGCTTTTCTTTTCTTTTTTTTTTTTCGTTGAATCTAGGAATTGTTAGGAAGGTATTAAGGACTGTTTAAAATAAAAGTGAAGAAAAACGGCGCATTACCCTCTCACTTCGACTTATTCTATAAAGAGCCTGCTGTTCTTCAGTGACTCCTGCCTTGATTGAACGCTCCAATAAGGCAGGAGAAAATACCCTGTGAATGAGAGTGGAAGCTGTATTACAGGGCAGGCAATGGACTGACGACCATTATTAACACTGCACCATTTATCTCGCTTAGGAATTCGACGTATCAACCAGCTTCCTTTCTTCCAATTTTCACCAAAATCCACTAGACAAAATTTTCTTAAGTAAATGACACGTTTGGCTCATTGGTAGCAGAAAAAAGGCTTATGTAATTCTTCCAATGACAAACATTAAAGATATAAATGAAGCCCTCTCCTCCCCCCGCCCCCCCAAAACTCATTTGTCTAAAAACATTTTGTTTTAACAACTCTATCGATTTTGAAGGCGATCAGACACACGTTTCTTTTCTTTTACGAGCAAAAACGGTTCTGCATAAAAAATTTGAAAAGTAAAATTTCTTGCAAACATCTACGCCAACTATGGTCTTCTCCCCTAATTTAAAATTTAAAATTCTTTACACATGCTTGTTCTCTTTCGAGGGGGGATGCCTTGTGAGTAATAAGGTTAAGAGTACAATGTTGGTCGAATAGTTTTCAGAACCGTTCGTCAATGAACTTTTGCGTTAAAGAAGTTGTGAACAGTTCATAAACAAATTTGAGCCTTTTTCTAATTAAAATGCTGTGAAGGCACATATTTATATGCTTCTAGAAAAGAAACGATAGTGTTTTATCGCTTAGCGCTAAGCGGTAGTGTCTTATGCTTTATCGCTTCTGTCTCAATAATTGTCGTTTGACGAAACGCGTAATGGAATTAAGCTGTGCTCGAATTTTTCACGCTTTTTCCTTGACAAGTCCGTGATTAACCTCGAGTTAGGCTAAATTTCCATTTACTGCCATTCGTTGTTATTTATTCTGGTGTTTTTAATACTTGTTTTTAATTTTTTACGTGCTTTAATGTTTTTTTAAATGTTGAGTTTTTCAATGCCTACATTTTCGTTTTTAATTTTTTACAACTGCTTTTACTTTTTAGTAATGTTTTTTGTTCACGTTCTTTAACTTTGGAACTAAGGTAACAAATTTACTTTTAGGCGATTGCTTTTAAAATTTTACTCCTTTCTCTTATCTTTTATATACTCCTAGATATACTTATGTTAAATTGACTATTTTGAAGGATATTTTATCTCATCGTTTAAGGTTGTCATTCGATTAATATTATTCAAAATGCCGTAGACAATCGTGATCACATTATGCGGCATCTATTGCAATTTAATTTATAATATATTCTTTTGAAAATTTTTACAAATATTTCCAACATGACTCCAATTGAAAGATGTTTCTGTCATCATATATTAGATACCTGGCCACAGAGCTAGCTATCTAGTTTTAAATCCCATCAGGATCTACACCAGATGGGGGGTCTCCAATTTTGGCAAGAATGGTTGTTGCTAGGTCTCTTTGTCATATTTCATGACACAGAAAACTAAATTTTTTATACACTTTCCTAATTAATTGTATGTTCATTCGACACTTCATATAGAGCGCATTTTTCTTGCATGTTTCTCGAATATACGCTTCAGCTTTGGCCAAAAAAGAGGTAAGGCGAAACGGGGAAGTTTCCGTCTAGATCAGAAGTTTCCAACGGTTTCAGTGTCGACCCTCTGGGTGCCGCCGATGAAATTTTTAAAAGGGGTCAGTGATGATCAAGGAGTCGATTGAGAATCGGCAGCCGAATATGCACCGGCAACTGATGGGCATTATAGAGATCCCATTGATTTCAAAAATATTTTTCAATAAAATTGATAATTGATTGCTTATTAATATAAAGTTGTATCATGTAGTAAGGAAGAAATCATACAAAATAAAGGGGAATTGGACTAAAATTTTTTAATATATTGAAAAGTCGGTAATTTGTTTAAAATATACAAATTTTTTATGCAGGAAGTACAATATGAAAGCAAAACGCAAGAATACACGAAAGCAAAACTAGAACGCAGAATAAGAAAAAAACGGATATTTTTGTACGAGATTAAAGAGTCATTAGTTTTTTTTTAAACAGGAGGCATGAAAAATGTGCAATACCTTCGTTGGCACTCGAACCTGGATCTCTCAAATAAGCGCCGGGTGTGCTACCGTTACACCGCGAAGGCATACAGAAATGTAGAAGAAAATACCTTATAAAACTAGAACGGACAGATCGGATATTTTTGAACGAAGTGATTTAAAAATTAGATTAAGAATAAGGAAAAATTTGCATCAATACAACAAGCGCAGTCATCGCATTAATTAAAGTTGAACTGCTATGCCATTAGAATCTATGATTTTGTTTCTGAATATTTATTTATGTTTTCAAAATTAATAATAATAATAATTCAAAATATAATTAAACCCAAATCTAATAAGCTATGTGTTCAAAACTTTTATTCATATTCTTAAATTGGTAGCTTTAAGTTGTAGCTGCTCAATTATTTGTATTATGATTATGTTGTATGTTATAAGGAAAATGTAAGAAGGGCGATGAAGAAAAAGAAATCGATATTAGAAAAAGGTTGAGAAACTTTGGTTTAGATTCTAGAATCTAAGTAGTATATATATCAACATTTATTCATACGAATATACATCAATAACATACTTTTTAGTAATAACATACTTAACATACTTTTTAGTACTTTTTAGTATACAGGGGGATTTCGAAAAGATTGCATAACTGAACTATTACTTTTATTTCTTTAACTGAAAGCATGGCTTCCAGACCATTCATTCCTGACATATTGTCAACACTGGGCCAAAACCACCAATCTGCAATTTTTTGGGAGACTGCTTTCACCCTTGCGCATTTTCTACGTAATTTGTTCATGTTTTACAATATGCTGTAAGAGAAAAAAGTTGCACATTTTACGAAAAAAATAGGCGACATTTATTGCATATAAGGCAAAACTCAATTCGTATGAATACAAAGCATGTGCGAAACATTTAAATGCCTTTTTCTAGTAACATAGATTTTGATAATCGGAGTTTTTCGCGTGGTGCCGACAGAATATCACGAATTTTTGTTTCAGAGAGCCATAAACCACAATACTAGGCTTTCAGATTATGGCAAATTTGGTTACCATTTACAATAATTTTAAATACGTAATAGAGTACGTGATATAAGTAGATTTTAGAAAAAATATGAGAAATTTTGTGCCATGAAGGTTTCAGTTAAAAAGTTGTTTCTTATGCTATTACCAAAGATCTTATTTTTTTTGGAGGGGGGGAGGATGCTGTGCATTAACATGACTTTCACCCACTGAAAGCAAAAACAAGAAGTTCAGATTGTAAGGTTTTAGTTAAACTAACCAAGTTTATTTTAATTTAAATCTTTTCTATCTCCTCTCTGCTTCAACTTCCTGTCAGAAGAAGCGCGCGTTTTTAGCTTATGCTAATTTTTGAAGTTCAGCCAAGCACTATTTAAGCCAGAGGTAAAAACCTCTCGGTGTGTGAGCTCTTTGCCTCAGATCACGGTCACGCTGCTCAACGTTCGCCTGACCAGCTAGCAGTTTAAATTTATAAGCCATAGTGCTTACTACGTGATTGCATTGAAAAATAAATTAAAGTGCGGTAGTATTTAGTATATCTTGCTACGCACCCTTTTAGATAGAGGCCAATCTCCGCGAATTGCTCTGCGAAGCAAAGTTTGATTTAAGTTACATTTTAATTTATTTAAATTTATTTGATTGTTAAGTTCGACCAAAGTGTGGTCTGTTACGTTCTGTATCTCTCCCGAATTGGGAGGTTTGTATTTAATAGTGATTGAATAAAAGAGGATTTCAAATCCCTTCACGTGCAGTTATTCTCCAGCCCAGCAGTTACATCAGAACATAGCGTACCTTCCGCTCCCTGTTCCAGTTCAGGACTGAAAACTTGAGAAGAAACACCCTGGTAAATATTTCACAATGTCTGCAAAGAACACGCACCGAATACTCAGTCCTGATAAGATTTGGGGGCAACATAAAAGCTGCAGAAATACAAAACAAAACTTTGATTTCAAGCTTTTCTAGAAATGGAAATTTGAAAATATTTTATTCTTAAAATAACAGGTATCTTATTGAAACTTTCATTCGAAAGCTTAACAAAAGTCTATCTGTTTTTAGAAATACTTCATTATGGTCACAAATCAATGATACTTAGGATAATTTTCTTCATATGAACACTTTTTGTTTGACTTTTTCGGCTGTTTATATTGTATTTCATGCATTAAATTTAAGAAAAGACACAGAAATCTTGTGGAGGTTAAAAAGAAATTTAATAAATTTTTAACTAAAGGGTATCACGTGAACAAAACTACCGTTGACTGAAGACCTATCTTGTTTGATATATTCCTTAATTTTGAATCAAGTATCTGGGACCAATCGCTTAAAACATGGGTGTCCTGGTAATATTTTCCAGGGAGGGTCAATTTTCTGATTTAAAAGATATTCAGTTTTTGAATAAAACTCCTCATTTATAGAAAAACTATGGAAAATGCCTCCTACTGAAGATTTCGGAAAACGAATTTTTTTCCCGAAAGCCATAAAGATCATAGAGATAGGTGTGCTATTTCCCCACAGAACAGAATTGTTATATGTATAGATTAAGTTGCAAACAGAACTGTTATGTGTATAGATTAACATTATGATTAAAAGTAATTAAACATACCGTTATATACACTTTATTATGCAGCATCAATATATATTTTACTGGCAAATTAATATACCTGAAATTTAATTATTACTACTTGCTTAAATGTTCTTAATTGCAGGAGTTACTCCCTAACTTATAGAAGCAATAAAAAAATGCTTCTCTGCTGTGTGAATCCCTATGGCTATGACGTAAAAATGAATCTCATCCAGTTTTGTACATCTTAAACAATAAAAATCTAAAACATATTCAGAAAAACAGAAATTCAAAACGATTCATTCCAAGAATTCCTTTTTCCTTAAAAATGAATAATTTGCAGCTGAAAAGTTATACAAATTATAACAATTAGAGTATCTTCGATTGCAGCGGTTAGAATAGCTTCTTAATAGAGTCACATTGACCGCAAAGGTGACTACTGATTGTTGTTTAACAACATTTTCCATTCAGAGTTTGACCACTGGTCAGCTAGTGGTCAATAGTAGCTACTGACCTCCCTCGATGTCCAGTCTCTTAAAAGGCAATTGGCTATAAATTTCATGATTAGTGAATTCTCAAGTTTGACCGCTTTATGGTTGCTTTGCCATGAATAATGAAGCATATTCTGACAAGTATAGCCTTTTAGTGATTGTTAGCATTCTTACTGCGTCTTGCTGCAGGTAAATTGTCCCTAACTTAGTACTTTAAGGCCCATTATTCGTTATTTCCAAGGACGGGCGGTACAATAACTTGTTAAAATGTCCCTAGGGCTTAGACAGCTGTTGCACACTTCCTTGCGACTTGTCTGCATTTCAAAACAAGGTTCTGCGACTTGTTATTTAGATAGGTTTCTTTTTCATATTCTTTACCATTCTTCATAAATAGCTTGACAGTTTTTGCTTACAGTTTTAAAGTATCCACTAATGTTAATGACATCTGTTATTTAGATTGTCTTTTTCACATTCTATGCCAATCTTCATAAATAACTTAATAACTTTTGTTACAGATTTAATGTATCCACACATGTTAGTGACCCGTTATTTAGACTGAATGCCCTTTTCATATTCTACACTATTCTTCATCAATGAGTTGACAGTATTTTGTTACGCTTTTAAAATGTCCCTAGGGTTTAGTACTGTTTATTGACATGTTATGTAGATATTACGTCTTTTTCATATTCAGTAGCTTTCTTTTATTGTTGCGAATTAAATCATGCTTACTCCATACTGGTATTTATTCGAGGAAATATGTGTTTAAGATTTACTTCGTAATTTTTAGTATAGATATTTTGAGTTTTTATGTATTTAGCCTTGGTGCGAAGTGAGAACTGAATTTGTTGAATGAGAAATACTGAATCGTCTGTGAAAAACTTTTTTTTTTTTGCTTGTTTGTTTAATTTCTTTTATACATCGTTTTAGATTTATCATAGTATTTGAATAGAACATGGGGCAACGGTTAGATAATTCTTCAGATGATATACATAATTTTTATGCATTCTGAGTTATAAAATGAATGAGATGTAACGCTGTAAGTCAACCTAGCGCATGTTAGGTTAACCTAGGGCTAGAGTGTTGCTGCGATAAACAAATTAGTAAATTTTAAAGAGTGCATTTATTCTATTGTGGTTTATGCGCTATCGACGCAGTAGATTTAATTCAATTCAATAAGTTTAAATGAAATCAAAATGCGTATAATTTAGTATTTCGTACAAGGAAGTCATGCGGCGTATACATCAAATTTTATTATTTCGTGATTGCTAAAATCCCAGTACATTTTACATTTAATCTGAAATCAATATTCCTTAATAAATGTATTTATGAATGTTAAGAACTTGTATGATCAATACGATTAAGTTTATTGTGAAAACAATTTAATAATAATTATTTTAAAGAATTGTCTTGCTACGAAACCTTTGCCATAAGAAAGTAAATTTAAAAATATTCATATTCAAATATTTGAATTTTCCGCATGTATAATTTTTATGCAGAGAATTGTATTCTTTCTATTGCATTAGGAGTTAAACTACTTTACTGACTAGAATTTTTTTCAATTTTGCTGAGTGGAATGTCAGAAAACTACTGATGAAATTTTTTGTTAATAGTATGTTATCTTGGGGCTTTCATTATGAAATGATGACTGGATTATTTTTAATAACCGCAAAACTCCCTTCATTAAGTAGATTAGACAGCCAGCTGGCTCACTGCGTCCTTTCTTGTTTGAAAATCATAATAATAAATAGATTTTATCCGCTGAAATTTCTACGTGAAATGAAAGATTTTGTAGATCTCAAAGTCATTGCTTTCATTAAAAAGAAAACCTTGAATTGCTAATCTAAACCGTAGTTTCATTCGTTTAATTTTAAGATTTCCTATTCAGTTAATCGCTTTAGATCTTTAGATATAAGACTAATGTAATGGCTGTCTAGCTGAAGGGCAAAAAAATTATTTATCACTTCGATAAATGTTTCCGGGTGTGAACGTTTTCTTTGTACAAAATGAAAGTGCTGAAAAAATTTTAAAAACTTACACAAATGGCGACCTCCGAAGGAATTTTATGCGGTCCGCAAATACATTTTAATTATATATTTGTTGTAAATATGGTGCTGCAAAGTTTTTGTTATTTGAACTCCGAGTTTACATCATTTTCATAACCGTTGAAAAAGAACAGGAGTAACGCACCGGGAAATCTATAAATTGAGCTAATTAATTTACTGTCTGATATAAATCTTATTCAAAAATTTGAAGATACAAATTTGATTAACATTATTTTCGTACTTATGTCAGAAAATATATAAGCTCAGTTACGAATTTTTGCACTAAGAACAATCACTTTATTTTTATGTCAACAGTTTTCTTTCACAGTTGAAAATTAATAAGAACAGAATCCGACTGACCGATAATCACCTATAATTGTGATGAAGGTAATTTCTAGCAATTTTTGTCCAAGCTACAAATAGCTAGAAAGCAACAAGATAGAAGATAAATTTAAATTCTTTTCTTTGCAATGTTATTATTATTACGTATATTCGTTTTAATAAATCTTTAGTAAGCTGAATTTAAACATCGTTTAAAATAGTTTTTATTTTGTTACTAAAAAAAATTCATTTTGATAAAAAAAAAAAAAATTCGGACGCGTCAGTTGTTTTTAGGCTGTGCATATGGCATTCGGACTACATGCAATGTGAATTTGAGACCTCTTCTATAGCGTTCTTCATAAATAATTTGATAAATTGTTTGCTATATTTTTTAAGTAACCATAATTGTTAATAAAGGATAAATGTATCAAAAATATAATTGACAAATAAACAGACCAAACGCAAACATTCTCCGGGGAGATTTATCGTAACTACACTTACGATAAATCTACCTGGTTTATCATTACAATAAATCTACCCGGTTTTACAGTACTAGATAAGTTGTACTGTAAAACATTTTCATAAATTTAACATATAATAAACCTTCTAATTTAAACAATATCCTAAGATAATCGTCTCTGAGAATGACCGGTATATATCTTCTTCAAATTGTGGGTATTATCCATCATTATTTTAGACTCTTTTCATTGCATAAATAGGATGACGCTTATATATATGAAGCAAAACATTGTATTTGCTGTAAATGTAGACATAAGTGTAATAAGTGTAGTAAATATTATGATTAATTTCATAATAAATTGAAAAATGTATGTATGTGTTCAATTACTTCATTAGCATGTTACAATAACAACGAATCCATAATTCTAACTAAAAAAATCTGATGTATACACCACGACTTCCTTGTACGGAATATTAAATCATATGCAATTTTCCTGCGTTTCATTTAAACATATTGAATTAACAGTGAACGAATTTTGAATTAAATCTACTTCGTCGATAGCGCACAAACCACCAGAGAATAAATGCCCTCTTTAAAGTTCACTATATTTATTTACCATAGCCACACTTCGGCGCTAGGTTCACTTAACAGTCTTACATCCCATTCATTTTATAACTCAGAGTGAGCAAAAATTATAACATCTGAAGAGTTGTACCACAAGTTCTATTCAAGTAATATAATAAATCTAAAACGATGTATAAAAGAATTTAAACAAATAAAAAAAAAAACAGTTTTTCACAGACGATTCAGCTCCGGTTACCTAATGCGCATGCGCTACTAATTAATTCAGTTCTCACTTCGCGGCAAGGCAAAAATACGTAAAAATTCAAAATAGTTTCATTAAAAATTTAAAGATACACTAGAAAAACATAAAACACCAAGTACAGTTAAAACAATTAAAAAAACAGTTTTTACAATTAAAATTACAATTTGTACGCATAAACAAGCTAATAATTTAATGATAATTCCAGAATGAATCAAGCATAATTTAATTCGCCATAATAAAAGACGACGTTACTTTGTTGTTTCGAAGCTTAGTTTCTCTAAATTGGTAACAAATCCACTATTCTGGTAAGCTCCAAATGTAAACAAATATGGCCGCTATCATAACCAAAAATTAGGCTTAGCCGCACTTTAAAAACTTTTAAATTGTTGATAATTCCACAATTATTGCACGCGGGTTAACTTAAGTCATCAAAATCTTAACCGAAAGATAAGAACGACATAATTCAATCATTTTTAAAGCAAAAAATGCACAATTTACAAACTTATAAGAATAAAGAAACCGAGCTCACTGAGCCAAGTAACAGAGGTGGATATATATGCATATACTTATATACTTTTGGTGCGGCCGATTTCAAATAAAATGCGAGGTGCACATCTACACGCTATAGCAGCCCTATATACAAAATTTCACCGTTTTGAGGCTAGTCGTTTTTGAGTTATGCGAGATACATTCATAGATGCGTACGTACGTACGCACAGACACCATGAAAAAATCTCTTCAGAATTCATTTTAAATCAGTTTTATAATTTTTGTGTGAGGAAAAAGAGTCCTTTATTCTGTCCTTACGTTTAGATATTACGCAAAAGCATCATTAAATTGCATTCGATAGCGGTCAAAATGGATATTTTCGTTGAAATACGGGACCCAAAACTTTTCGCGATTACAGTACTTCCTTTTTACTTCGTACAGGGAAGTAAAAAAGAATAAAGTATTTTTTATTTACCATTGCATTTATTTAACAGAATGCAAGATACATTTATTTTGATAAAACGTGAGTATGAAATAATCATTTTAATTCTTTACGCATGCAGTCTCATTTCAAATACCATCCCAAAATTTAGTCTGTTTTTAGTAAAGAAGCACCAACTGTGGCTAAACATTGAGTAGCGAACTAAACAAAGAACAAGCCTCTAGACAATACTAACTTCTTTTCTATTAATGTTTGTAAACTGACATTTGATATTCGAGTTTTCGGTTTTATATGAATTATGAAATCTTTAATAAAATTTGATGAAATCTTTTTACGGTTTTTAATCTCAAAAGGACCAGGAGAACGAACTATTTTTTCGAAACATATTAATCGACTTTTATGAAGCTTTAATTCATTTTCCCCTGATGAGTTCTGAATTAGAGTTTCAATAAAAGGAGATTAATTTTTATTTCTATAATTTTGTATATTTTCCCTTTCGCATTTTTATTTTTCGAGATTGTTCTACCATGAGTTTTCTGTTTAAATGGATTAGTTTGGATATTGTGTTAAACACGGTCGTAGCTATTATATTATAGAGCAACTGCTTTGCGTTTATTCAAATTTCCTAATTAATTTACATGTTTTAAGTTTATTTTACTTCAATCCTGCAGCTATAGCGCAGGACGAGTTTAAAAAAAAAATCATGCTAATTTTTAAGTTCGAATATTTAGCCTATTTATATTTTTCTTTATATTATATATATATATAAATCATACATGTTTTTGATCTATAATAATTATTTTCTGTTGTCAAGTTAATACTATCTCTTAAATTGCTACTAATTACTAATTAATACTAAAATTGTTCTTTAGTTTTAAATAAACTAATCTATCCCTTAAGAGCATTTGATAACACTATCTATGTGTTATAAATCGGAAATAACTACACTATTCTGTATTCCATTAAAAATATTTGGATAAATGGCTTTTGCATATAATTATAGTTAGCCAAAGTGTTTCGACTCGAATTCATTAAGATTGATTTATATATAAAAACAAGATACTGTGTAAAAACTAAATGTCGAAATTCGTTTGCTTTTATAACGCAGTCTTTAATTTTAGTATATTGATTTTAATTTCACGAAGTTATCAAATTTTTTGCGTTATTAAATGTTAACCCAGTAATTTTATTTTAAGTATATTAAACGGTTTGCTTGAGTTCACAGATGTATGATTTTTCCTATTTTTCTAATTAATAATTATTTATTAGATATTTAGAATAGAAAATAGAGTAATTTCTTATTAATTTAAAACTGTTAAACTTTATTTTCCTTTGAAAGAAGTACTAGGGAAAAATGACATTACAGTGGCTCATATTTGTTTTCGATTACTTGTGTTTTCCAGTTTTATTTGCAAATAGCAGTTAAAAAATATTAGCAAAATGTCTTTGTTTTTCTTTCACTTATACTATTAATCATCTTTTTAAAACCTGATTGATATCAAAAACGTTATTTGAAACCTTTCTAGTTTTTTTTTTTTTTTTTTTTTTTTTTTTATTTTTTTATAAAATTTTTTAAAGTTCTTCAAGAAGTTCAGAAAATGAACTCGCGTAAGAATTCGGAAAAAATATTTAATATGTAATTAAAACGTAAGTAATAATGGGACATCCAATGCTTTTTGGATATTCTTTAGCTAAAATTATACATTTCAAGCGCACTGACATAGGTTTAAGTAATTTTTTCTCCTAAAGAAGAGAGATGTGCGTCTGATCCCCTTCAAAATCGATTCCATTCCTCCACAACATTTCCTTTTAATAGAGTTTTCGAAAAAATGTTATATTTCCTTCTTTCTTCCAACTAACTCGATGCATATTCGATAAGATTTACGATAGTTGTACAATCAACAGAAGCGAACATTTAGGGCTATTTGTTTAGGGTTGTTATCCTGATATAACATGAAGTTCCACTGCAAGTTTTCTTGCAGATGCTTTCAGATCTTCATTAACATTTATGTATTTATATTAATCAACATAATTTTCAGTAAAGAGTAAATTTGTGATATCCAAAATATCCAAATCAGCGAAACATACCCAAAACATTATTTTCCTTCATGTTTAACAGTAGGTGATAAGCTTTTGCATTCAGTTCTTCATTTGGCTTTTACCTCAAAGCAATTCGTCCGTCGGACAGAAAGGTATCGAATTTTGACCCGTCTACATTAAAAATACAACATTATTTCAATATGATAAATATTTGCTTTCTATGGATTTTGAGAACGCCAGGAGTATTATTATTGGATTCCTGTTAATGAAGAATTTTCATCTTGCTGATCTCTATTGTACCTCATGTGCCCTAATTACCCTTCTAACTATTTCAGGGTTAACTTGTATTGCAAGCCACTCTTCTGTTAAGTAAACTGTGAGTTTACAGAACTTAGCTGTAAGTTTTACAGAGCGAAATTTTGGATTTAGTTTGATTTTTAATAGGATAAATCTCCATTTCTTTCGCGTTATCTTATAATGTGGTCCAGACTTCTATGCATTTTCCATCCTTTTAATACATCAAAAATAGATGAACGTTTTGTGTGAAGGATTTTTTTGAATATTTTAAATACTTTCATCATCTTTAAAATCGTGAATAGTTAAATTTCGTGCAGAGGTTGTTAATTTGCAGCGTTTTGCCCTGTTCACTTCAGATATGGAACTGTTAATATTCTCTGAAAACAAGTAATAATTTCCAAAAGCAGATGATAAATGTGATGTATTTTTTATTTCAAAAAATATATCACAAGAAACGCCGTCTTCTAAAACATCTCAACAAAACTTCCGAGATTCCGAATTATTATGAGCGTTAATGGTGAACACTTTTGGAATAAACTGTATTTTATTGGAAAGACCATTTTGATTACATAAATTTTGTAACAAGTAAGTTTTAAAACAGTGAAAAAATAACATCTTGGGGAAAGAATTGGGAATTTCAATATTTCCACACTAACACATACAGCTCGAAACTCAAATTTTTAATTTCGAATATTTTTTTTTACTTATTTCATATTTTGGACCAATTTAAGGAACTTTCTCTTAAAAACTCAGCGACATAAAAGCTTTGTGTTGCCGCTCGACACTATATTTATGATCCAAATTTAATTAGAAAAATCAGTATAAAGTACTCAGTTTTTTAATTTCTCTCCTTTTTTTACTAATTTAATTGTCCGAAAATCGAGAGAGAAAAATTAACGCAAATAACTTGATTTCTGAGGGATGTGGTTACATTAAGAACATAATAAATGAAAAGTAGTATGGATAAACTACAGATAACTATCAACATATTACTCCTTTAAAAGAAACCTACTTTCCAATAAGAATTCATAGTAACATTGATATTAGAATACATAGTAAGATATCTTCGTTTTTACTTTCCTGTAATTTGTATCTCGTACTTTCTTCTTGATGTCTCTGTTACACCTTAGGCCTCAAATTATCCATAAATAGTTAGAGAAGGTATTCACCTTCTCTGCAGCTGACTCGGGGAAATCATAGACTAAATGTCAATTTGTGTTTACTGTGATGGGTCGGTTCTTGGTGGCGTAAAATTAAAGCATTAGAAAGGAAAGAATCGGTGTGACCTTCACAGGTAGCTTGTGAGATTTTGTGTTTGTTAGAAAAACGAAAGCCATCACTACATAGACAAACCCATTTTAAAATTTAAGGAAGTTCTTTCTTTGAATGCGCTAAGGAATGGGAAAATTACGCGAATATTCAAACAAATTTCAACAATTAGCATTAAAAATCCAGGAGTTTGCCTCCTACGCGAGGAAATACAGTGTCTATAAAGATACCCCCCTCTTTTTTTAACATTCACGTATGATGCAAGCTTTGTTCACTGTAGGCTGTTTACGACTATTTTAACATTAAATTTAAGTTTGTCCTCTTTCATATTTGAATTAATTTCGCAGCATTTTGCATGATTTTAATATTGTTACATTCCTTCCTTTTAACGCTTTCAAAATTATTATACTCATACCCACATATACTATAAATTCAATTTTATTTATTTACTTATTTTTCGAATACATTTAGTTTTCAAACAAGAAATGCAGAATCAAACATATAAGAGTTTTTAAAATTAAAATTAAGGTTCAATTTTATTCAAACAACAAAGTATTAGGCCCACATTATGTAAAGTATGCGCCGACATTAATTTTCATAATTCTTATTAAAAATTAAAGTATTTGCGTAGTTCTTATTTATTTATTAAAATAATTAATAGAAAAGGCTTTCGGGGAATTTAAACTGTCATTTAAAGACTTCTATACTGAAATTTCAGCTTTAGACGTTTTTCATTATTTGAAATACTAACGTTTGAAAGTGTTAGAGTGAAAAAAAAATCTAGTTTTCTTGTCTCTCTGAAGTTACCTGCAATGAATGTGAATGCTAAAGAAAGGTTCAATTGCAAAATGCTGCTACTAATGCTAAGTACTTTTTAGAATAATTGCTAAGATGCAAAATGAAGAAAATGGAAGAAGGGAAGTGAATTGGCGACGGCTAGACGGATGTCGTGCTGCCCCGACCTATGGTCACCCCACGTTCCGGACACTGGTCAAGAACCTTCAATCCCAAATCCCTTAGACCTTCAATCCCAAACTGTGCTAGAAAAGTTCGAGTGATAAAGATTGCCTCGAAGAAGTAAAGATTGCAGCCGGAAGTTTCCTCTATAGGGGTTTGTTTCTACATCGAAGTTTTGATCTTAGATAATTTATTTGCTGCTGCAGGAATCATGGAATTCCAGAAAGAAATCATTTAACGAGACTGCCAGCTGAAATTGGAAATCTCTTGATACCAGTTGAATAAGTAAAATGTAAATATTGAGATCTCATAAAAAACATACCTTTTTCATTCATAAACTGCTTAATATACATTAAAGTGGTGGTCCCGCGCGCCGCCTACGGAGACCAAAGCAGTTTCATACCACGCAAGAAAACGTTTGAATTATGGCGTTGCAAAGCTTTCAAGATTTTAATTATTTGAAGCTCGAGTTTACATTGTTTTCGTTTCCATTAAAAAACAACATGAATAACGCACTAGAAAATCTATAGATGGAGTAATTAATTTAACATAAATTATTCAGCAGCAAAGACTTATAAGACAGATAAATCGTACTGGAAGTTTTGAAGATCCCGATTTGATCGACTTTATTCGTGCTTGCCAAAAATAACTCATTTACTACTTTTTGGACAAAGAAAAATTGCTTTCTTTGGGAATACATTTATATGTTAATAGTCGATATTTTTTTCCAGTTTAAAATTAATAAGAAAAGAACTCGTTTGACCGATGAGCATCTATAATCCGTGATGAATAAAATTTCTAGTCATTTCACGGCTACAAAGTTTACAGAATCGAAACGCCATCAGAGTCAAACTTTAATAAGAAATAAAGAAGTTTAGAATTATTTGCAAAAAAAACATAGATATCTTTATTTATTTTAAAAACTAAACTAAGCGGCGCAACAGCCCTTAGAGAAATACGGCCGGCAGAGCCCTGATATCTGCTTTCTAAACCTTGGGCTCCGGGGTGTGTGACATATGCCCAGATAAGTGGTCAGCTTGTCGCAGAGTCCTCGGTGTTTAGTCCCCAAGCGAACTTGGTCCTCATTTTATCGACCCACTCAAGGGATGAAAAGCTGAGTCAACCCTACCTAGCCCGGGGACCGAGCCCCGGACCTGTGGTGCTGCTGCTCGACGCGCTAGCCACTGCGTTACCTTTATTAATGCAGGGAAGAAAAATTTAATATATAGGAGAAAGAGATTAAGTTGACATTATTTATTCTGAAGTTCTGTCCTAATTTTTAAATTTTTTTAGAGAATTTATAAAGTTTTCATAATTTGTTTATTTTAAGTTTAAATTAAATTTATTTAATGATTAACTAAACAAGTTAGAATTATTAAAAAGAAATGTCACTCTGAAAATTTAGTATTTAACTGTCAACATCTTGTCATATTTGAATTGCAAAGTGTAACCAACAAAAGTGTCTTACAGGTATCACACTTTAAATTTCAGGGAAAAAAAAAAATACAATTCTGATTTTTTTTTTCCTTTGTGGTATTATCACTATTGTTTATGTACGTCTTGATGAATATTTCGTAAGTGAAATTAAAATTTATTTTAAAATATTTTATATTTTGTTAAAAATGCTTTTCATGTTGAAAAAAAAAAAAACTGGTCCGTCAGCTTTGTTTAGATTGTACATTCGGTCCTGCAGTTTGAGCTTGAGACCACTGAATTAAAGTAGAAGTAAATTCAGAGATTTTTAATAAGGTTATATTAAGCAAGCGGCTAGCCCACCAACGCCTGGATGGCAGAGTCGCTGAACCCTGGCAGTTTGACCTGGGTTAGTTCCGGGCGAACAGGCTGGCTGCGTGCTTGGTTTCCATGGTTTTCTCCATGTGTAACTTGGATACGAACCAGTTTCTCTTAGGAAGTCCTTTTAGAAAGCCAGTTTCTTTCAGAAAGTATGAAGGCATCCGCTAGGCAAGATAGCCATTGCGTGTTTTGACGTAATCAAATGAACCTAAAATCAAATTAAGCAAGTAGGTTTAGTTTTAAATGTTAGGAATTTAATTTTAAATGCTTCAGTTACATTCACGGATATCCTAGAAAAATTTAATATATATTTATCTGTTGATAGATGATTTTTTTTTTATTATCTGTTATCAACATATGCATAATGTGTGTTATGTAGAACCTTGTTTATTCGAGTGAATTGAGCCGAAATTATTTTTTTAATAAGCCCATTTTTATCGAAGAATGCCTGATCAAAGACGTTTGTTTTCATGAGAAAATGTGCAAGATTTATTTTTGTACTCATCATTTTCCACAATGTTATTTTTATTGCATATGGAATTAAAAAATTTCAAAATTTTCCTCTTAAGGAATTTGTTTTCGTGTAAAATGCCACTAAAGGAGGGGTAATCTGTATTGAAAAAAGTCTTTAAATTTTCACTTAGTCTCATCGTAAAATAATCATTTAAAACTATTAATTTAATTTTATCTGAATGATTAGATTAGGATTATTTAGATTAAGATAAATAATGATTCCCCCCCCGCCATGTATGCCTTTCATCATTTCTAAAAGATCCTTCACCCCTCCCCACTCCTTTCGAAAACTTGAAAAATACATATACATATATTTAAATTTAGATTATTTTTTAATGTGCTTTAAATTAACTAAACAAGAAAAAGGACAGAAAATGTTGATAAATACCAAAACTTGAATAAAAATGTATTTTATATCCATGAACTAAAACTAAATCCTTAACAGATAAGTAAAAGGCTGACCCATTCCCCCCGAAACAATCATAGTGTTAAAAACATGGAAATCTAACGCCATGGAAATTATGAAATTTCCTCCCCCCACCCCCGGTTGACAGCCCCTGCATTAGGACAAAGCACTCAGAGCTTCCAAGGGAAGATATGTCTTCGTTGGGACATACTGGTTAAAGGCGAGGAAAATCATTATAACGTACATAACTTCGGATTCAACATCGATTTGAGCATAATTTATGCAATAAATACTCAATCTATGTTTGTAGAAAACATTCAATGACAGTTTACCCGAGAAGATATTTTTTTTTCAATTATGATAAACAGCGTAGAAATATCCTATATCACTTAATATAGTAAGTGCATGTTTCTAATATAAAATCTAATACGGATGCCAGCTTCAGACAGCGAAACTTTCACATACTAGAAGCAGTATATGCTATTCTGAGAAACATGCATAGACTATATAAGTCTTTACAAAATGTTTATAATTAATGTGTTTAAATAAGTTAACTTTCATTGCTTGCAAAAATGCTCTGATCAACTTAAATTTAAAGAAAATACATTAAAATTAAAATATAGAGTAAAATTTTATGAATCAATATGTTGTTTAGAAAATTTGAATCCAATTCAAATATTTTAAACCAAAAAGGTTATTAGCCTCTAAATATGATTTTGAGTTAATTTATTTAAAATGTCGTCCATTGTAAATGCGTTGTTTCAGTCTTCGTTCGAGTTTATTGCCATTCGCCAAAATGTAAGATATTTATCTTTCAGTTTGAATCTGTCCATTAGTGATTAACAAACTAAGGTATTCTAACTAACAGCAACAAAGAATGTTACTTTTTTACTTTTTAGTATGATAATTTTAGATAAAAATGCATTTAATTCATGATACACATAATTAAAAACATTACATATTTTTATAGAATAATGTTCTATATTTTTGTTCCCTTTTCAAACATACTAAAGATATAGAACTTTTCCATATTAGTCTAAATGTATATGCAATTAGTATCCTACAAAATGCTTCACTATTTCACCTGAGCATCTCTGTTGATAAGCACTATTGATAACATATTTTACAAGAGCCGTTTTGGACAATTGCTAAAATTTAAATCTTTGAGACTTTTTACTTTTAGCCCAAAGGGGAATGTCAAAACGAAATGCCAAAACGAAAATGCCAAAACGAAATTAATAGCCCTTAATCACTATAAATGGCGTATCACTTTTCCAATTATTGCCACCAAATATTAGAGCTCTGCATTATATTTAAAGAAATTAAATAATGAAGAATCTGCATAAATGCATATATGTTTCTCGCACTGTGATAAAACAAAGGAAGAAACAGCCATCAAATTTTGAATAACGTAACCGAATTTAGGCATCTGGAAACCCATATTTGGAATTCTTTTATTATCTACTTCATATTATATAAAATTTATAAAATTTTAACGAATTTTATTAACAAACTTTGACTTCAAAGCGAGCAATGACAACACCGTATGGATTTTTTTTAATAGTAAAAAAATAGTAATTTAAAATCTGAAAGGTTTCAGATTTTAGGTAATCAGTACGTCCAAAGGGGCGTTTTTTTAACATTTTGTGCGTTACCTTTATTTATTAAATATCATGTTCTTCGCACTTAAACCATAAAATTCAGTTCAATAGCCAATATCGCAAAATAATTTTAAATTGAGTATATCTTTAGAATTTCCGATACACAGTCTCACCCGCTGGAGATAAAAATGTTTTTTTTCTGTGCAACGTTGCCATTGCTCGCTTTGAAGTCTTTGAGTATGTTAATCAAAAATTCGTTAAGTTTTACAAAATATGAAATCGATAATAAAACAAATTCCGAATTTCAAATTTGGGCTTCCAGATAGATGCCCATATCGCAGTAGGATTATGTCATTCAAAACTGGATGGCTCTAGGTACCGTCGTTTTATCGCAATGCTAGAAACATACATATATTTAATCAGATTCTTCATTATTTAATTTCTTTAAATATAATACAGGGCTATAATATTTAGTGGCAACAATTTGGAAAGTGAAACGGGAATTCAGAGTGAACCTATGCAAAATCACAAAACGAAAACAATAGTCCTTCAGAGACAAAACCCCTTTGGACTAAAAAAACTTTTTTATTGCCAGCGCGCGAGACTGTGTATCGGAAATTCCAAAGGTATGCTCACTTTAAAATTATTTTGTGATATTGCTGTTGAATTGAATTTTGTGGCTTAAGTAAGAAGAACACGATATTTAATAAGTAAAGGTAGCACACAAAAAGTTAAAAAAACGCCCCTTTGAGCATAGTTATAATTGTAATTATAATAGTTTTTCAATAAATAAACAGTTAAAAACAAGATATTTATGTCATTTTCTTGTTTTGATGCGGCCAAGTTTTGCCTAACGTAACAAGGCATATCAGATACAAAAAATGTTATTTTCAAATAAAAAATTTAAAAGAAATGAAAAGAGAATAACTAAAAAAATCAGGTTACCGATTAAAATAAACACTTCCATTTCGATGAAAATATTCTAAAAAGTCAATTATTTCTACCTGCAAAAAATTACGAACACAAAAGTAAATTTAAAAAAGAATGAATGCAGATGATGTTTGTTAAAGTGGATTAAATATCTCTTCCCTTTGGTACAGAAACGTTTACTTTAGCTGTCGGGTATTACTTTAATAGAATACATTAATTCTGCGATTTGAAAGTAATTTTCTTCACTTTTGCGACAGAAGAAGGGAAAGAAGTTCATGCAATCAGTGATTAAGTTTTATAGCCTTTCAATGTGTGTTTATCAACTGTGTAATCGCTTTTATAACATCTAATTCTTTTTTGAAAAATTCAAACTGTGCGGTACGTGACAAAGATTTTATTGACATTTATTTATTTTTTTTTATTGACATAGGTGCACGAACCAGGCGTCTGCTTCGGAGGCCCAGACGCAGCAATGTTCGCTGAATAGTACTTTGGGAGACACTTTTGGTAGCCCCTTGGTTCATTTTGGTGGTCAGTTGCTCAACGGTAGCCCGTCTATCTGCCCGAACGCATCTCCGCAACCGTCGTTCGCCTCTGTCATCTGTGGCCCGTGGTGCACCACATTTGCCACGTCGCTGATTTTGGACAGTCCCATTTTGCCATGCACGGTACACTTTTACCACGGCGGCACGCGAACAGTTCACAAACTCAGCCGTTTCGGAAATGCTTCCACCCTTGGCCCGAAAGCCAATGATCATGCCCTTTTGGAAGTCGGATAAATCGCTTCGTTTCTGCATTACGCCAACGATTGAAATGTTTTCCGAAGCCCTCACACACCCTTTATATACGCTCAACTGCACTGTGCTGTCACCTGCCTTCTGTGATTGGTTATTTAACTCTGAAATGGAAAGTACGTGGTGGTCACATTAATGTGACTGGACTGTGTATATAGTAATATATTATTTAAAACTACCATTTTCTTCGTGTTGTATAAATGTACGCCCTCTTAAACCTATTTTATGTTGAGTGGGCGTATGAAAGTGAATGATTTATTTCTCTTTTAGAGATTACACAAAAGCTTTCTCTTGTTTTCAACCAATCACTAAATGAAATAGCAATTTCCCATTAAGAATACGAGCACTAAATAACGTACTCAAAATGTAAATGATGTAATAAAGTTAGTCTTGATCGTAACCTGTTCAGTTAATGATTGTTGCGCTTCTTTGAAAACATATGTGCAGGCTTAACAAACTTCTTTTTACTAACGAAAATTTCAAGTACTCGGCCAAGTACGTAATGCTATAACTTTAATCTAGTCCTCATTTTATTTTTAATGAAGCAGTGCATGGAGTTTATTGTCTACAAACTTGAAAAACCTTGTTGTCAAGATTTTTCAATGTTTAATCAGTTTCATTTTCTACTAGTGTTTATTGATGAAATGAGTGTATTTCAAGACTGAATGCAGTTTTAAATGAAGTGATAACAATTTTCTGTGTTCAGTCGTGACTTTTTTTCTTACTCTACGCACATTTTAAGAAACCAGGAAACGAAAAATTACATTTTTTTTCTTACGATCTTGTCACAAATTTATCTTAAATTATTAGCCTTTTAAATTTCAATTATTTGATAGACTTTTTTTCTCAATACGTGATATAAATTCGAACCAGTTTCCTTTAAAGATGTTCGATACGCCTTAGACTGCAAACATCATACATAAATTTAAATAATAAAAACATTATTAAAATTAATAATTAGTGGAGCAACTTTAAGCGACCCGCGAATACATTTCCTGTAAATTAACATTATTATGACATTAATTATTATGGCAAAAATTAGAAGAAAGGTTTGTTTAAGATTTTAAAGATTTAGAGTCAGTTTTAATTTTTCTTATTACCATTAAAAATGGACATGAGTAATACCCCCAAAAATTTACAAATGGAACTAAGTATAAATTTAATGTAAAGATTTGAAAATACTGATTTGATTAATCTTTTTTTCGTATTTGTTAAAAGATAAATACTCTCAGTTACGAATTTTTTCAATAAAGATAATCACTTTGTTTGGGAATATATTTATATACGAACAGCTTTTCCCCATTTGAACCATGTTCAGTCTGAAGATAGTTTTTTGTAACTTTTCTCCATGGTTATAAATTTTATTAGAATCTGTAACTTTTCTTCATGGCTACAAATTTTATTAGAATCGAAACGCCATTAAGTCAAGCTTCAACCCGAAGTCCAGAAGTTGAGAATTATTTACTTAAACACGTATGTGTTTTACTTTACATGTCGAAAAGTATATAATAAATAAAAGAAAGAGAACAAATTGTTATTGTGTATTCTCAATTTTAGTGCAACAACTTGGAGAGTTTCATTATTTTTACTTTAGTTAATTATTTAAAGGTTAAATCAACACAGAATTATTTGAAATAAATGTCAATCCGAAAATTTAACTTTTAGCTATTAGTACGTTTGAATTACGAAGTGTAACCAACAAAAAAATTTTTCAGATATCAATGTATAGATTTCAATCAGAAAAGGAATTTAAATTGCAATTTTGAGTTATTCTTATTACTACTTATGTAGGTTTTAATAAGAGTTTAGCAGATGAAATTTAACTACAAATTTTATTTTGTGAAAAACTTACCATTTTGGTTAAAAAAAAATCGGCCATTCAACTATTTCTACATCGTGCATTCGGCCAGTTTGCAATTTCAGTGTAAAACAACATCTTTTGTTTCAAATTTTACCCCCATAAGCTTTCGAACCAGTAAGTGGCAGTGATTTAACTGACAATAATAACTGACAATAAGGACGCTTCTAATTGACATTACAACTGTTTTTGAGATCATAAACTTTTATTAACGACAGAAATGCCCTTAATGAAAGCATACCTCTACCACAGTTTATATCACCTTCACTGATGGATTCAATTTTACTGCAAACAAATTATTATACTTTTATTTTAATACTTTTTATCCCAAAGGGGCAATTTGCTCAGAAGTGCCATTAATTTCGCTTTGGCATTTTATGTTGGCTCAATATAAACGGCGTTTCACTTTTCAAATTGTTGCCGCCAAATATTAGAGCCCTGAGTTATATTTAAGGAAATTAAATAATAAAGAATTTGCATGAATTTATGTATGTTTCTACTACTGAAAAAACGACGGTACCTATAGACATCAAATTTTGAATAACGTAATCTTTCACTAGAATATGAGCATCTGCAAGACCAAATTTGGAATTTGTTTATAATCTATTTCATGTTTTGTAAAACTTTAACGAATTTTTGATTAGCGAACTCATCGATTTCAAAGCCAGCAATGGCAACACTGTATGAAAAAAAAATCATCCCAGCACGAGACTGTGTATCGGAAATTCTAAAGATATGCTCATTTTAAAATTATTTTATGATATTGCTGTTGAATTGAATCGAATGGTTTGAAGGCGAAGAACATGACATTTAACAAATAAAAGTAACACACAAAACGTTAAAAGATGCCTTTTTGGCCATAATATATAACTGAAAGCTTTCAGATTTTTTTTTATTATTTTTTATATATTTATTATATTCTTTTATATTTCATTATAGTTTTAGTTTTATAAAAGTATAATTTCGGACAATACATTTTTTTTCCAGCTGTCCTTTGTTTGTACTGAATCTTTCTTTCGTACTGAATCTTTCTTTCTGAATTACAGAACCGGGCATAGTTTGGAGCTATTTCTTGGAGAACTTTACAGTTGCTTAGCAATTTTTCTACACAAAAACATTTGGTCTATGTTAAAAATAAATCATCTAAACGTTTAGTTCTTTGTATGTCTAGAAATTCCCTAACCGTTTTTTTCTTATTCTTAGATCTGAGACTTATTACGTCCATGTTTCTCTGTCAACATCTTTTGCATTAGACCATTAGCAGTATCTCTAATACTTTTTAATCGTGTTTCTACAAGTCATACGTTTATATTTTGTTCTATAAACATGTTAATCTAAGGTTATTGAAACTCTTAAGTCAATCACTTAAGTTTTACGAAATTTAAAATAATAAACCGCACACATACATGCATTTGGCCTGCCAAATTCTAAATAAAAGTAAAAGTCATCGTTAGGAAAGGTGGCTAAACAGACGTTCCTAACTATTTCGTATATCTATATTTTATCTATATTTTTATGTAGGAAATAAAAAAAATGTTA
This sequence comes from Stegodyphus mimosarum, assembly GCA_000611955.2. NCBI lineage: Eukaryota > Metazoa > Arthropoda > Arachnida > Araneae > Eresidae > Stegodyphus > Stegodyphus mimosarum. Next base: position 149,305 of record KK118478.1, read on the forward strand.
TAAACAGTTTAAGAAGGCAACGTATCATTTGAAATGGGTTGCATAAATACGTTAAATAAACCCTAAATAAAAAAGTTTTGAACTTTAAGAAAGGAAAAAACTCCATGATTCAGAAATGATTACATTTACTATACAAATAATTTTGTTGTGATGGTAAGAACTAGAAATATATCTTCTAGATTTGTTTAGCGCGATTTTTTTCTCAGAGTGAATTAAGACTATTCGGTAGGAGCCCTAATACATATTTGATGATCTCGGTGAGCCTAATTAATGGTCGATTTACAAAATATTTGTATGATTATTAATTCCGATGGTCTCGGAAATAGTAGCCGCTTTCAAAAGAGGTCGTCTATAGGCGTTTGCCATGAGGAGATTTATGTATCCTAGTTAACCAAATCTGTCAAATTTTTGTCATAATTGCTGCAGTAATTAAATAAATAAAAGTAAACATTATAAATACAAATACTTTTGATATTTAAAAATATAGAAAACCGCCGGATTTAATATGCCAACAGGAAATTTTATTTTTAGAAAATGCAAATTTTTTTCCACACATACAACAGGTAAATGCTCCGATTTAAGAATTTTGAGTTTGATTTGACCTGACAACAACACTGGCATTTTATCACTCTCATTTCATTTTGCAACTTAGTCAACTTTGCAGCTCTACAGATAGGAACAGATAGTTTTGATTATGAAAACTCATTAGAAGAAAGGTGAGTGTGTTAGGAAGGCTGTTTTAGGGACTGTTATAGACCGTCTTTCAGACTGTCTTAGGAAGCTTCATCCAGTCTTGCACCTAGTGGAAAACCTAGAAAATGCACCTAGTGGAACAACAAATCGAGGCTGATAAAGAAATTTGAGGACACAGATTCGACAACAGACATTCAATCTCGAACCAGCCGGTCTGTTGGAAACATTACTGTTATGCATGACAGTGTTGGAGAACTGAAGTTAACGAAAAAAGTCAATGTGTACGAAGTGAACGTAAAAAGAGAATGTGAACTATTAGTCACTAATAAAGTACTATTAGTCAACTTGACAAGCAGCGATATGTGAGAAAGTGATCACGAATTTCATCGAGAGAATATTGTTCTATAATAAGTCTCGGAAGACATATGCCTGATATTAATTTTCACTCTTAAAAATGGAGCATTTACATCTTGTAAGAATGCAAAAAAAAATTGCAAGTTTCTAAAAATAAAACATTTTATTGCGCATGTTCAATCCGGCTCTTTTTTTTCTGATACTCTTTATTTGCTTCAGAATTTGAAAAATAGTAACATTACTGGAACAAGCATTAGCATTTAAAAAATAAATTGAGCTAATTTGAAATCGAAATGGATCATCAAATCTCTCTTCCTGCGTAATTAATAAAGATCCAAGTATCAGATAAGTTTCCGTATTCACAAAACCGTAAATTGATTAAGTAATCTTTGTGAAATTGGATCCAGATTTATAAAACAGAATTAAGTATATTTCTCACTTAATTAAAGCTTTGACCAATTAAGATTTCGTTGTAACGATATTTCTATTTTCTAAAATTTATTTTCTCATTACTTCGTTTTGGGAAACTTTCTACAGAATTTCTCTGTTTCATTAGTGAAAAGCTTGAAAAAACAATAGTCCTTCTTAAAAACTGTCATCGTTATCGAGATAAATTGGCAATTATTTTTCATGTTTTTCAAACGAAATAAGATTACAATCTTTATATTTGGCACTAATAATCTCATTATGAAAGAAAATGTTGCAATTTTAAACACTACTGTTGAGCTACGAAATAATACTTTAAGTTTATATTCCATTAATTATAAGCAAAGAAAGCTAGAAATTGAGTGACGAAAATATTTAGCAGAAAGTAATTAAGATTTATCCAGATAATTTTTTTATCTATCTATCTATTATTAAATAATGAAGAATCTTTATGTATGTATGTATGTGTCGCATGGTCTGCCACCCTTACCTGGTATGGCGGAGCTTCTGGAGACAAGGGTATATCCCATGTGAGGTGAACCTCGAGCTCACCATTAATGGTGCGCTTGTTCTCCGGCGTAAAATGTAAAATGTATGTATGTATTTTACTCGCATTGTAAAACATTCCTAACCAATTTGACTTCCTATACCAGCTTTCTGTGACGCACCAGCTATACAGCGTTACGTTTATCTCAAGTGGATGCAAAACAAGAAAAGGACTCTTTCTAGACAGAGCCAAGGCTTTTGATAACGTCTGGCTGGATGTAAAGTCTCTAAATCCTAATCATGCAATTACAAAACTACAAAAGCTCATGCTACAGATCGAGTTTTGGTGTACGAAGTGGCGCATCTTAATAAATGCGGGTAAGTCAAATTTGCTCATAATTAGGAGAAAGCATGCAGCAAAACAGGTCACCGTAAAATTCAAATTATTCAATGTTGACGTTCCACAGGTCCATAAAGTGAACTATTTAGGTGTTATTTTCAACGAGAAATTTAATTGGAAAAATCACATTGCTGATGTCAGAGGAAAAACAGTTGGAGTTATCCAGTGCCTCCCACCTTTATCAAATTCACATTCCAAGCTCAACTTCAGCAGAAAAAGGCATCTCTATGTTTCTGTCATAAGACCGATTTTTACATATGTATCCCCCGCACGGGCGACAGTGAAGAATAAAGAAATTGATAAGCTTCAAATTACGCAAAATAAGCTACTAAGGACCCTCACGAACGCACATTACTACGTCTCTGGTAAGACACTTCATAATGATTTAAAATTAGAAACTGTCCTCGAACACGTGCATCGTATGAATGACAACTTTTTCAAGAAGGCCCGAAATTGCCCACATCTGACAAAACTTAAAAGTTTTTTATTATGATATCCTGACAGAAGATTGTGAAGAAGATCGCGCCCCTTAGCGGCCGACCTCACTAGGAACTCAAACCTTCCTACGTAGCATTGGGTATAATATGTATATAGTATGAATTGTACATAGTGTATATAATTTTTTATTTACTTTTTTTTAATTACATTTAATTGTCACATTTTCGCGTTATTACTTCACTTCCCTCACTAATTACCTACAAATGCAAATTGTCATGAGAATTGTAGGTCATCCTATTTATGTCTGGTTAAATTGTCATTGATTACCACCGTATTTCCAGTTATGAAACCGCTCACAGCACTGCTCCATCCTGCTGCGCGTTCATGATTGCCCTCCCGAGCCTGATGCTTCCTGATACCCCCTTTTCTCCACACCTTTGACCTCTCGATTTAAGTGTCAGATATTACAAAGTCACGTGCCCATCGGGAGACTCCTCATGAGTTGGAAACATCGCGCTTCGCGCGATATGCCAGCAACAAATACGTTCGATTCGATTCGGTTCGATGCACTCATATACAAGATACGTGACTTGAGTTTCTCAGGTTACATTTCAAGCATTATTAAATCCTACCTAAATAGTAGACATTTTCTCGCTTGAATTTCTAATACACATTCAACACGCCATCCAATGAGCCGGTTTTCCGCAAGGTTCTATCCTCAGGTATACGTTATTTAACATTTATGTGAACGACATTTCACAGATACCAAGAACAGCATTAGTAATCTGATGCAGCAATAATCTTAAATGATGCAGCGAACATTCCACAAAATGCATTTCTAAGGTCAGTCATACAACATTTACAGAATCACATACACGCACATGAGGTTCGGCTAATCAAGTGGATAATGTAAATAAACGTTGAAAGGTTAGTGGCAATTCTATTCACAAGGAGGAGAAAGATAAACCTGAACCTACAGTTTTATGGGAACACTCTCGCCTGGGCTAAACAAGTCTCTTATCTCGAAGTGATCCTCGCTAGTATTCGGATTCCATACATTACATTTATTATTAAAAAATTTCGATCATATAAAGCTCTTCTCCCTAATTACTCGAAATGGCCGTCTTTCTGTCGACAACAAACTGTTCCTTTGCCAAGCCATCTTGCATCCCATGTTACGTTATGCCTGTTCTACCTAGGCGTACCGAAAGCAACTATAAACTTCCCAAAATGTCCTCAGTCATATTTGCAACACTGCACGCGTGTAACAACAAAATCCACGAGAAACTATAAGTTTCCAAACAGTTTCATTAAAAAACCTGTTTAATTGATAATGAATGTATAAAAGCATTTGATTATAATGCATATGATGCAAAAAATGTGCTACTCAATTACGTATTTGTGCCTACTCTCCTAACGATATTCTCTCTGAATATTCTTTTGGGTATTTTATAGATTTCTAATAAACAACATTCTGTTAACAGACGTAATTTCAGATAAGTTTTATCCGAAAGGGTGTATGCCTCGGGCATAGGCATTCTAGTGCCGAACCACTCTAAACCGATAACGAAAAAAAAATCTGATGTGTACACCACATGACTTCCTTGTACGGAATATTAAATTATACTCATTTTTCCTGCCTCCCATTTTAATTTATTTCCTCGAATTTCATTGGAGATATATTTTTCATTCAACTAATTCAGTTCTCACTTCGCGACAAGGCAAAAGTACATGAAAACTCAAAATATATTTATCAAATATTAAAAAAATATAGAAAAACATAAAACAATTTAAAGAAAATTTTTTATAATTAAAATTAGAGCAAGCAAGAGCGCAATTCAAGCAAAAAGCAAGAGCGCAAGAGCAAGCAATTCAGCCAGCGGACAAGAAGGCAGATTTTTCGGTTCACAAAACTGAAAGTTTACTTTTGGTCTCACTTAGCAAAAGACATTGAAGGCGTGTAGAAAATGACTTAATTTGTTGTGGACGCTATGCTGAGTCAACATATAGGATAATTTAATAACTTAAAAGATAATTCCAGAAAGGATTAAGCATAATTTGATTCACAATAATAAAAGAAGTTACTTTGTTGTAGCGAAGCTCAGTTTCTCTAGATTGCCAACAAATCCACTATTCTGCTAAGATTCAAATGTCAAAAAATATGGCTGCTATGAAAAAAAAAAAAAAAAGAGAACTGACGTGTATACCACATGACTTCCTTGTACGGAATATTAAATTACACGTATTTTTCATTTCATTAAACTTATTGGACTGAATTAAATCTACTTCGTCGATAGCGCCTAAACCACAAGATGCACTCTTTAAAATTCACTATATTTGTTTACCACGGCGACACTTGGGCGCTAGGTTCACTTAACAGCGTTACACCTCATACATTTTATAATTCAGAATGCACAAAAATTATCTATATCACCTGAAGAAATATCTAATCGTTGCCACATGTTCTCTTCAAATATTATAATAAATCTAAAGCGATGTATAAAAGAAATTAAACAAACAAACAAAATGAAGCAGTTTTTCACAGACGATTCGGCATTTCTCATTCAATTAATTCAGTTCTCACTTCGCGCCAAGGCTAAATACATAAAAACTCAAAATATCTATATAAAAAATTACGAAGCAAATCTTGAACAGTTATTTCCTCGTATAAATTCCAGAATAGATTAAGCACGATTTTATTCGCAATAATAAAAGAAGGCGTTGTCTTTGTTGTTTCGAAGCTTAGTTTCTCCAGATTGGCAACAAATCCACTATTCTGCTAAGTTTCAAATGTAAATAAGTATGCCTGCTATAGTAATAATTAGGCTTAGCCACACTTAAACAACTTTTAAATTGTTGATAATTCTACAAATAGTGCATGCAGATTTACAAAAGGCATAAAATCCTTAACCGGAAGATAAGAACAACATAATTCAACCATTTTTAAAAGAATAATAAAAAAAAAAAGCACAGTGTACAACCATATAAGAATAATGTAACTGAGATAACTGAGCCGAGTAACAGAGTGGATATATACACTCAGTTCCAAAAGTCAAGCACGGAGAGCAAAATGCTAATTTCCGGAAGCCAATCAAAATTGCAGAGGATGTAGTTCGCTGCAGAGGTAGATGGAAGTATGCAAATATGTTAGGTAAGAGCTAATCGCGCTTTCATGCCAAGAAATATGCAAAAAAGGCAGTATTCTAAGATGCCAGTTTTATGATGGGTTACAGAAGTTGATTGTAAGTGCTGATAGAAGGTGTTTAAAACTTTCGTACAATTTGTTTTCAAGACATACGTTTTTCTATGACTTACAGAAGAAGAAAGGAAGATTCTGAGCGCTGGCGGCTGTGGGGCGCATTGCAGAACTACATGTTATATCAGTCCTACATACAAATAACATGTAGTTGTGCCCCTTCAATCCTTTTTGGTTGCAATCAGCCTCACCAAAAGTGTATATATATCTACTTTGTTACTCGGCTCAGGGATAATTTTTTTGCTTTAAAAATGGTTGAATTAAGGTTTTTATGCCTTTAATTAATCTGCATGCAATAGTTATAGAATTATCAACAATTAAAAGTTGTTTGAGTGCTGCCAGGCCTAATTTTTCTTACCATAGCAGCCATATTTGTTTACATTTGAGCAGAATAGTGAATTAAGTCTTTCCGCCTTCAGTGTCTTTTTGCCGAGTGGGACCAAAAGGAAACTTTTAGTTTTTTACTTAATAAAAACTAGTGGCCTTTTTTCTAAGTAAAAAAAATTTGTTGTAGAATTTTCACAAACAGTGTGCTAGTTGCGTAAAGTAATTTACAGTTAAATGTATTTATTACAATCCTTTCGTTAACAGTCAGGTGGTCAAGAATGGTGCAAACTGTTTTTAAATGCACTTATTTATTATCATATTTGCATGCTATCTGTCGTTTGCCTTTATTTAGTAATATTATTACTCTCATAAATAGCATAATTTTCTATCATTCTATCAGGACTTAGCATTCTGTGTGTATTCTTTGAGAACATGGTAAATTCTGTAAAGGGTTCTTATCCTTACGTTCTAAGTCCTGAACTGGAACAGGGAGCGGAAGGTACGCTATGTTCTGATGTAACTGCTGGGCTGGAGAATAACTGCACGTGAAGGGATTTGAAATCCTCTTTTATTCAATCACTATTAAATACAAACCTCCCAATTCGGGAGAGATACAGAACGTAACAGACCACACTTTGGTCGAACTTAACAATCAAATAAAATTAAATACTAAACCTAAAATAGAACTTAATTAAACTTTGCTTCGCAGAGCAATTCGCGGAAGTTGGCCTCTATCTAAAAGGGTGCGTAGCAAGGTATACTAAATACTACCGCACTTTAATTTATTTTACAATGCAATCACGTAGTAAGCACTATGGCTTATAAATTTAAACTGCTAGCTGGTCAGGCGAACGTTGAGCAGCGTGACCGTGATCTGAGGCAAAGCTCTCACACACCGAGAGGTTTCTACCTCTGGCTTAAATAGTGCTTGGCTGAACTTCAAAAATTAGCATAAGCTAAAAACGCGCGCTTCTTCTGACAGGAAGTTGAAGCAGAGAGGAGATAGAAAAGATTTAAATTAAAATAAACTTGGTTAGTTTAACTAAAACCTTACAAACTTCCCGCCAGAATTGCGATAGTTAAACTACTTTGGTCCAAACGGACCATGTTGAAAACTAGCAATTCTAAATAGTCGAAAATTTCACTGTTCTAAACTTAGGCCAACTCTTACAAGGCAATATATGTTTGTGTAAAATACAGACGAAATTTTCTGGAACAACAATCTTCAACATTTTTTTTTTCAAGTCTTATTCTTCAAACAGTCTTACTCCTTCCAGCAAAATCTGGAAGGAAAACAACTTTAGTATGACATAATAACAGAATAATTCTAAGTGGTACAAATCCTTATTTTTTTTTTTTTGTGTAATTTTGCACACACACATTATCATTCAAGCACAATTAAATTCTTCCCCCGTATGCTCTCTCACCGGTGTTGGATGTAAAGCAAACCGCCATTGCGGGTTTTTATGTGTTCGGGGGTGTTCAACTCTTCCACCTACAATCGACTAACATTAGTTAGAACTTGACATACGAGACCTGAAAAAAACGCCCTATAACCAGCTAATCCTAAGGTTCTCACTAGCTTTATGTCTAACACTTTAAGTGTATTTGGTGGAGAGCCTAATTAACACTTGCATTCTAAAATAGTCAATCTTTAACTTTTCATGCATACAAATTCGCAGTTTGCACACAACATTCACATTAATATTGCACTTAACGTGCATTGCTAGCATAATATTATTTGTTACATTTCATAACACATTAACAATTTCATAGCAATCCTGAAATGCAAATAGAGGTTAAATTTCTAAGCTTACAGAAATATAGGTTAAATTTCTAAGCTTACAGCAAGTGCTTCCTATTCCTTTCTCAAGGTACTTTCTTGAAATATCAAATTACATTGAATTAATAGTCTACAGACTAAATCGTGTTTTTCAATTTTCCGAATTTTCATTCTAGACATTTTACAAGTCTTTAGACAAAGCGTCATACAAAATCATTTAGTTAACATATTCTTTTCAGCAATTCATTGCTTTTACAGAATTAATCTATTTACAAAACATTAAGTGATTTTAAATCTTTGAAAATTACAATTTCTTTTAACAAAACATTTTACTTTCCATATGAGGACTTATCGCTCACTTGGCGTAAAAGTCAACCTCGCTTGAGGTAAAATCAGCCCTGCAACTTGCAGTATACTCAAAAATTAACTAAACTTTTGAATACGAAATTGTACTTATCTTATTATGATCGTCCATCCTTTTCTTGGCCCAATCTTTAAAACTTGAGTAAGTTGTGGCCTGGTTCAGTTTCCTCGTTTTTCGTTGTTCTTTCGGAGCCTGCTCGTCTCTTTTTCTTTTGAAATTCCGTCGTTGTATCCTCGGCAATTTCCTTTGTAGAGGAGGTTGCTCCGCTGGACGTTTGGTGGACTGGGCCCTTCTCTCCTGGGCCCTTGCTCGTTGCTTGTCCTGGTTCCTGCTGTATTCGGGAAGTTGATTCTCAGGCTGCAATCGACGTTTCTTGCTTCTCAGGCACCTGTCCGATGATTCCACAGTTCTTTTGGATACATTGGGCTTCCCTTGCCCATTCTGCTTTCTTCTCTTGGTGCGCTCGTAATTCCGTTCGTAGATTTGTTCACCTGCATCGTGAGACTTTCTTTTGAAACCACCTTTTTGGTTCTTATTTCTTTGTTGGGGGGGAGCTTTCTTCTTCTGACATTTCGATGCCGTTGTAGCTGGTTCCTGCTGTTTTTGCTGACGTATATCTTCCTGGCTAGTCGATTGCCTCGGATCCTGAAACGAATCTTTAAATACAGCCATTTTGCTGCGATTATAGAACGGTTTTATTTGGTCCACATTCGCTTTGAGCGTTTGACCATCATTTCTTTTTAATATAACCACTGCCCCCGTAATTTGTTCAATTGTGAACGGGCCTTCAAAACGCGGAAAAAATTTCCCCACCTTTTCCTCTGGGGCATTTGACAAGTTGTGTTTAATCTTCAACACTTCATCTCCCACATTGTACTTGACCTCTCTTCTTTTTAGGTCATAGTACAATTTCTGTTTTCTTTGGGCCATTTCTATATTTTCCGTCGCTTCCCGTATTAACTTTTGTATATCACTCATTTTAAATTCTTCTGCCCTTTCCTGTACAAAGAACAGTTTATCTAGGGGGGTCAAGATCTTTCTTCCTAAGAAGAGTTCAGCGGGTGTTTTTTGTGTAGTATCGTGTTTGGCGGTCCTAAGTGCAAATGCAAATTCATTTATATGGCTATCCCAGGTAGAGTGATAGTTTTTCACATAACTACGAATTATTTTCACTACATTTCTATTCACCCGTTCCGCTATGTTTGACTGCGGACGATACGGGACCATCTTTAGATGACGTATGCCCAGTTTTGCACACATTTCCTCAAACATTTTACTAACAAACTGAGGACCATTGTCTGAAATAACTTTTAGGGGCGCCCCGTATTTTAAAATATACTTATTTAGAATTGAATCTACTACAATTTTTGCAGACGCGCGTTTTAACGGAATTAACTCTAACCATTTGCTAAAATGATCCACTATAACTAAAAGATATCGGCTTTTATTAACTTTACTTCGAGGGTAAGGTCCAAGTAAATCGATGCCTATTATTTGATTTGGGAATTCTGATTTAATACTATTTAGGAACCCGGCCGGGCGGAAATTAACATAATTATTTAATTGACATGTTGGGCACGACTGGACATACGCCCTAGTAAACTTTTGCAGTTCTGGAAAGAAAACTGCCTCGCGAACTCTCTGAACAGTTTTTCTTATACCTAAATGAGCCGAAATGGCACAATCATGCAACTCTTCTAATACATTCAACCTCATGCTAGCTGGGATAACCGGTCTATATTCATGATTCTCATTAGTAGCTTTCGTATAGAATAACAGTCCGTCAATTAATTCGTAATTTTCGGCCCTATTTCTTATCGGCACAATATCCGGATGATTGAAATTCTCAGGGTCGGCCAAATAATTGTATATATTTTTGAACTCCGGATCTTTTTTGAGTTCGGCTATTACTGTTTCACGAGAATCTAATACTTTGGATGTTAACATGGCTATCTTAATTACACTTCCATTTTCATCTAAGTTAATTCTGCTTAAAGCATCTGCCACAACATTTTCCTTTCCCGGCGTATGTTTAATTATTAGGTTATATTCCTGTAATTTGAGAGCCCACCTTATTAATCTGGGTGATAAATTTTTTCCAGAATAGAGTCTAGTGACCGCCGCGTGGTCGGTATATACAGTTACTGGAGAACTTCCAAAGAACACACGAAATTTCTGTACTGATGCTAACACTGCGAGAGTTTCTCTCTCTGTTGCGGAATAGTTTCTTTGGGTTTCATTTAATGTTCGGCTGAAAAAAGCCACGGGCTGACCATTTTGGGAAAGCACTGCACCAATCGCGAAATCTGAAGCGTCCGCTGAAATCTCTAATCCTTTATCCCCTTCTGGAAATTTTAAGACGGGAGCTTGAGTCAATGCGTCTTTCAATTTTTGAAACGCCAAGTTGGCTTCTGCTGACCACGAAAACCTAGCTTTTTTTCTTTTCAACTTTAGCAGTGGCTCAGCTATTTTTGCAAAGTCTTTAATGAAAGCCCGGTAATATGAACACATCCCGAGAAACGACGATAATTTCTTCGCTGTTTTAGGAACAGGATAATTTCTAATGGCTACTATTTTTGACTGATCCGTTTCGATTCCCTTTTGGGAAATTTTAAATCCTAAATAACGTAACTCTTTTGCGGCAAATTTACATTTAGACGCATTTATCTTTAAACCAGCTTCGTTTAACAATGAAAATACTTTTCTTAAATCTTGTAAGTGTTGTTCTAGAGTACTACTCGTAATTATAATATCGTCTAAATATATGAAAGTGCTTTTACCAAGGACTGGTCTTAAGACGATGTCCATACATCTTTGGAACGTTGCCGGCGCGCCGGATAATCCGAACGGCATTCTAAGAAATGCGTACGTACCAGATTTCGTTATGAACGCGGTTTTGTGTACGTCCTCGGGTTTTACCCCAATCTGAAAATAGCCACTCGTGAGATCTAATGTAGTCATGTATTTTGTAGACGAAATATTTCGAATAATTTCTTCAATTATCGGCAACGGATATACAGGATATTTTGTAACTGAATTTAACTTGCGATAATCTATAGCAAAACGCCACCGCTTCGGGTGCGTAATCGGGTAATCATTATTTTTCTTACACAGGACAACGGGGCTAGCATAACTGCTAGAAATTGGCGTGATGATTTTATTCTTTAACATCTCTTTAATATGATGTTCAATTATTTCTTCTTTTGTCCTATCATATCTATATGGCTTTTGCCTAACTGGCTGAGCGTCCCCCGTGTCAATGTCGTGGTTCACCACCTGCGTAAAGCCTGGTACATCACTAAATAAATTCGCAAAGTGACTTACCAGACCTTGGATTTTCTCTTTTTCCTCTGCTTGTAAATGTTCCAAGTCCAGCTGCGGGGGCTTATCATTCTTCGCTTCAATTGGCTTCATATTTAATGTTAGTTCTCCCCCCTTGAAATCAATTTTTGCTTCTGCCAAACTAAAAAAGTCCACACCTAGAATAATACAAGTCTGCAGGTTACGCACAATATAAAACAGGATTCTTACCTGTTCGTTGTTGATACGCACGAACAATGGTACTTTTCCTAAACAGCTACATTTTTCTCCTTGGGCCGCTATGACATCCGTGTCTCTTGCACTAAAAATTCTGTAACGTCGAAAGTGCTTCTTAAAGAATCTTTCCGATACGAAGCTGCTTTGGGCTCCTGTATCCAAGAGGGCTGTCGCCGGTATGTTGTTGATTAGAACTTCAATCTTCGGCAAACTCAAATTCTTAACGACCACGGTGTTTAAATTGATTTTGGAAGGGTTTTGCGCTGCTTCGGACTTCTTCACCTTCCTCGAAGAAATCCCTCTTAGTTTAAATTCTTTTTCTTCTGGTTGCCCTCGGAATCTTTGCTTGTTCTTCTATTAAATTCCCTTCGTTCGCCGCTCGCTTTAGGAGACACATCTTTCTTCGGCCATTGCTTCGCCTTATTCCCGTAACTTTGATTTTGCTTTTGCTGCGGTCTTGGCGAACTCCACTGACTTCTTCGCTCAAATTGGCGTCGTCGTTCGTTGTCGGCTGTTCTTCGGCTTTCAAATTGTACCGCGAGCTCAAATAATCTGTCTAATGTTGTTGGATTTCTTAGTTCGATGAAATCTTGAACTTGGGGCAGTAGCCTAGGAAGTATAACTTGAATAATTTCAGGATCCGGGCGACTTCCATACAAAAGCTTGAAAACTTGAATTTTCCTCAAAATAAAATTAGACAAATCTTCTATTCTTTCTTGGTATCGGCTAAACAGTTCAGCTTCCAATCTGGCTCGATCTCGCACCACGGGAAATGCTTTCACTAGAGAATTCTTGAAATTTTCATACGTGTATGTGGGGCTTCCTGGTTCCCCCAAGAGATTCTTTCCGATGCACTTGAACCAACTTAGCGCTTGGCCCTTCAAAGCGCTGGTAGCAAGAGCGACTTTCTGAAATTCGTGGACTGGATATAGCATGAAGTGGGAGTCTAGCTTTTCCAGGAAATTGATTACGGCTGTCTTGCCGTCAAAACTTGCCGCTGGCTTCATGGCTGCTCGCATGGTTTGTACGATGTAGCCGAATCCTTCTATGCCAGGAGGTGCTATCTCAGGATTCTGGACAGGTACAGCAGGTGTCTCAGGTTCGTCTTCTTGTTGTTGAGGCCATCCTCTTCTTTTTGTGCGGGCGCCACTATCAGGACTTAGCATTCTGTGTGTATTCTTTGAGAACATGGTAAATTCTGTAAAGGGTTCTTATCCTTACGTTCTAAGTCCTGAACTGGAACAGGGAGCGGAAGGTACGCTATGTTCTGATGTAACTGCTGGGCTGGAGAATAACTGCACGTGAAGGGATTTGAAATCCTCTTTTATTCAATCACTATTAAATACAAACCTCCCAATTCGGGAGAGATACAGAACGTAACAGACCACACTTTGGTCGAACTTAACAATCAAATAAATTTAAATAAATTAAAATAGAACTTAAATTAAACTTTGCTTCGCAGAGCAATTCGCGGAAGTTGGCCTCTATCTAAAAGGGTGCGTAGCAAGGTATACTAAATACTACCGCACTTTAATTTATTTTACAATGCAATCACGTAGTAAGCACTATGGCTTATAAATTTAAACTGCTAGCTGGTCAGGCGAACGTTGAGCAGCGTGACCGTGATCTGAGGCAAAGCTCTCACACACCGAGAGGTTTCTACCTCCGGCTTAAATAGTGCTTGGCTGAACTTCAAAAATTAGCATAAGCTAAAAACGCGCGCTTCTTCTGACAGGAAGTTGAAGCAGAGAGGAGATAGAAAAGATTTAAATTAAAATAAACTTGGTTAGTTTAACTAAAACCTTACAATTCTTTTAAAGCTTTGCTGCTATCTTCACCTGACTTTACAATATTCATGAGATAATACATCACTGATTCGTAATCCAGTGTTTATTTATTACGGAATGGTAAACAAGCTACAATACATGCATTTTCAAAGAAAAATTTTCAAAATAAACAGGAAAGTTAATTTTCGAATGCAGGAAAGCGAATAAAAATTGAATTAAAATATCGCTCACTTACAGTGCGAACGAGAAAGCTAAATTCTAAGCTGTTCTTGCTACTAATTTAAGTGGCAAGCTTATTATTTGAATCTTCAGCAATTTAAAAATGTTTATTAATTTTTGCTTACATCTATAACTTTATTCTAGATCTGATGAAATTTTAATAAAGATACTAAATTTCTTTTCTCTTTTATTAAATAACGAGATTTGGAAAATATGTGCTTCGAGACAAATTTGGAAGTATCTTACATTTAGAAATACATTAGAATTTTTCATTTCAGTAATCAGAGCAAAAACTAGCGGCAAGGAGATCATTTATAATAATTTGTACAACATGCGTTTCCGATGATTAGATTAATTGCCATTATATTTTATTTTAATAATTAAGGGCTGGTCTTTAGTTATCATTTTACATCTTTAATGTAATGCACAAAGACACCGTACACCATAATGTAGACTTTCAACTCCCAAAAACTTATAATAATTTTCAAACATCATAAAATTCTTGAAGTGCCAACATATTTGGTACATATGCTCCAAATTCGCGTATAAATTTGAAATTACAAATATTTATTTATCTCTAGGTTGTTTGACGTTTGAAGCTGAGCACGAGTCCTTTTGAAATTCTTTGCCCTTAGCAATCTGACTGTCGAGCAGGACTTCGTAAAATATTAGTCTTTGTTAAAATTCGAGGGTAAATTTCAAGACAGGTGCATTTTTATAATAAGAATACAAAGAAGGTCTATTAAGAAAATCTCAGGTAGCTGAATTACTTCTCGGAATTCAGAACATCTGAAGTGCAGTCAAGGCCAATATTCTTTTCTTTTGCTTATTGACTTCAAGAACAGCCAGCAAAGAAAAACTTTATGCTTTTCTCATCAGTTATCATTACAGACCTCATCAAGGGTAATCTAACGCAAGGAAAATGCCTACCGTGAGTTGTAAAACTCTATGAGTACAAAAGTGTTTCAGAAATATTGAAGTCCGCTGATGTCAAGTAACCCTTTCACTACAAGAAACCGGCTACTTTCAACCTTTCGGCAAAACCGGCTGATCAAGACGTCCAGAAAGAGCTAGCCATTTTTAGTGAAGTTCATGTCTTCGGGGACTCAGTAATCACCTCCTGAGGGACAAACCATTTTGGCACCAAACTGTCTTCTATACACAACATCGAAAGGAAACCCATCAGTCCTTTATCCTAACAGTCTTAATGGACGCTTTTCTTTTGCTGGCGACAGAGTTCGCCGCCGTCTTCTCCCACTGGAGGCTATTTTATCTGTTTAAAGCAGAAGTGGAAACTCGTTCTGAGTCTGAACCTGGAGGCTAAAGACCGGAAAACTTAATGAGATATACTTCAAGCTGTTTGTTATCGCCTTTTGTTTCGGAATTATTTCTTTATATCCTAAATAAGCATTTAGCGAGTTGAAATAAAAGGCATAGTCTCCGCATCTTGCGTACATAAAAGCAAGTACATCTTGCGTACAACACAAATTGCGTACTTAAAAGCAAGTACATAATAAGCTTTAGAACATATTATGATTTAATCAGTCCCTAAATGAGTCCTCTTTGAAAGTTTTTTTTTTTCAACGGCATTTTTGTTTGTACAAGTACAGAGCTTTATTGCGGTGAATAGTTGCTGCTAAACAGTTGTCCATGCTAAAATCCTCATTAAATGGAACCTGATTAAATGCAAATTATAGTCGTTTGGCTATCGCTTTAAATATGTTCCTGTTAAAATAATATTCGTACGTATGAATATTAAAAAACAAACCACTAATCTCTTTATAAAATTAGGTAAAAGTACCTGAATTTTCAAAATTGAATTAAAACTTTTAAAAATATAAAGTTAGCATATATTTGCTCTTATACTATGCATGTTGTTACACAGTTAGATAAACTCCTGCACATTATAAGCGAAAAGGAATCACAAATTCCTGTATATTATTACATAATTCTCATGCGTTGTTATTTAACTACTATTTCAAATTTACACTTATTTTTTATTTGAAAATCTAAAGCTTGGTAATTGTAACACACTTTTGTTGGTTACACTTTATAATTCATATATATTGACATCTAAATATTAAATTCTTCAACTTATATTTCTTCCAGATAATTCTAACATAGATAATTAACCATTAAATAAGTCATTTTTTTTTAGAAATTTATTTTAGAAAGTATGAAAGTTTTTCTAAATTTTCCGAGAAAATTTACCAAGCTGGTTTAAATTTGATAATAAATGATAAAAATAACCTAATTTATTTCCCTTATTTAAATATTTCTTCGATGCATAAATAAAATTAATGTATTTGTATGTAAATAATTATATAAATTCCTTCATTTCTTACCATAGCTTGATACTTAATGGCTTGCCAATTCTGATAACACCTAGGAGAAATCACTATAAAAGCCCTCATCACTGATTGCAGATACTCATCGGTCTAGCGAGTTCTTTTCTTATTAATTTAAACTGTGAAAGGAGGCTGTTCACATATAAATGTATTCCGAACAAAGAGATTATTATCATCCAGATAATAACTGAGTTTATGTATTTTCTGATAATTCATAATTGAGTTTATGTATTTTCTGATAATTTATAACTGAGCTTAATTTTTTGACAAGTAAGAAAAAAAAGTTTATAATAAGCTATATCTTCAAATCTCTGGATAAGATTTACATCCCATTGTAAATAAATTGGTTCCACTTGTAGAATTTTTTGATGAGCTTTTCGTGTTTGTTTTTAATGGCAATGAAAACAATGTAAACTCGGACTTCAAAGAGTTAAAAGCTTGAAATTTTTGTAACACCATTTTAACAAGAAATCTTTAACTAGCATGTATTCAGGGGTAATTTAAAATTCTTTCGGGGGCCGCATGGGGTCAGCGAGCCGTAGCTTTGAACCTCTGAATTAAGGAACCAAAAAAAAAAATGCATTGCACAAAGCGGCTTTAGCCCAAATGCTCTCGAAACGTGTGTGTGTATATCTGTGAATGGAAAAAAAAAAAAAAAAAAAAAAAACCCATAATTTTTTGTTCTTTAAACTTGCGGATTTAACACATTTTGAATTACCGTCACATAACTTTTCCCCAACTGTTTCGTATTCATCCCTTTCAGTTGATTTGATAATTTAGTTAGTTCCCTGAAAGCTGGATTAACTGTCGAAAATTTTCACCATTTTCGGTACTTCAGTGTAGGCTAGTTATTTAGATTATCAATATTTTCGTCTTCTTCAATAGAATTTTGCTTCATGGTGTTTGATTATAACTCTCGTTAAGCCTTTTGTAGCGTTTTATTGTTTAAATCTTCCCAAGCATCCATGGCAATTGCATCTTTATATTAAATTCAGTTTGGAAGTCCTTTGCGCTGGCACCAGGTTTTTAATAAATTTTACACGAATGAATTCCTATATCTACATTTAAAATCTTGAATAATTCCTTGATCCATAGACTGGATTATTATTATCCAGCTTCTGGTGAACTATCAAAGCTACATTGTTTCCACTTTTTCCTTTATAGACGTTTTGCCAAGTTTCCTCTCCTTCCTCTTCCAAAAAATCTGAATAAGTAAATGAATACTAGCAGCTTACGTGGCCAGCCGCCTAAGATAGTTATTAGGAAGAATATATATTAGTTTAGCTACTAATTAATAATAATCGAGATGAAGACCTGCCTTTATTGCTTTTAAATTAATTTGTTAATTGCTAATCAGAAATAGATTAAATTTGAAAGGAAAATTAAATAACCTTTTCTTTGGCGAATTGCAATACACTAGAGCTTGGAAGATAAAAATATTTTATTTCGGGTAGTAGTAATACATTTCTTTCACATTGCTGAGTTTGTTGATTAAATTCAAAAGACAAATATCTTACATTTTGACGAGTGGCAACACATTTCTTTCAAATCACTGAGTTTTCTGATTGAATTAGAAAATTAATTCCTTATGATTTGCCGAGTCACAATACTTTGCTTTTAAGTCACCGAGTTTATTAATAAAAAATTCCTTAAATTCGCATAAAATACAAAATAAACATGAAGCAGATTTAATTCGGGCTTCGAGGTATACATGTATACCTGGAAGACTAAGCGTATTCAAAATTTATTAACTCTAAATGCAGCTGATTTTTCACAATGCAAGGCACACACATACTACATACACAATAGATATAGAGTCTTCATTATTACTTCCTTGTACGAAGTAAAGGAAGTATTATAATCACGAAACATTCCGGGTACCATATTTCAACTAAAATATCCGTTTTGAATGCTATCCAATGCAATCTAACGATGCTTTTGCGTGAAATCTGTACATAAGGAGAGAATAAAGGACTCCCCCCCGAACGAATTATGGAGCTGATTTAATATAGATTCAGAAGAGATTTTTCGTGATGTCTGTACGTACGTATGTATCTCGCATAATTTAGCAGTGAATGGTGTCAGAACGTTGAAATTTTGTATATAGAACTGCTATAACATGTAGTTGCGAACCTCCCTTTTTTTGGTTGCAATAGGCCGGTTAGGTTATAAGGTTAGGTTATTCAATTATGGCAAAGCACACAAAAGCTATTTGCCTAAAGGGAGGGATGCCTTCGTGGAGAACTTTCTAAGGGAAACAGGCTCGTATACACGTTACACATGGGGAAAACCACGAAAACGCCCATGCAGCCAGCCCGTTCGCGGGATTCGAACCTCGGACCGAACTACCAGTGTTCAGCGTCTTTACCGCTCGGCCGCTGGTGGGCTCCCAAAAGTGTGAATATATATA
>KK118479.1:3915-35362 GCA_000611955.2 Stegodyphus mimosarum
TCGCATTAGTTATTAAGAACATTGCCTTATAGGCATCATACTATTAAGAATATATATAATGCACTTCTTTTTGTATCCTGAGATACCCTGAGAATGAATTAATTATTGTATTAATTATTTTACTAAACTAGCAATTGTGTTAAAGTACTGTATGAAAGTTATAAGTAATGTTTTGATCTCATTTTGCATTAAATATTCCATTAAATTATAAGTAGTATTATAGACGTAGCTTATCGATTTTATACTGTATCATATGTCTTGTATTGCATATTGCATAGAATTATTACCAATGACTTGACAATATGTATTTTTCTACATTGCATTTGTCTATATATTGTCGCATACTCTATTTAATTACTCTTAGTATTGTTTTGTACCTATTGTCTTCGTGTCTTGTATACTAAGTATTGTGTTGATATTAAAAGCATTGCCCTGTAAGCAACATTCTATCTAGATTATAGTTAATGTGCTGCTTATTGTATTCTGAGAAGCATGTTAATTTACCTATTGTATCACATATTTTATGTATTTACAGTACATCATATTATATCGTATAACTGTATTGTATAATATATATGTTAAATTGTGAGCGCAGTAGCAGTTTTGTAGTATGTAGCATTGTATTAGTTTGTAGTACTGTTTGTAGTATTGTTGATAGTATTGTAGTAGTTTTGTAGTATTGTAATACGTAGCAGCAGTGGTTTTTGTAGTGATGTTTACTCCTTTGGTTTTGAATTGTTATTTCTATATGTATGTGTTTTGTTCTAATTATGTCTCTGTGATTATACTATTTATTCAAAACTGGCACTTGCACCTTTGTAATCTTATACTTTGTCAAAACTGCAAATATACCCTTTATTTTTTTGAGCCCTTCTTTGGCCATGTATTTGTTGAACTTTGACTCAATAAATACTGGGTCCGGGCGGTTGGTGTGAGCATGCTTCTGGGGGCTTCTTTCGTCTGTTGGACTGCCACCTGGATGGTCTGGTCGCTGGGTTTCGGTGTATGGTGCGAGGCGCCTGTGTGGTCCATCTGGCTCTAGATAGAGGTGGACGTGTTGCATATGCCAATTAACCATTATGGTAAAGGAATGGTGCACACGTCCCCCGTCAACTATCAACTATCCTACTGAGCCAACGCCGTTCTCGCTCTGTATTCTTGTATCTTGTGCAATAAAGATCACTTATTGCTGCTTGCTTTCTCTGTCTTTTTTCCAAATTTCATCACTTTCTGACCACTGCTTCTTGGTGTCGCATTTTCAGTGTCAAGCAGTGTATGTATATATAAATATGTATGTATATGTACCAACCCCGAACCCAGCTAAAACTCTTTAACCGGCCTTTCCTTTCGCAATCTTTGGTTGAAGTCCTGTACTTCTAATTCCAGAAATGTTTTAAATGACTAAAATATTCCTGTTTCGGAAATAACAAATTTTAAAAGAAAAGTAATTTTGGACAATTAATGAAAATATAACGCATAATGCGGTACTAAATGTGCACATACACACTATATATATATATGTATACCTACCATCTTGCTGGCCTTAACCGGCCTTTCTTTTCGCAATCGTTGCTTGCAGTCCTGTACTTCTAATCCCAAAAATTGTTTAAATGACGAAAATGTTCATATTTCGGAAATATCAAATTTAAAAATAAAAGTAATTTTGGACAAGTGAAGAAATCTAACATTTTATGCGGTCTTCTATTTCCTATCCTTATATTTTTGAAAGTTTCATACTCGAATAAAATGTTACATGAACACGTATAGAAAAATAGAAATACATGGAAAGTTTATTGTACTACTCACGTACGACAAACTTTGACTGAGATATTTTAATTTTAGTTTTCGATTTCCAATTTTTGATGTCAATTACAACTTGCCTTGAGGAATAGGTTAATTAAATTAGAATAATTCGAGGAAATAAGTTTAAATGAAGTTCAGCAAAAAATATGTATAGTAATTTAAAAGGCAGTATAAGAAAGCCATGTGTTAATCATACCTGTACAGATTACCCTTTTTTAATAATAATAATAATAGATCCTCCATTTTCAAGAGTATTCCATTATATGAGATACATTTATATTAACCGCAGGTAATTTATTTTATTTTGCAATGCATACTGACTGCTTTTTGCTTACGAGAGATGGAATATAAGTGCTTTTCTCTTTTTACTTCATATACAGCATCTCTGATGTAAGAAATCAGCTACTAGGATATTTATATTTTTTATAAAAATTGGAGTTACATTGTTCCCCTGTTTTGACACAGTTATATTTTTGCTTAGATTGTTAAAATTTTAAACTCGAAATTTGATCTTTTTCTTTGTTTACTTTAATTTTGCCTCTGTATTCAGTATTATTTCTTGGCAACAGAGGAAAATGTCTCATTTTAAATACCCTACAAAATAGATTTTTGAGGAGAAGAAAAGGAAGAAAGAGAAAAAAAAGAATGAAGCTGTTATTTTTTGCTGTACATTACCAGAAGATTGCTCAATTGTTATTCGCCTTTTCTAAAAAATCATTATGCTTTAAAGATAAAAGCTTTTCCAAGCAGTTCCACGTCTCTTCTTTTCTGTTAATTAGCACTGTAAATAAATCTTCTCTTTTCGTTGCTTCTTTTCCTTAGACTAAAGACAAAATTGTGTGTAGGAGAATACAATTACTCAATTAACAAGGAGATCCACCATTACATTTTTCACGATAAATTCTGTTGAGAACTTAAACATGGTTTGGGGTGAAAGCAATCGAGAATAAAGACAACAAAAATGGCTTTAAGAGCTTGATAAAAATAATAGAAATCGCTTCGACAGCTGTGTTTACATCCAAATATTCTGAATTCTTTTAAATTCTTTTATTTTATGTCACGATATTCGCAATAAATGTTATATACATTTTCCTTTTTATTCACTGATTACAAATATTTGTGGAATAAAATAAAAAGGATTTGGGTATGTATCCTCTTGTTCCTATTCATTGCATCAAATTGTAAGAAGTAAACTTGCTGTTGCTCGAGACTCGGCTAACTTTTAGTATAATACAGAAAAGACATTTGTAATTAAGTAATCATATTTATTACTGCTTCTTAATTCACATTAAGTCAGTTGAAGAAACATAACTCAGCAGAGGACTCAAAAATATGTGCATTGTTTCCCTTTTTATCATTTTCAAAAATTGAATGAAAAGTGTCCACTTAGAATTCCAGCATTTTAAAAGAACTTGACTTCTGCGCTTTCGTAACAAATTCTTAAGAGCCTTTGTTCTGCAACTGCAATCAACTTGAGCCTGCATTCGATAAATAGATTCAAATTAAAGAATAAAACGTGCAAACAATCTTAAATGTGCGCAACACTGAACATCCTCAAATACTTGAAATTCTGTTTTAAGTACATTTTTCGTATTTTTTTAAAAATTTATTTAAGACACTTTGCAAATGAAGTTCATTTTTCATAATATTTGTTTTTATATGAACATTTCAGACCACATCTTCAAACCTCTATATCTGACTTTAACCCTTTCCCTCCCAGTGGTCTTACATTGCGAACACCTATTCAAAATTTTATAGAATGCAAGCCGACAAATTTTTCCCGCAACCGCGTGCATAAATAGACAGCATAGACCACCATCTTTTATCTATCTTAAGGTGCACACTTTTATGGTGGACCAATTGGATGAGCCCTTATGTGTGAGGCCCCTCATGGGATTCCGTGATAATCTCTGGTAAGAGCGGAATTCATTCCCGCTGCAAACCAGAATATGCAACCAAAGCATTAAAGCATCTTTTATCACTTATCAGAAATTTTAAGATAAAAAATGTCGTGTTTGATCAATATCGGCATTTTCTGAGTACACTACCATTTGTAGAGTGCCATGATCTTGATTTTTGCGTCTGTTATGCAATGAAATTTCAATACCGCTTATCCAGTATCAGATAAGCTATTTTTTCAACGGCTGGTGGCTTTTTATATTTTGGCATAGTGTTACGTTACAGTTACAAATTCCTTTATCTTTTTTTCATGAGCAGTGAAGATCAGTCCTTACGATTGTAAGATTTTCGAAATTGTGTAGTGAGAGGATTGATAGCACAGTAAAAACGTGAAAAGTTAAGAAGAAAAACAGAATACATCAACACATATGCCACAAAACCCAAACTTTTTGTTCCACCACATGACATCTTTCTGTAACCTATTAAATCCTACACATTTTTACCTGCATTTCATTTAAGCTTATTTTCTCGAATTTTATTAATAATATATTTCTTATTCAATCAGTTTGTTCCCACTTCGTGGCAAGGCAAAAATACATAAAAACTCAAAAAATCTTTATTAAAAATTGTAAAATACAGAAAACCATAAAACATCATATACAAATAAAAAAACATATTGCAATTAAAATTAGTTATTATGAAAAAACAAGCAATTCGGTCAGAGGGCAGAAAGACAGATTTTTCGATGCGCAAAAATGAATATTTATTTCTTGTCAAACGCGGCTAACAGACATTAAATTTAGTGCACCAAGTAGTTTACTTCACTATTTTACTAAGAGTTTCAAATGTAAACAAATGGCACCCTGGTTAAACTTAACATATATATATATATATATATATACAGATTGCAAACAAAAAGGAAGGTACATAACTGCATATTATAACGGTCCCATATACAAAATTCAAAATTTTAATATTTTAAGGTTACTGGTTTCTGAGTTATGCGAGATACATACATTCGTATGTGAATATGCACAGATATCACGAAAGAAATCTCTACTGAATCCCTTTTAAATCCATTTTGGAATAAAGCATCTTTTATTCTGTCCGTGCGTACAGAGATCACGAAAAAATATCGTTGAAATGGATTCGAAATCAGTCAAAACGGATATCTTCTTTGAAATATGGTACCCAGCATTTTTCGCGTTTACTTTGCTTCCTTTATTTTACACAGGGAAGTAAAAATTCAATATAAAATGTGTTGTTTCTGTTAATCACTGCCATATGCTACGATTTATTTTCTGTGTTACCATGACATACAATAAACGCTCTCACGGCGAGAATTTTTTCTCTCTGTTGCAATAAAATACAATGAACAACATCGAGACGACAGTTTTACTAAGAAGACATCTCTGAAAGTGATTATTATTTCTGAGAGTTTAATCAAATATCTGTATTGATCATAACCTACGAGTGAAGCTATCTTACCGCGGGTGCGCACTTTTTACAATACATACCCACACTCTCCTTACCTGGCTAAGAGTCGTCACCCGACTTCTATTTATGCAATCATTGGTCGTTGTCATATATTTCCAATTACAGAAGTGTTTCAAATGATGAAAATATTCATATTTGACAAGTCAGATTAAAAACAAAAACCTAATTTTTGGCCATACAACGAAATGTAGCTTTGAATGCTGTCTTCCACTTCCTATATTCACGTTTTAGAAAGTTTTATACTCGTTATATAAAATAAAAATACAAGAAATATGACTCCCGTGCGATAAACGTTAAACGGGGTATTTAATTTCAAAAAGTGAAATTTTTCATATCATTTTCAACTTGCCTTGAGAGATGGTTCAATTAAGTTAGACTAATTCGTGGATATAAGTTTAAAAAAAGGGCAGCAAAAAAATCTGCATAATTTAATACGCCGTGCAAGGAAGTCATGTGGTGTATGCATTAAATTTTTTAACTAAACATCTTTTGGGAAAGAACTTTTTCAACATCTTTGCGGATATATTACAATACTAATAACTCTTTCTGTGTTCACCAACCAATTTTAACACCTATGGTTATGGGATGATCCATTTTTCTTATTCAGATCCGATATAGCAAACCAAATGTTTTGTCCCTTGAAGTTCATTGTAGCGAAGTTCGACTGCATGTCCAGCATAAATTCTTACAATGAGATAGAGATACAATAAGGCGAAGTCTAGAAGGCTTCATCATGACATCTTATATTACAAACTGCGAAGGGAAAAAATATGAAATATGTGTGTGAACGCACTAGCGTGTGAACGCAATGTGTGTGAAGGCAATGTTTAATGTTTGACGATGTTTGTTATCTAAAACTTTGCGCACTGTGAATTTTTTGATTAATTTCCTGATTTGGTTTGATTTGTAAACTTTATTGCTCATTTATGAGCAAAGTTTGAGTCATGTTGTAAAATAAAACAATAGAATAATTTAGCCGCCTGCATTTGATCTTTATTTTATATAATATATTTATTATTTAATAGTATTGCCAAGTCTCAATGTATATATACAACTTTAAAGTTGGATTCATTTTCTAGTTTGTAATTTTCCCATTCATTCTTATTCGTTTCGTTATGGAATCGGGAGCTTACTAGTTGCTTATTTAGCTAAATCTCTCCAGAAAATAAAATGCAATATCATGTTTCTATGCTTCTTTACCCTCCTTCAATGAATATAATTTTAAGGCCCTCGCCTCGTACACCTATCTGCGTTTTCTAAGGGAAAGAAATCACAGCGAAAGAGTCCACCTTCTACAATGACACAAGACTGTCCCAATTTGACATCAAAGTCTCAGGTGGCTTTTCCAATTTCATTTGGAATACAAGAATCAGATATCGCATTCAGAATAAAAAAGATATGTGATTCCGTTTCAAATAAAACATCCTTCAGTTCCACTCGGAATAAAATATTTTATATTCACCGTCAACTACGATAGAAGCTTCCGTATTAGATGCGTACTGAAGTGTGAGATGGCGGGCGGTCATCAATTTTATTCAATTTTAAAAACTTCAAGACCCTTCAGAACGGAAGGTGAAGAAGAATGGAGGGAAAAGAAGATTCCACGAGAGGGGGGATAAAGGATAGGATGAAGAGGCGTAGTCTGCATTGACAGCTCCGCTCCCATTCCATAACTTCCATTCCCGAAAAGAGAGGAAGGAACCTTTTTCTTTTTAAAAATTTTAGTTTTTAATTTTTCTGCAGGTTTGAAGTTCTTGAAGATTTTTGAGGAAAATCAAAGTACAGTTTGAGAATTCTCCGAAAAGTGAGCATTTTTCTGAATGGGAAATATTTTCAAAAGGAAGAGTCTAAACAACTTCTATAGCTGCTCAGAAAATTTTGTGGTTGAGATGGAATTCTAAATTCCATATACTGGCTAACTAAATAAGTTCTTTCAAGCAAAAATGCATGTTTGTCGAACATCTCATTTCCTAATTCAAAACTTTGTAAAGAAAGAGATATCACACTTAAAACTTTCTATGAAACAATCTTAATTACTTAAGAAAACAATACTTTTAATATTTAATTTTAAAAGAATGACATTATTAGAAAAAATAATGAGTTTGACATTTTTTAAATATAATAATTGAATCCTTTTTATGGTAATTTTAAAGAATAATATGTTAACATCAGAACCTGGTGATCTCCGGTACCTGCATATTTTAGCGAGATAAATGTCAAATATTTCTGTATAAATTAACATAAATTGACACTAAGTAACAAAAGAATGAAAATCTGACAATGTATTTAATTTTTGTCGTCATTTTAATTAAGTAAATATCAAAGAATGTTTGAATTTCAAGTCGTTAAACTAAATTACTGTAATTAAAATTGCTCACAACCTTTTTTTAAGCGAAACTAGTATCGGTATAAACAACAGCGATAATAAAACGAGAGCGTATACTTCATTAACAGGAAATGAAGTTAATTACTCAAAAATTAAATTACAACTTCAAAGTTTCATTTAGAAGCAAGTCAGCTCGCTTATAATTTGAAAGGTATTTTTCATTTAGAAATTGCATCTATAGTAAAAGTAATTAAACCATTTAGAAAAAAAATAGAGGATTTTTCTAAAACAGCATTTTTTTAAAATTATTTCTCTGAAATTCAGTTATGGTGTCAAATGTTAAATGTCAAAAATTACACACTTATATTCATATATATATGTAGACATAAAAAGTAAGAAATTTAGAACTTAATTCACAGAGACCTGAAAAAATAAAATCAAAACCAGTAAAATCTCCAGATTTCCCAATAAAAAACGTCAACTAATTGTTTTCAAACCAGAAGAATTTACGAACACAATATAAAAATATATAAAAAATACAAAACTAGAAATAAGAAATCGATCAAAATCTGATTCACCGTTATCAAGAGTAGGTAGAGTCGATTCAACTGACTTCTCCCCCCCCCCCAAGAAAACAATTGCATTTCTGTTCATCCTAAATCTGCTGATGAACTAGCTTAAAAATATTAATTATAATAGTTAGAATACTCTAAAATTCTGAATTCCTCCCCGACGCAACAGATTTCCATTCATATGAAAAAAAAATTATAAATCCAATTTTACGAGAAATAATTTCAAGATTAAAACAAAGCAAAAGAAAAATAGACACATATATTGATATTAAAATTCAAATTAAAAAGTATACAAAATATATACTAATTAACAGAGAACCATAATTTTAAACTCGCCGCAGTTAAAACGAATTCCCAGAAACGGAACAACAATTCATCATTTAAACCCTTGACGAGGAAATTTTAATCTTTTCTGAAATTTTGATTCTTTTTGTCCTTTTCTCACAGGCATTACTATACTGTTTTTCAAAATTTAAAAATTTAAATTCAGCTTTTGGAAGATTTCAAACTTTCCATCGCTAATTTATTTCGCTAATGGCGCCAAACGTGCAACCTTTAGCGTCTACGCTTGCTTTTTGGATTGCTAGTTTTTGTTCCTTTGTCCTGAAGGAATATGCCTAATACTCATATATAAACATACCTAAATAGGCATGTCATGATCCAACTTTTACGTTTTTTGTGAAAATGCTTTCTGATACTAATTTCTGAATGCATTCTGGAATCTTTTGCACTATTCTGTCCAAATGTTCCGCACCACACCTATTTGAGCCACCAGCTTTACGTACCCGATTACCCGCCCATTTTCGAAGCAGTTTCTTTGTATATATCTTTCGGTATGACGGGGTAGGTTAACTGTAATTTGATTTTCGAAAGTGTTGGTGTATAAATGCGTATAATACATCTTATATCAATTAAAAAATCAAGGACTGCTAACTAACTTTTATCACTCTAACACTTCAGAATATTAGTATAAACATATTCAAATACCAGGCTATTAATCATTGTTGACCAAGTATCCTATCCACATGCTAAGTGCCAAATAAACTTTTTATGACATCCCTCGAAACGTAACAGAAGCATTACATGAAAATGTAAAAATGTACATATACAGCAAATACATTGGACATAAAAATAACATTTCAATGTATACCTTAATATCGAAAAATAGTTTTAGAAATTCGTGATTCAAAATAGTTGGTAAAGTGATACATATATTCCTAATTACTGCTAAAATGAAACATTTTTAAATTAGTGACAATTATTTTCAAGTTTTACAAGTAGTTAAATTTGAGTCAAACTTAAGGGGGAGCCGAATGCAGCTCAGTTGACTACTCCAGTTCTCGTGATGTGCATAGCAGTGAGTTTGGAAAATGCGTGCGCTACAGGTGTCTTAACTGTCCTTATAGTGTTAAATGACCTTAGAGTTCGAAGTGAGGTCTGAAACACAGAATTCAAATAGTGTAAAAGCGCACGGTTGCATTTGCTGCCGATAATTTGACCTTTTCTTGGTATGAGCACTTAACGCTGCAATATGCCTGGTATTAACAATACAATACAATGCAATGCCTGGTATTAACGTTGCAATCTCTGCATTCTTTCTTGTCTCTTGACACAGTATTTGCTCATAAATTAAGTTAGATGTAAGTGCATGGACTACTTATTATTTGCCCTGAGCAAACATGTAAAAGCCTCTTGCACTATTATTCAGATTAATAGCGCCTTCCTGTAGCCCACGGAACAGTTTACTCTGCTGCTTAAGTAATAATATAGTAGCCTGCTTGGACTGGTGGGGGATGGCATTTAAATGTGTACAAAATAATTGCGTCTTTATCTCACCTGGGCGTTCGTTTAGAGATACGTAAACTTAACACTTTGCACAATTTGTGAGTGCTCTGTATCCTGCTTCATGTTGCTAGCGGCGGTAATTGCTTCCCGTGAAGTTGCACAAGGAAATATTGTATCTGAGTTTAATTGCTTTGTTTCACAGATACTGAAGCACTTTTTTACGACTAATTTGCGCTGCATAGCTCTTAATTTCTGCCAGCTAGAAAGTCAATAACCCTCGCAATTGTATTCTTTAAGTAATTATTTCTGAGTACAAGATTGGATATCTTAGAAACGGGAATCACTCCCCTTCGGAATTTGCCTTCTTTAAATGAAGTAACTTTGTTAACGGGCAGAAAAAGATAATGTTTGGAGTGATTCATTTCTCCACATACACAGGAATCTGTTGAAAAGAGATACCTTGCATAGAAGTGTACAGGAAAGGGGCCGTATCCCGGGGTAAACTACGTGATTTATCTACATGAATCAAATATGAGTTGACTTTATGAAAGAGGTTGTAAACCCTTTTCTCTGTATTAGCAGAGTCTCACCAATATTTGCTCGCATCAGAAGATTATGTAAATCTAATAGCGAGCCCCATATTTTAAAAGTAGGAGGTTAATCTTAATTGAAATGCAATTGGAACTTTTACCGTCTCACTGATGTATTTGACTGAGTAAAATTCTTTGCTCTAATTGCGAGTGGATAAGATAGTTAATCGCTGTGACTCGGTAAGCTGCTTTAAAAGTTTGGGCAATAACTCGTCCAGCTCCCATGTTGTATATCTGAAATTAGAATATTGTTATTCTATATTACTTAAAACTTATCGCTCAGGGCGAGTTAAATCATATTAATTTCTAAACAGACTAATAAATATTCATGTCATTTTTATATGGATTAGCATTTATGTTAACAGTTAAACAGTTGTAATGAGTCGTAACTCAAATCAGTTGAACAACGTTGTGGTTAGTCCTTAAATTGCAAAATCAACTTACCTTAATTCTATTACAGAAGTTACAAACTGTATAAGCATTGAAAGGTTTTACGCAGTGTAACTTGCATAATCCTTTTACTTCATCATTTTAATGATAATTTCCCACAAAAAGAACTTCTAGCCAATTTTTAACTTTTTCCACTTTTTTAATTGTAACCAAATAATTTATTACGCAAAAGACTTGATAATTATCGTATTTACACGTATAAGTTTTTCAGCATATTATTTAGAATTTTCTGATTTTGCAAAATGTATGCAGAACTAGGAAATTAGTTTGTGTAAGTAAAAGAAATGTTATTGAAGTAATAGTCCTTTGAAAGTCATTTGTGTATGTCTTTGTGTGTGGGCTTTAATGTGCTGAGTTTATTATTAAGCCGTTTCTTTAGACATTGGATATTTTTCTCCTTTACGTTTTAAGTGGTAGAACTAGAAGGAAAAGTTGGGGAAATAGGTGAGTAAATAAAGTACTTTTTTTAAGATAGAATTTTTAAAATAACCTAATTGTTAATTATGTGCTACGAATAGAAAAGAAGGAAAAAATACATGGCGCTTGGGAAAGTGGAATTATTAGCTTTTTATAATTTCGCGTTTTGGCAGTGGTCCGTAATTTCTTTTAAGAAAATGCAGTTTTCAAATTACTGGCAACAGATTTTTGGTCTTCTTAGAAAGGCAATCAGCAAGAATAACAACCATGATAACAAAGCTGCATTTTTCCAATTTTCTACCCACTGCAAGGATTACTAACTACTCAATTTACTTTAATCACACCTCCATAATAACTTTATTTAGCACAATGTCATGTCTTCGTCCGTTGTTCCATTTTCTGACATTCTTTTCGCGCATATTCATCTGACTAGATTTGTTTATGCATGTTCCCATTTGGGAGGTTAATTAACTGAAACTTCTTTTTCTACCCGCTATGTTATAATCCCTTGTGGTAAAACGAAACAAAACATTAATCAGTGCGTGATGGCAAGCATTATGATGTCATAACATTGCTAACAAATCAGAGGCAGAACTAGTTGCGCTAGCAACGGAAGAAATATCGTTAAACGTAGTTATTTTGTGTCTCGAATATCATAAACAATGTTGTTCTCTCCGCTTATAAAAAAATAGTAAGAAGAAATTCAATTAAGAGTCTAGAAGCGAAATAAATTGATTTGCATTATAGCTCGCTGATGAATAAGAGCAGACGACGATAATCCGCGGTATGTGAGGCTAATTGTTTCCTTCTGTTGCAGCAACCCCTTTGCGTAAGACATTTTCAAAATGAATCTAAATTGCTAAAAAAATCGAAAGCGCTCTTAATTTATCTTGACTTCCCAATTTATGAAATTCCGGCTGAAAGGTGTATCCTGATTTTATTGTCAAACAATTATTAAGATCTGGTCTTCTTAGATATCATATAATTATACCAGAACTTTAACAGACAACGGATTTTCAATGTCTTACAAATACAACAAAGACAGGGAAAGGGTTTAAAGAACTATTTAGTCCTTTAAACAAATAAAGTTCATCAGATGGCACCAACTCGTGCTTATAGAAGACAATAGCTCTGGCTTTAAATCAAAAATAAGATTGCACTGAAACTAATGAAATGTAAGTACAGCCTAAGGCTTCACAGTATAAGTACCGCGCAAGCAGCCTCTGACCGAAGTCGGCGTAAGTAAGCCTAAGGGCAAGAATAACTGAACGCCACATAATACTGATCGCTACAGAATGAAAGTTAGCAACATTCCTAGCCGAAACATGTTTTGTTAAAACCGATGTTTCGCTGAGCTTCTTGTGACTTGACAAAATTATGTAAAAGGCTAAATTGAGTACTAAGAAAGAACTACATGACTGCTGGTTGTTAAATCGCCAGGATGTGATGTACATGGAAAACAAAAGTAAACTCATTTATCTTGGTAAAGAAGGCTTCAGTGCTATAGCAAATTACCTTATGGACAGTGAGTTATTTCATGTACTTCATGAAACTCATTTGGTTGTTTGACACGGAGGGCGTGACAAAATGCTGAAAGAACTTTCAAACGAATACAAAATTGTTAAGCGTAATCATTTTGAACTGTAAATCCACTTTGTGAGTCCTGTCAGAAAAAAACGCAAAAATGTATTAAAAAGGGGATTTTTGTGAAACTAATGATTTTTGCTCTCCGGTAATGTATGAAACGATTAAACATTTCGCACATTGACTACGTGTTGCATAGAAGCCAAATGACAAACTGGTAAAATACGAAATATATTTTTGATTCGTTTCGAATAACTTCAAGTACTTATCAGAAGTAAATAAATGTTGTAAAAGAAGTCAAATGGATTACAAAGAAGGAACCACGAGGCTAATTGTCTCTAATGGCTGCTGAATTGCTCTGTTGTGCAAGATAAACTCACTTATCCTGTTAAAGGAGACTTCAGAACTGTACAGTAGTATTATATCACGCATGGTGAGTTATATCACGTATTCATGAAGTTCATTTGTCTACTGGATACGGAGGACGTGACAGATTGTTGAAAGAACTTTCAACCCAAAAGAAGAAAGTTACATAGAATTATACTGAATTTGACTGTTGTGAAACCTATTATTTTTTTCTGAATTTAATTCACACTGTCAGGTAGATCTGATTGATATCAGCGTTAGCCAGACAGAGAATACAAATTTATTATGGTGTACGAAGATCACTCACTAACTTTTTTTAACAAAAGTTTTTTAATGTCAGTCTTTCATAATTTTTTCAAACCAACGTTTGTGTTTTTGAGTAATGAACGTCTTTTAAATAACAATCTTACCATGACCATTTTTTTCATACTTTGAACAAAGAACATTTGTCATTCAATAGAAAAACTAGGTAATATGTACTGCAGAGGAAAAAAACTGATATAGTCGTATGTATGCAAGTATAATATAATATAAGCGTACGTAAGCAAAAATGGTATAGGCCCAATCACAGTAAAGCACGACGATTGACAAATAAGACAACAAATAAGACAATTATATAAGACAACAAATGTCTTCCAAAGTTGTAAGATGAGATACTGCTGTTATAATGGCAGATTATCAAGAATTAAGTGAGTTTGAACTTGGTACTATGGGGACATAGCATTTCCGAAGTAATGATAAAATTTGGATTTTCGAGTACGACCATTTCATGAGTATACAGTGAATATCCGGAATCTGGTGCAACCCTTCATGAAATTGCGGCAGATTTCAGTGCTGGGGCATCAACAAGTGCCAGCGTGCGACATATTCAATGCACCATTATAGATATGGGTTTTCAGAGGCAACCGCCTACTCGTGTGCTATTGTTAACTGCTGGACACAAAGCTTCTCGTCTAGGCCTGAAAATGTCGCCATTGGATCACTGATGACTAGAAACACGTTGCCTGAGCTAGAGTCTCGTTTCCAATTGTTTCGAGCGGATGAACGTGTACGGGTATAGGGCGTCTTCAATTGGCTTGACTACACTTCTGATACGTCTAGAAACGACTCCGATACATTTCTGATACGAAAGTGGCTAATACATAAGCATCCTGTCCTATCATCTGCACCTATTCATGTCTACTGTGCATTCCGTGAGACTTGAAAAATTCAACAGCACAATAACACACTCCTTACCTTGAGAACTGCTATTGAGTTGCTCCAGGAACACTAGTGTGACTTTAGCCATTGGCTACGTAGATCCCCACACATGAACATTATTGAGCATATTTGTGTTGCCTTGCAACGTGCTGTTCAGAAGAGATAAATCTCCACCATCTCGCACTTATAAAGATTTGTGGATTGCCCTGTAGGATTCGTGGTGTGAATTATATTCTATCGCACCTTCAGACATTAGTCGAGTCCATGCTACGTCGTGTATGCAGCATGTAAGCTTGCTCACGAGGGCATAACACGATCTTAAGCAGGTTTGCCAATTTTATTGGCTCTTCAGTGTATACAAAGTAAAGCATGTAATAATTCTAGTATTTCATACGTTTCCTAGAAACGCAAGGTATTCTATAAAATGCCGGCGTTTTACATGTATGATATGCAACCACATACAAAAACATAACTATATATCAGTGACGAAATATGAAGTATTTAATATGTCATCTCATTGTAAAATTTATACTTTGCAAAAATTTCGGTTGTCAATCTTAAAGACAGAGTACGCGCGATTGAGAAATATGATATATGGAATATAATCATCTACAATATAAAACATGAAGACGAAATAAATTCAGGAGAACAAGATATTTAAAAAAAACTGTCCTTTCCAAAATGGAATATTATATTCTTGTTGAACCGGATCGATCTGCTACTGCACAGTCAGAATATGTGAATGAAACATTTTTAATTCCTTACAAGTTGAAAAAATACATTTTGCACCTTTTTTAATATCATAATATTTTAAACAAAACTACGTTTTAATAAAAATTACTGATCCTTCTAAATAAAATGAAAATTTGAGCAAACGACTTGAATAATTCCGAAATAGCTAAGTTGTTGCGTTATTGAAACTTCTAGCAACTGACACAGCCTGGTGCGAAAGACATCACGGAGAAACGAAGTCAAGTTATTCTCAATGGAGTTTCTTGACAGTTCTCTACAAATACAGTGTGAAACTAAGTAAATGGAGTTTCTTTCACAAATTGCCATCACTCAGAAACTTCATTCCTAGCCCTAGGTCGCAACTATTTCTATCTTTTTTTTACTAACTTTTGAAGCTGTTACTTGGAAAATACTGGAATTTAAAGTTGATTCTGACAGACAGTCGGTTGGCTTCGGAAAATTAAATAGCATGTATCACACAAAACTTGGTGATCTTTAAGTAAATTAAAACTCTTAACCACTTGAAAACTGAAGTTTGTTTTGCCTTGGTAAACAATCTGTTAGAAGATCAATACAATTGGAAATGATTCACAATAAAAAGAAATGAGAATTTTAATTAAAAGAATTTGCAACTATATTTTATATAAACAATTTCCAAGCAGAAAAGAGTGAAATGTTTAATTCTAAGAAAATACTTTTATGTTTAATTGCTATTTTTATATAGTGTTATAGTATGGAAATATAATGCATACATTTATTCATTGAACGATTTAAGAAGTACAATAAGCCAGTTTGCATAATTTTAACATTTTTGGTTATTATTAGCATTTTGGTTGCTACATATAGATTACATAGTATACTTAAGTAGTAAGCTCCCGATTCTTCAAAGAATCAAATAAGCGAACTTTCGAACTTTTCTATTTCTTTCCGCCATTTTATTTTCTTCGCATTTCTGAATCACATTAACCAAGATGTTGATGTCAATGTTAACTCTGGAATAATAAATAAAGTAACAACAAAAATATCTTAAATAGGCAAGAAATTCATACCTTAAAACTTTATACTATCTTAAAACATATATCAAAACGCTTCACAGAAAGCAAATCATGAAATTAGATCATAGTGATAGGACTTAAAACTTCTTATTGATTGCATTACCAGAATCCTAAAATTCCAATTTTTAAATATATAAAAATAGCATCTACTGGTTTTCTAAAAAAAAGTCTTGAAACTTAGGATTTCATTTTAAATTGGTTTACAAATCGTTGCCATCCTCAGCCTCAAAGCTAAGAGTATTAAAATCAAACACTTTGATATTTTCCAAATTTTTTCGAGTCTAGTTAAGTGTTTTTGGATGTTCAAAGTTCGTATAAACTTTGTAAATAAATGGGCCATGAGAGCAAGAGAATGAATCAAAAATTTGGAACATCTTATACAATTCCAAGCATAACAATTGGTGAAGATATCCAGATTTGTTTCAGATATCTTCAGCCATTTTCATCCCAAATACAAATTGTATAATGAATATTTAAAAAAGAGCGCCTGTTAACATTCTGCAAACATAAACCTCATCAGATGGGTGCGCCACGCCACACATATTTTTAATCTCTTACGAAGAATATGAAGTACTGTAATCGCGAAGAAATTCGTGTATCATGTTTAAACAAAAATATCCATTTTGACCACTCTCAAATCAATCTGAACAATGTTTTTGCATGATTTCTGTACGTGCGGATAGATAAAAGGGTTCTTTTTATCCAAAACTAATTATAAAATGGATTTTTAAATGTATTCAGAAATGCTTTATGATTTAGATTACGTACGTATGTATTTATCTCCGGTAACTTAAAACCAATTACTCTTAGAACATTAAAATTCTGTATATGGGACTGCTATAACATCCCTCCTCCCTTTATTGTTGCAGTCGGTGGCACCAAACGTAAATAAATACGCTGCTCGACTTTGAAAATGCAACACCAAGAAGGAGTGGTCAGATATTTATGCAAATTTTAGAGTATACGCACGTCACTGAGTTATGGGAATGATCTGTGATGCTAATGTGTGTGCAGAAATGCAGATGTGTGTAATAGGAGAGAATGCCAGGCCGCCGTCAACGAAGGCACTTCCAGCAGATAGACGATTTTACGAGCGGTATGGTGATCGGACTGAGAAGAGCGGGTTGGTCCTTACGTCAAATCGCAGCTGATACCCACATGGATGCACGGTGCCTCGGTTATGGCGAGCATGGTTGGAACAAGGGAATGTAGGAAGAAGGAGAGTTGCAGGTGCAGCCAGAGTGACGTCAGCACGCGTGGATCGACGTATCCGCCGACAAGCTGTGGCGGTCCCGCAAGTCACTTGTACCACGATTCTGCAGCATGTGCAAGATATCCTGGATGTCCTCGTTTCGACGAGAACAATTTCCCGTCGATTGGTTGAACGTGGCCTACACTCACGGCGTCCGTTAAGAAGACTGCCATTGACCCCACAGCATAGAGGCCAACGTTTAGAATGGTACCGGACTGGAGCGATGTAGATGACAGAATGGCGAAACGTTATGTTCTCAGATGAGTCACGCTTCTGTTTATCCAGTGACAGTGGCCGCATACGTGTGTGGCGTCGACGTGGAGACAGATCTAATCAGGTAGTAACTGTGGAACGCCCCACGCGCGACAACGTGCCATAATGGTTTGGGGCGCTATTGCCTACGATTCCAGGTCACCTCTGCTTCGTATTCAGGGCACTATGACGGCCCAACAATACTTGAATAATGCACTGCGGTCGGTGGAGATTCCCTACCTTTAGGGGCTGCCTAATGCAATTTTTCTGCAGGATAACCCCCGACCACACAGTGCTCGCATCTGCCAACATGCTCTGAAAGGTATACAGATGCTTCCCTGGCCACCGTACTCTCCTGACCTGTCACCAATCGAACGTGTGTGGGATGTGATTAGACGCCGTTTGCAGACTCTGCCCCTGCCTCATTCAGAAGACGAACTGTGGCAAATGGTTGAAAGGGAATGGAGAGCCATCCCTCAGGACACCATCCGCACTCTTATTGACTCTATGCATAGACGTGTTTCTACATGTATCGCTGTCTGCGGTGGTCACGTTACAATCTTCCAGGTCATAAAATACCTCCTTTCGCTAGAAAAATGCGAACCCTCCCACAGGAAAAAGCAGAGCAACTATTGCAAGCACAAACCCAGGAGGATCTCGAGGACTTCTCGAGTTCTTTTCAAACTGCCATACAGCGAGCCTTCAATGACTATCTTTCAACATGCGATGTCAAACGCTTGTGTGAAGTTAATTGGTGGAATGGACCGCTCCGTACACGACAACACAAATGCAGAGCACTTCGTCGGAAGTTAAAACAGGCACGCAGACTCAACTTACAAACAGATGCGTTAGATCGTTATCAAAGAGAACGAGCCTTATACAAGAAAATGATTATAGAGGCAAACGTTAACTCCTGCAATCGCTTCTGTACGAACACTAAGGACGTTTACTGTATTCAGCACAAGATTGTGACTGGCAAACTATTTAAACCAGCCCAGCTTCATGTTTCAACTTCCATCCAGAGCAACACCGATTTCACTGCGGAAACTCTTCAGCAGATCCGAGATAGAGTTTTCTGTCCTGACGTCTCTTCAGATGACACAGATCACCATCACTCTGTCAGAAATGGTCCAACCCTCTTAACAGCTCCTCTGGAATTTAATTTCACGCGTAAAGAGCTTCTACAAGTGCTTACACATCTCCCGCGAAAGAAAGCCCCGGGACCTGATGGTGTCAAACTTATAATAAGATCGATTCCAGACCTCTTTGTTAATTACTTTAATAAGCTTCTTTCTACAGGGACATTCCCTAAAATCTTCAAGATTGGCCAAGTAGTGCTCTTTCTTAAAAAGAATCGAAATCCCTCAGATCCTAGTTCTTTTCGACCTATTTACCTGCTCTCGTCTATGGGCAAGGTGTAATGTAATGTAATGTAAAGGGCGAAGCCCTCAGCCCCCTAGCCGAATAAACGGCCTTATGGCTAAAAGAGGACAGGCCCATCTAACACAAACAAAAACAAAAACACTGATATATCCCTATTCCAAAATATTTTAAAATCTATGTTCTCTATCCATGTTAAAATTCAAACAATTTAAAATATTAAATTTTTAAAATTCAGTTAGAGAGTATCCTGTCTCTATTAAACTCTTTAATTTACATTTTAAAGACTAATTTAAATATACCAATTTCTAGATAAAATACCTTAAAATGTGAAGAAGTGGAAAGAAGAACTTAATTCCATTAAGTGTTTTATGTCTCTATTAATCATTCTGATTAGATTGACAATAATTATTAAATCCAAAGTTAGTAGTATTTTAAGCAATCCCTAATCAATTAAGTCACAACCGTGTAATTACAGTAAGAGCATGTCACAGGTATATTGTACAATATCATATGTTTTACAACAGCAAGTATTTCATCATATAATACAAAGTATAACACAATTTACACAATTGGGATAATGGATCACATACAGCCATTGGTTTCATAGAAAAATCTCATTATATAGTACAAAATATACCGGAAATAAAAACAATTGGTATAATATATCACATACAGCGTCCAATATCATGCAATATTCATTTCCTCTTTATAAACATATACATGAGTTTACAGGATATTTCTCTCCTCACTAAAATTTATAAGGTTTTAGGGAGTTATTATGAGCACTAAATTCTCAAATCCATGAGGAACAATAATTTACAATATGATTACAAAATAATACAAAGCAATTACAAAACTCAAATTCATTAAAAATTTTTTAATAAAATACTTCCACAATAGTATCCTCTATATTACATAAAAGCTCTTAAACTCTAAAAATATTATCACTTTTCAGTTAATATAATAAAACTAAAATGTTCATAACCATCCTTAATTCCTAGTAATTTCCATTCAATACCCTATCAACTCTCAATTCCAATTATTGATTTATTGCTGTTGATGATACTCAATATATCTTTGGCAAACTGATTAAATTTGGAGTTTTTAATTTTAAGTTCATTAGTACTTGTAATTCCATATTTCATCCTCACCCCCTGAGTAAGTGCACAGAACTCGACGAAGTGTTCTGCGGTTCCAACTTGATCACAAATGAGGCACTTATCGTTGCCCTGGAGTTGGAATCTGTTTAAATAAAAGGGGAACCACCCATGATTAGTAATGATCTGGTTAACGCGTCTGTATCTTTATAAACCCTCATCTTAGTTGAAACTTCTATATCTTTCAGGTAGTAATTTCGTCTTGTGGAGGTTTCCCACTCTTGTTTCCATAGTTTATGGTAATAATCATTCATAGTAGCAATCAACTTTCTTCTTGATGGTTCAACACATAAGTATTCCATTCCATTCTCCAGGACGGCTTCCTTAGCCAGTGCATCCGCCCTCTCATTACCGCAATGCCCAATGTGTGCTTTGATCCAATGTAGATATACTGAATGTTTTTCATAAGCTTTGTAATAAAGATCTTTAATATTTCTCAATAATTCGTTTTTTGGCTCTGGCCGGGAGAGCGCCGCTAAGACTGAAAGTGCGTCTGAATATATGTGAATACAGTGTCTGTTAGCAAGTCCTTTTACAATCCAATTTAGGGCCTCTTTTACAGCAATAATTTCAGCCTGATATACTGAGTTTTTCTCTTTCATTTTAAATTTCTGCGAATGTAATTCCAGTCCATAAAAGTAGACAACAAATGCTGCACCGACGCCCTTTTCGAAACCAGAGCCATCAGTATAGATTTCAATCTCTTGTGGTCCCAATTTGTTACAATCATAATTAATTCTCCGAACTTCTATCGGCGAAATATTTTCCGAATTAAAATATGTAATGTCTTCAGCACATATGGCAGTGTCATTATATGTCATAGACTCATTTAATTTGTTTCTGAGTAGAAATTTATCATAATAAAATCGGTATTGAATAGATAGAGGGGGTACACCGGCTAAAACACACAGAACCTCCGTCGATACTGTTCTAAAAGCTCTAGTAATAGCCAATAACCAACCTCTCTGCAAAGAGTCCAATTTCGATCTCAGTCGAACTAGCTCCCCTGCTCGGACACCCCATGCTCCCACACCATATATGATCTTTGGCAAAATGACATTGATATAAATCTCCCTTAGGGTTGCGCTCTTGTTTGCCAGAGTGCTTGAAGTGAATGTATTTATGTAAAAAGTTAAAACGTTTTCTATTTTTCTCTGGACTTCCTTAAAATGAGATATAAAATTCAGTTTTTTATCCAGAGTTACTCCCAGGTATTTGATTTCGTCCTTAAATTTAACATTCTTACCTTTAAACTTTATCCTGGGAGGTCTAGTTTGAGCACCACCTCTTGGGAAGAATATTGCATTTGTCTTTTCTAGATTAAAATGAATCTTTTGCCTTACACTCCATTGATTAAACAATAGATCGATGAGTTTGAATCTTTGTTATAAGAAGGTACAAATTTCCATAGACTCCGATCCTCTTGAGTGCATAGAGAAGTCGAGGCCATGTGATTGCATCGAATGCTCCATGAATATCAAAAGAGATGAGCGCTAAGTGATAATCAATCTTTTTTGTCTTGTCAATTGAATCGTATGATACAGTGCTAGTTCAGTAGACCTTCCTTTTCGAAATCCATACTGTCTATGACTTATATTAGTGTTTCTTGCATAAAATATAATTGAGACGATTTATGTTGAGTTTATCCAAAATTTTTGAAATAACTTGAGTAAATAGATGGGACGATATTTGTCATTATTTTGCGGAATAAGTACAATTTTCCCGATCTTCCAGCATTCCGGGAATACTGCAAGTGCCAGGCATCTATTTCATACTATCAAGAAGAGTGAAGGATATTCCTCAAATAACCTCTTTATAATATTGGCACCAATCATATCCAAGCCGGGAGCAGATTTAGTACTAAGTCTAGAGATCACACAGTAGATCTCTTCATATGTAAAAGGTGTACAGTAGATTAAATTCCCTTCTTCCGTCTCCCATCCATTTTCCACTAGTTCCTCATCATTTTGAGTCACTATCATGTCCTCATCTAGATCGGTATCATCCTCATCCAACTTCAACGTATTGCGTATTATTAGGTCATAATATTCCTCAATTGTGTTATATTTTTTATCACCTTTTTCCAATATAATATGTTGTCTTCTTTTATCAGTAGCAATCCTGTAATAATTATTGTAATAGACTTTATGATCCAAAAACTTCCTCTCTCTAAATTGTCTTTTCACACTCTTAATCTTCTTTTTATATATTGCAAGATTTCTTTTGTATTCGACTTTCCTTTTTATCCTTAAATCTTCAGGTATGTTTTTAACTTGTGCACTTTTCCTCGTTGCTCTTAATTTTCTTCGTAGACCATCAACTTCAGTATTCCACCATGTAGCACTTTTCCTATTATTCAAGTTCTTCTTGATTAAGAGATATTTATTCATATATCCCATTAATAAATCTTCCATTTCCTTCACAACTTCATTTAATTCTTCTGCATTACTCGCTTGTACTATTCTGTCTTCAATCTTAAATATATCGTTACGACACTTTTTAATCATGTTGGCGACTCTTCCCACATTTCTTGAATACTGTTTTTGCATAGTTCTCTCAATCTTCACATCTCCAAGTTTAATAAAAAGATATTTGTGGTCGCTAAGTGTCTCCAGGTCTAGAACTCTAAAACTTACATTACTCACATCCATGCTTGGTGAACAGACTGCCAGATCAGTCCACCCAATACCAACAGAGGAAGAAAAAGTAGGGGTAAAATCTTGTATATTTAAAATTTTCAAACTGTATTGAACAATAAAATCGTATGTTAAAATTCCTCTCTGATCCATCTCCCTTGCTCCCCAGTTAAAATTCTTTGCATTAAAATCACCGGCAATCATAAAATCATATGTATAAGTTCTAATAACATTCTCAAGCTGATATAAATATCCCTCCAAGTCTTCTGCAGGGGAAAAGTAAGTAGAGATGATTGCCAATCTATATTGTTTCATATAAACAGTAATTGCTACCACGCAATCGTGAAGAGAATCTACAGTATATTCGAGGTCACTATCTGTAATAACGATAGCAGTCCTACCATTCTCCATTCCAACCGCTCTCCAATCTCCATTGATATGTGCAATCTTACCCTTGATATGATAGGGCTCCTGCAGTATAAAAACATGTATTGGCTCTTTCAAGATATTGTCAATTACAGAGAGTTGGCTAGAGGCAGCTGCACAATGGTTTAAGTTAATGCTTAGGATATTCATGCTCAAAATAAAAGAGAAAATCACATCTATTAACATAAAATCTCTTATAATAAAATCAAGTGTTTACACTATATAAAATCCAATATATACAAAGTTTCTTAAAATCAGCTATTTACAAAGTTTAAAATCAAATATATACACCTTTTTTAAAAACAATTAAGTTAAAAATGAAAAAATCAAAACCAACTCCAAATAGTTTAAAATCCTTCACTGAACACAGAGCAATTTACCAGGGGTGAGGACTAGTTTCCTCCACTTCTTCTGTACTTGAAATTCCAGGTCAAAATACCTACCTGTAGGCTATCAAATAAATCACAGTAAAAACAAAAAGTAAAATCAATCAATATCTTAAAAGTCCCCGCCGACGTCATATTCAGTTAAATTTTAAATTTAAATATCCAGATGTACTTTCAAGAAATTCATCTCTTCTCTATAAACATTGCATTCCCTAGAGAAGGCATCATGCAAAGTGTCGAAATCCATTTTAAATTTTTCATTGTAATCCGTACAATTTATGCAACATAATTTATCTGTCCTACATTCATTTCTGCCGTGTTCTCCGGCACATTTGCTACATATTTCAGCATTTACACAATCTCTTTTAGTATGTCCAAATGCCAGACATTTAACACAGCGCTTAGGTCTCAGAAATAGTTTAGCGGAGTAGGATTTCCATTCCAACAACAAACGTTGTTCTTCCAAAATATGATGTTGACAGTCGCTATTAATGAGAAAAACTCGATGGGATATTTCTTGCTCGCTAGCTCTAATTCTGGAAATAGGCTTCACACAATCTTGTGAACAGGTGCAATCACTTTTCAAGGCGTCAATAAATTTCTCATCAGGTATAGCATCGGAAACATTATAGACAATAAGTTTAGGTCTGATAAATTTACTTCTTAACTAATATAACTAAATGATTTAGTTCCTCATTGTTTACTACCTCTTTTTCTAATACCTTACATTCTTCTTTATT
Organism: Stegodyphus mimosarum; assembly: GCA_000611955.2. Taxonomy (NCBI): domain Eukaryota; kingdom Metazoa; phylum Arthropoda; class Arachnida; order Araneae; family Eresidae; genus Stegodyphus; species Stegodyphus mimosarum. Next base: position 28,424 of record KK118479.1, read on the forward strand.
TTTTAACTGTACAACCATTTCACCGTTTTTTCTGCAATATGCTCTCACGATGCCAATACCTATATTCCTCGGATTTATATTCTCCTAAATTTCATCGTATACATTCACCCCCTCTTTCCTTGGTTTTAAAATAATCTCGTTACTCTTATCATTTTCTAGACTTCTTTTCTCCTTATTTCTCTTTCTCCTACTCTTCACTTCTATCCAATCATTGGTTTTCTCATTTTGTTCACTCATAATCTTATCCTGAATATCAGATATGCCATCCAAAACCCGATCAAGTTTTACATCCAAATCTGACTGTTTCACCGTGTCCAGTTGTTCTAAATACCCTTTTGTGACCCATTCTGAAATAAATACTATTCCTTTACTTAAGGACTCCGCCAGCATTTTCGATACTCGTTTTTCTCTTAGAATTTCAACTACTTTACTCATTTGTTTTAATACAGTAACTATATCATCCTTACTATTTCTCTGAATCATCTCGCTAACCGCATCCACCTTACTACTCTTTAATTGAGACATTTGTCGGCCTGGGGACTCAGACATTAAAAATTCTTTACATAAAGACGCAGATAAACAAATTAAAAACCTTCAAAATTTGTAAAAATCAATAAAACTTTAAAATAACTATAAAATCACATTCTTAAGAACAAAAGATAATTTTTTTAAAGTTAAAACGAACGTTCTACCGTAAAAAGTGAGCGAGTTGCCCAACGGGCTGGAAGACTTCGAATTGGTGCACCCAAAAAGGGTCTGGGTTCCTTCACACCGGGCAGAAAGACTTCATCAATTGTTGCACCAAACTTTCAAATGACAACAAAAGGCATCCATTAGGCCCAACTTCACACTTCGTGATTTTCAAAGTTTATAATTTTCAATCCAAACAAAATAAATCACTAAAACTTGTAAAAATGCAAACCGGAGCACAAAAACGTTCAAATAGCAAAGGTGTTTAGAACTAGTGGTGCTTTAAAATCAAATACAATCAAACATCACTCACAGTACATGCAAATCCGGCAAACATGACACGTCATAAACTTCAAATTGCAAAATAAGATTCACAGGTATAAAAGCTATATATATTCGTGAACCAGAACACTTGAGCAGTCCGAAAATCACATTTGCACAAACACAGAATCAATATTTACTCATGAGCAAGGTGTTTGAAAAATTACTGATGAATAGGCTCCGCTCTCATCTTCACTGTAATAATGTCCTCAGTCCTAATCAGTATGGATTTCGCCCCGGTCTGTCAACCATCCATGCATTATTCGACATCAAGGAAGCTATCTTAGAAAATAGAAACAGCGGTTACCATACAGCACTTATAAACATTGACTTGAAAAGCGCGTTCGATAATCTATGGTGGCCAGCTATCAAGAAAGCACTCAAGGACGACAATTGCCTTGAAAATTTATACAGAACACTAAGCCATTATCTCTCCGACCGACACTTAATAGCAATACACAATAACAGCATTGTGGAGCGTCAACAGACAACGGGTTGCCAGCAAGGTTCCTGCGCGGGGCCCCATCTGTGGAGTGTAACATTTAATAGCATCCTCACTGCCGCATGGCCTCAGCATACCAAAATCTTCGCATACGCTGATGATGCAGCTCTACTTGTCAGAGGACATACGCGTGAAAAACTTCAAGCAAATTGCAATGAAGTTTGTGCTCAATTTTATACTCTTTGTTCTTCTTTAAAATTAACAATTGCAGATGAGAAGTCAAGGGTTCTCTTGTTTCCAAAAAAGGAGGGCCATTGGCAAGACGACCAAGAATCGTAATAAACCAACAGCGAATTCCGATCGTCAAAGAGTTCAAATATCTGGGCCTGACGAGAAAATGACTTGGATTCCTCACGTTTTAGATCTTAAAAAACGTACGGCCGTTATTGCCAAACAAATGAAACATTTGCAAGGATACAAATGGGGTCTCAACCCTCATTCAAAAGCATCTGGGCCTACTCTTTGACGAGAAACTGACTTGGATTCCTCACATTTCAGATCTTAAAAAATTACGGCCGTTATTGCCAAACAAATGAAGCATTTGCAAGGATACAAATGGGGTCTCAACCCTCATATTCAAAAGCTTCTCTACACGACGGTCACTGAAAAAATGGTCTCATATGCCGCTGCGATATGGGCCAACACGATGCAGGCGCGAAAAATCAAAAAACATCTGTCATCCATTCAAAGGCCATTTGCACTTAACATTACTCTTGCATATTGCACAACGGCCTCAGACGCAGTCAATCTTTTAGGCGGACTACTCCCCCTGCACATTCGTGTAGAAGAGGAAGCTTCCCGACAACTCGTCAAACAACTACGTAGGCCTGCAACTTTCGCAAGAGATATCTTTCTTCCTGAAGAGTATGAAGCACAGGCCCCCCACTTACACATCCACCCCTCGCAGAAGGGCGTCAGGATGAGAATAGGATTTAACCCAACATCTACTGATTCATATTTACATACAGAGATCTGTACTGATGGATCAAAAATTGAGAACAACACAGGCAGTACGTTTATAGTTCTACAGGACCAATCAAATATTTATCAATGGAAAGGTCAGCTACGCACTAATAATAGTATATTTCAGGGAGAGGCAGTGGCATTTGCGCACGCAATATGTTACCTGCAAGAACAGCAGATTACACCTGCAGTAATAAAAACAGATAGCCAGTCTTCTTTATATGCTATGAACAACCCGAAACACTACTCCCCAATTATCTAGCAGATACAACAAGATCTACGAGACCATCCGGAAATTCATATCTCGCTGGAATGGATAAAGGCCCATGTCGGTCATTATGGCAATGAGCTTGCTGACAGATTGACTAAGGAAGTTGCTAATGGACAGGCTAACGTTCAAGTTAATATTCCATGGCCCATTTCCCACCTTAAAAGATCTCTTCGACTTAAGGCCATAGGTCAGTGGCAGGAAGAATGGGACTCGAGCCAAACGGGCCGCCGTACGCAATACCATCTCGCATACGTTGACACAGCTCAAAATATTAACAGTCCCAATCTCGTTAGATATATTACAGGACATGGGTCTTTTCCACAATACTATGCACGATTTGGCTCAAATAATACTGAGCTCTGTTGCTGCGGAGATGTGGGTACTCTAGAACATTACCTCTCGACATGGCCACTCACTGCTGTTTCACATATTCCTCTCCCAAATGCTAATCGTCAAGCATTTTGCAAATTTTTAATTAAACAGCGGCATCTGATTCGTCAAATTGTAAATATAATGGATAAACAATCCACATTAGGCTTGGACTTATGGCTATCTTCATAAGCGCACAACTGAATCCCAACCATATTCTGAAGGTACTACTGCATCCTGTTTTCTATACCAGAAATGTTTTAATTATCAATATGCACCAACCTACTGTTGAATGTATACATCGAATCATGTACTGCCCAAACTTTAATCATGCATCATTATATACAAAACGTAGTTCAGGCATCAATCATCAAAATATTCCAATATATCCGTAATGTAAAAGTATCGCAATATTGGTACATATTCATCAGCATTCAAACGTAGTAACTATCTTATACATATTAAGGTCACGCAGAAGTGTTTAAGCACACATGTGGTGTACTAATGTACTCAATTAATGTATAGCTACTTATATGCAATGCATTCTAGACAGTATTGGGTACTATGCATCTCATATAGTGTTAACTTTGGCAATGTGATTCTTCATCTGCTACTCTGTTTGTGCAGCTCTTAAGCTCTACAGCCAAGTACTCTTACTGTATATTCTTAAAATTATGCAAAATGTTAAACACTCAGATATGTATTTTCACGCATTAAATTATTTGAATTTGCACCCTGTGTTGTGCATAGCAATCATAAGTTTTGTTGCAACACTATTTACATCTTATGTATTTTTATATCTTGCCTTATGTACAGCATTAAGAATATTTAAAATCTTTTCGAGGAGACAATTGCCTCGTATACCTTACGTAAGTAAACATACTCACATCGTTTTATGTTAACCTAATCACAGAATTTTGTTGTATTATATCTATGACATCTCATAGTGTCTGAGTATCACACATCTGTATTGTATTAAAGATATCACTATATATGGCAATATATGCAAGATATGCATATATCATTATGCATCAATTTATCTTTAACATTTATCATGTTATGTAAAATACCAATACTCTACTACTGCAACAATATTCGTTTATGCTGTTTATGCAACACTCAGTGTATATATTGTATATAGCCCCTAATCTGATCCTTATTCTCATGGGCTTATTGTATTGTCACGAATTTCTTATCTTTCCTTCCAAATGTATATTCATTGAAATGACAATAATATGTTCTGTAATGATTCTAGCACTTTGTCTACCCATACTGCATATTGTATTGCAACACCTACTACTGAAATGTGCTGTTTATACTATTGAAATGTAATAATTAATCTTTCAGTAATCTTCTCACTCGTATATCGTATGGTACTTATATCGTGTTATATAACTTGTATATAGTATTTTGAAGGTCATTATGTACACTCTACCTTTGAATGTATTTACTCCACAATATCAGTAACTTGTTAATCCAGATATGGATTTCTTGTATTTTATGTTATAGTTCACATGAACAGCGCTGCTATAATCAGTCTGTGCGTAATATTGTAACCAGCACTTTATATGTTAACTGTATTGTATCATTTAGCACATACTCTTTATATGTCATATAGGTCATACAAATTGAATGTCATATATCCGAACCTCTAATATAACATCACCATTACGAATATCGTCTGGTCGCATAACAATCTGTATATGTTATATTTGTTTTTATATCCCCCCCGGGATGTAATTACTCCTGCTATGTACACCGTTTCATGCTTTAATATTAACACTACATAAACATATACATGTTGTATAAATTTTTTTAACTGTAACATTGAAATCTTTTCTCATACAGTAGTCGCACCATGTAGTAGTTTGCAAGTTATTTAGCAGTTGACTGTTGACTGTCTTATACGCATGACTGTATATTCCATTACTGAGTTTTGCTCTATGTATTACATCCGCATTTCTGTATTGAACTAGTGTACTACTTTTATCTTATATGTCACATAGTATGTGCACGCATTTTTTGTATGCGTGTTCATTTTGTACCTCTGGCGTAGCATCACTTCCGAAAGTAGTATGGACGCACAACAGTCTGTAAATATTACATATGTTATATAGTTTATATCCTGTTCTTATAGATGTAATTATTCCTGCTATGTACACTGTACCATGCTTTATTTGTAATACTAGTTACCTATGTTAATACTGTACTCTAGATAATGGTGGGCGTGGTTCTGTACTGATTAACCGCTATGGAAAAGGGACAGTGCCCACGTCCCCCGTCACTTATCACTTATCCTACTGAGCCGACGCCGTTCTCGCTCTCTATTATGACTATCATTTTGAAATAAAGATCACTTATTGCTGCTCGCTGTCCTGTCTTTTTGCCAAATTTCATCACTTTCTGACCACTCTTTCTTGGTGTTGCATTTTCAATGTCGAGCAGTGTATATTCCCAATCTGTTACCCGCCTTGGAGAGCTCAGTATTTTTATTTTTATATATTTGTAAATTGCCCATTTTTTACTTTAAAAATGATTGACTTATGTTGTTCTTATGTTCCTGTTACGGTTTTTATGTCTTTAGTTAATCTGCAAGCAATAGTTGTAGAATTATCAACAATTTAAAAATCTAAGCGAAGCTAGGCATGACGAGGCCACCATTTGTTTACATTTGAAAGTCTAAGTAGAATAATGAATTATGTCAGTTGGTGCACCAACTTCAGTGTCTTTTGCCCAGTGGAACAGAAAGTTAACTTTCAATTTTAAGCATGGAAAATTTTGCCTTCCTGCCTGCTTGCCGAATTGTTTGTTTTGCTCTAGAAACTCGAATTTAATTGTAACTTATTTTTATCTCTTTTTTTAACTTATAAAGTATATTCTCCCTCCTTATAGAATGCCTTTGTGATGTAATGCGTAGTCGGCGCGTATACGAGAGCTCCAGGTTGGAGTACCAGAGAGGGAAATGTAAATTTTTCCCGTTTCCTGCTTCAAAAAAACCTAATGACCCTACAGTGACGTACAATAATTCTTAACCACTAGGATTTGGTGATTGGACCTTCTAATCCCTAGTCGTCCTTTAAAAAGGGGAGTGTATCAGATATTTTCTCCCTCCTTCCAGTATGCCTTCGTGGTGAAATGGTATTAAGGAAAAACGTTAGGCGGCACAAATCGTCGGTTGCAGCTGTCTTTCCGGTGGTTACGAAGCAAATAGGATTAGAGGAAAATAACCATGAAATTTATATTATAAAGAAATAAACTTTAAAAAGAGCAGCAAGCGGCGATAAATAAGAACTTAATATAAAAAGTATAAAAGTTAAAAATTACTTAAACATTAAATAAATGTTTGACATTTTCAGCTGTTGCACGTATGTCACTTAAAATAAAGTTCCATCCTGAAGGAATTCCTTTAAGCACAATGATAATTATTACTGGAATTTTTTAAGCATGATTTATAGGTTGAGGATATCCTCAAATCTCCAAAATAATTTGAAACTTATTGGTTGAAAAATATCTGCGCGTATATGAAGGCACGTATTATCTACGCTGATAATAATTCAAAGAACAATTTGCAAGGAATTATTGCCTTATTCCCCTTGCATTCTCCCCATATATGTATAGTTAGCTGCAGGTAGTATTGGAAGATCCAAAGTTCGAAACGCAGCTGTGGACATGAATGGGATAGGAGCATAAACGTTCGCATTGCTGTCTAGCCCTGAAATTTTCCTTAATACAAATGATTACCGAAATACGTTCATAACTTTAGCATTAGATAATTCAAAATTTTTTGCTTACACTTACGAGTTAGAATTAACAACAGTTCCCG
>KK118479.1:35388-56431 GCA_000611955.2 Stegodyphus mimosarum
CCCTACACGTAAATCCAAAACAAGTTGTTAAGATATTTGTAAAAAGAACAATTATTTTATTAAGAATAAACGCGGGTTTAAAATTTCAGCATTCAGAAATATTAAGGAATAACATTTCAAAGAATGTTTCTTACGATTACATAAAACTAAATGCATGTTTTTTAGATTGAAGAAATTAATAAAAATAAGAGTGCTTTGCAAGTGTCTTCCATAAAAATGAAGGTTTGTTTTAATTGAACGAATAGTCTATTAATATTATACACCTCAAATGTACAAATTCTGTAAATAAAAATAAGCATTCAGTAATACATTAAATATCTATCCTATCTCCAATACATCTAACTCTATTTTATAGCAAATAATAATATTGTTATGATTTAAAACAGAATAAAAGGTTTTCCCTGAGTAAATTTCTAAAAAACAATCATTACAAAGACAGTTTTTAAGTTACTTTATTTATTTTAGCATAACTGCTAAAAAGTTATTTTGCTTGCTTCAGTGGAAACCGAAACAATCAAGTAAGCAGCAGAAGGTATTTAATCCCACGTTACCGTGAGAATTCTATTTATTCCTTATCAACAGGGGAATCAGTATTCAACTTCTACGTTTCCAAAATCTTGCTGAGAAATTGAAACAAAGTATAAAGAGCCAAAAGAAAAAAAATAAAAGAAAAAATAATCTATTTCACCGATTAAATCTTTTAAATTTTATAAAGCTGAAAACTCTGGGGAACACGTGAAAAAACAAATAAGTTTTTTTTTTTTTTTCCATTATGTTATCCTTCGTCTAGAGGCTGAGAGGGAACTATTGAATTTCGATTTGTGTCCCGAGAGAGATGTATAATCCAGAAATCTGCCTCACGGAGTGGTTTAATATTGCAACGTAAGCTATTTCAAATATGCATTTGGTATTTTTGTTTGCGCTGATAGAATATTTTCCTAATAAAAATATTCCGAATATTCTTTTCCCATCATGTTATTACTTTTAACAGCAATGCAATAAGCAAAGGAATACTAATTTTTATACATTCGATTTTTATATCAAAGTCACATAAAAAAAATTAAATACGGAGGATATTAACACCTCCATTTCGGGGCCATTATCAACCATTTCAGTACCATAAAACTTTGATATATCTCATTTAAATGTTCAATCTGATGGCCATTCTTCTGAATTAAATTCTGCATTGGGCTTCTAAAGTATTTTACGTTAATTAACCAGTTACTGCGATTTAATTCTTTACTATAACTTCTCTTTTTCGCATTCCTCCCCAAAATCGAAGTTATTTTTGCACATCTTTAAGCGGAGGTTTTTTAATGTTTAGATTAGAATTTCTGGCAAATGCGTTTTACTGTTAGAAACTTTAGCCAGCTCTGCTTAAAGTTATATTCAGCCTTTAGTACCTCGCTAGCCGATGTTTAAAATACTCGCCGGTAATATTCTGAGCTAGCTTAATTAAGTGTATTTATGTGTCGTCACTGACTATGTTATCTACGTTTGAATTTAAATTCTGTTTTGTTAGTTAATACCCACCAATATTGGACTTTCCCTCAATAGCATAAGTCGTGCCTTTTCTGCCCAGTTTCAGTCGAAATGGAAAGGTTATGAGTGAAATACCAGGTGTAATAGAATCTTTACCCAAATCGCCGATTTACACAGCACAAACAGGCGCTGTGCCCCTGTTAAAGCTATGATCAATTACATTTTTGCTTTCTGCTAATTAGTAATGTGCCATTCCTGTTTGTGATTATTTTCTTTCGTAATATTCTATTTCGCTAAGAGAGCCGTGTAAGTGCTGTTCAACAGTTGGAAGTTTCAACAAAGATTCAGCATTATCACATACGACAATTTCGCAGGAAATATGTTGCAAAAGTAAACATGAAATGCAAGCATTGTCTTCATCTTTTTTAATTCATTGTGCGAAGGGAAAAGGAAGTATTGAAATCGCGAAAAATTTCGGGTAACATATTTCAACGAAAGTATTCATTTTGACCGCCATCTAATGCAATTTAAGGATTCTTTTGCGTGACATCTGTACGTAAGGATAGAAGAAAGGATTCTTTATTCCTAAAAAATTATAAAACTGATTTAAAATGGATTCTGAAGAAACCTTTTCGTGGCGTCTGTGCGTACGTACGTATGTATGTATGTATGTATGTATCTCGCATAACTCAAAAACGAGTACCGTCAGAACGATGAAATTTTGTATATAGAACTGCTTGACTCCAAGGGCATCGATTTAGAAGATTACATCTCGAGCAAAAACCAACTCGCCTCCCACTTTCGACAGTGGCTACGGTATAGGCTGGCCGGATTTAACTCTTTTCACCCCGGCGGCCACCAATCTCATACACAACTGGACAGTACAAGATGATATCAGTGCGTCCGACCACAAGTATATTACCTTTACCATCAACATCTCTATGGAAATTTCCATCATCAGGCGTTATAAATTGCAAAAAAATAAAATAGCTCCACTAAAAATTAAGCTACATTTGCTACTGGCCTCAAAACTTAATGAGCTTCATGATTGTACCCACAATAATGCTTTGGATACATACACAGATCACCTGCTACGAGACATCCAAACTACTTGCGAGGAGATTCTCCCGATTAGGAGCACAAAACGCATTACGACGCTTAATTGGTGGACGAAGGAGTTACGTACTATGCGACAACGCTGCCGCGCACTTCGCCGGAAAATACGTAGCAGCCCACCAGAGGAGAAAGAAACAAGACTGCTGCAATTCCAACAAGCAAGAACAATATACAAGAGGAATATTCTGTCTGCTAAATGCAGAAGCTGGCAGAAATACTGTACAACCAGCTCTGAACCCTACGGAACTCTGCACAAGATAGCGACAAGCAAAGTCTTCACCCCCTCTCAAATTTACTTTCAGCTCAGCTCCTCTGCCACAGAAAATTCTACATTCTCTACCTTCAGCACTATCATAGATGCTATCTTTCCTACAGACGATGCTTCCAGCGACACAGATTCCCAATCTCGAATTCGGAACGACTCTGCAATTCCAGCAATATCAGACGATGTGCCCTTCACTGATAAGGAATTAAGGACCACCTTCCATTGTCTTCCTAAGAAACGAGCTCCAGGACCAGACGGTCTTGACTACAGTATTATCAAGATAGCATTTCTCTCTCACTCAGCTTTCTTTTTGACTTACTTTAACAAACTTCTAGCGTTTCATCACTTTCCAAAAGCTTTTAAATCCGGACAAGTTGTCTTTTTTGCTAAGAAACATAAAGATCCAACAGTCCCCTCCTCTCTACGGCCCATCTGTTTACTTTCTGCGCTAGGGAAGACTTACGAGAGGCTACTCGTCAGTAGATTAAAACACCACATAGAAAACGCTAATTGCTTAAGTCCATGCCAATTTGGATTCAGAGCAGGGAAATCCACTATCCATGCATTAGCAGAACTGCAAGCGGCAATTCAAAACAACAAAGAGCGGAAACAGCACTCAGCTCTCATCTCCCTAGATCTTAAGGGAGCCTTCGACTCTCTATGGTGGCCTGCTATCAAGCAGGCTCTAAGGGATGCTCACTGTCCTGCTAATCTATATAAGACCTTCTGCAATTATCTTGCAGACAGAGAACTTCTCATATCTACCAATAATGGCATCATACGACAACCACAAGTCAGAGGCTGCCCTCAAGGTTCATGTGCAGGCCCAGTACTCTGGAACCTCACATTTAACCACGTGATCAGGCATCCCTGGCCGTCATATGCAAAACTAGTTGCTTATGCAGATGACGCCACCTTTGTCATTAGTGGGAATACTCGCAACGAAATTGAGCAACGTGGCACGGAAGTATGCTCCATCTTCGCAAATCTATGCCACAGTATTAAATTAACCATCTCCGAGGCCAAATGCACAGCGCTGCTCATTCCTAAAAAGGGGAAGAATCCAGTCAGGAAGCCATGTATTCCTATCAATGGGAAAAACATAAAATTTCGCAATGAAATGAAACTACTAGGCCTTGTATGGGATAAAGGACTTACCTGGCTACCTCATATAGCATATCTTAAAACAAAAACTCAAGCCATTGCAAACAAAATACGTCAACTGCAGGGTGCTACTTGGGGAAGGAACCCTCACTTCCAGAAATTACTGTACAAAACAGTAATTGAAAAAATGGTTACCTACGCCGCCGCCATCTGGGCATCACCAATGGGAGGACGCAAAGTTAAATAGCTACTCTCAGTACAACGGCCATTTGTCCTCACCATAACCAGAGCCTTCCGAACAACTTCCACAGATGCGCTAAACGTTTTGGCCGGCCTGCTTCCACTCCACATCTACGTTGAGCATGAGGCAGTGCTATCAAAGTTACTCCATCTGCAACAGGAAATTACCTACCATGGCTCCCCATTCGCACCTACAGAGTTTGAGCTACGATGTACTGTATCTCACACCCATCCCTCAGACAGAGGAAAAGGCATTAAAGTCATACTGACACAGCACAGCGGTTCACAGCTGACCTCAGCCATCTTCACAGATGGCTCAAAATCTGATGCAGGTGTAGGAAGTGCTTTAGTCCATCTCACTAACTCTGAACAGATATATCACTGGAAGGGACACTCGCGGAACATAACAGCCTCTTCCAGGCAGAGGCCATAGCATTGGAGCAAGCAGTCCGCTATGCCATTACACAGAATCTTCGAAATATACAAATAATCTCAGACAGCCAATCTGTGCTACAAGCAATCCGTAATCATTCACATTTTTCACAACCAGTAAGGTCCATACAACAATTACTTCGCAACAGCACGCATCTGAATATCACGCTCCATTGGACCAAGGCACATGCAGGATATGCCGGGAATGAGCTCGCTGATTCTCTAGCCAAAGAAGCGGCTTCTAATATAGAGGCTACCCAATGCTACTTTCCGGCACCAAGATCCTACCTTAAGCGCCGTATTCTGAACATTTCTCTACAAAAATGGCAAATGGAATGGGACAACAGCGACAAAGGGCGTCGCACGTACGATTTTCTCCCAAAAGTCTGCATAAATAGACTTTGCTCTGCTGCTCAGCTTACTAGATATATCAGTGGACATGGCCCATTCCCTGAGTATTTCTTCACCCGAGCCATCACGGACTCGAGCCTTTGCATTTGCGGAGCACAAGGAAACCCTGACCACTATGTCACCGAATGTCCACTAACCGAAAGATTCCATATCAGAATGCCCTCCACCAATATCAACCCATTCAGACGGTTTATACTGAGAACTCCAGCCCTACGACAGAGGATCTACAACATCATAAACCTGCTAATGTTAGCAGGACTGGATATTGTGGCCACGAACTAAGTAAGATCTATGTCAATTTTCTTCCTGAAACGGGCTTTACTCCTGAAACTTGCTTTTCATGTTTTACTCCACCAGCAACAGTGACAACGCGTGCCACTAATACCAGAATTGCAGCAGTAAAAAATAATTAATTAATTAAGTAATAGAGCAGTGAGATAAATAATATTCAAGCTTACATGAATTTATGTATTCAATGTAACTACGATACATACGTACTTTATGTATCCAAGAATTATTGTATATTACTCAACAACATTACTCAAGTACCCATAAATAATGTATATAGTAAATGCAATCAACTAATCAAATGTTTTTATTGTAATCAAGTATTCAAGCATATAACTAGTATTTAAATGCATAAACGGTATTCATAACATAATTATGTATCTATTATGTTTTTATTGCAATCAAGTATTCAGGTATATAACTAGCATTTAAATGTATAAACGGTATTTATAACATAATTATGTATCTACTATAAAAACGCACGTATATACTCAAATAACGCAACCCCAAATAATGAATGTAAATAGGTCTAATGTATGTCTTACCGTAATCAAGCTGTCAAATACATATCTAATGTATTCATGTAACTCTGTCAGGTATCCAATGTATTAATGTATTTTATTGATGGATCATATTTCATGCACTTAAGAATATTATTACTATTGTTATTGTTATTAGTATCAGTATGATTATTATTAATATTAATATTAGCATTTGACATTTTATTATTATTTGTCTTATATATATGTATTATTCTGTATGTATATGTATTATTATTAGTAGTATATGTCGATGTATCTAAGAATTATGTCAACGTGTGCCCAAGAGTTTCACCAACGCATTCTACAGCTAAGATATTTTAACAGCTTATATATTATATTCACGCAGCTAATGTATTCATGAAACATCATCCAAGTCCGTGTTCGTTCATGCAACTTCACAGAGAAGCAAATGCATTCCCGAGGCAAGTCTCCTGGGACTCGATAGCTGCCGGTTCAAGATAATGGAGGGCGTGGGACATATACCTGCTTACCTTTGTTAGACATCAGGTGTCCCCGTCCTCTGTCACCTATCACCTATATAGAACTGCTATAACAAGTACATGTGCACTTCTTTTTCTGGCTGCAATCGGCCGCACCAAACGTATATAAATATATGTATATACATATCCACTCTGTTTACTCGGCTCATTGATCTCAGTTTCTTTATTCTTATATATTTGTAAATTGTGTTTCTTTTTTGCTTTAAAAACGATTTAATTATGTTATTTCTATATTCCAGTTAAGGTTTTTATGCCTTTAGTAAATCTGCGTGCAGTATTTGTAGAATTACCAACATTTAAAAGTTGCTTAAATGCGGCTAAGCCTAATTATTATTAACATAGCAGCTATATTTGTTTACATTGGAAACTTTGCAGAATAGTGGATTTGTTGACAATCTAGAGAAACTAAGCTTCTCAACAACAAAGATAAAGCCTTCTTTTATTATTGCGAATTAAATCATGCTTAATCCGTTCTGGAATTTATTCGAAGAAATAAGCGTTTAAGATTTCCTTCGTAATTTTTAATATAGATATTTTTAGTTTTTATGTATTTTTGCCTTGTCGGGAAGTGAGAACTGAATTAGTTGAATGCAAAATACAGAATCGTCTGTGAAAAACTGCTTCTTTTTTTGTTTGTTTGTTTAATTTCTTTTAAACATCGTTTTAGATTAATTATAGTATTTGAATAGAACACATGGCAACGATTAGGTAATTTTTCAGGTGATATAATTTTTGTGCGTTCTGAGTTATAAATTAAAAATGACATGTAACGCGGCGAAGTGAACCTAGCGCCAAAATGTCGCTATCGTAAACAAATACAGTGAATTTTAAAGAGTGCATTTATTCTATTGTGGCTTATGCGCTATCCAAGAAGTTTATTTAATTCAATACAATAAGTTTAAATGAAATGCAAGAAAAATGCGTATAATTTAATATTCCGTTCAAGGAAGTCATGTGGTGTACACATCAGATTTTATTCCAAGAAATACAGCGATATATTTAGAAGTGGAATGGTGGTTGTCTCTTGATCAAGTTCCTGTTCTTTTAAAGTGTTTAGTATAAATAAAGGAACTTCTGTAAGTTTAAGACTTAAAGAATTTTCTAACAGTGCGATAAGCTGATTTTAACTTTTTGTTTTTTACACTTTTTTGCTTTTTTGACTTCCTGTTGTAGAAAATACAAACAATCACAAATACCTTTCTGAAACTTTCTTTGCAGATTCGGGCAGGGATTCCTACATCGTCTTTTCTACGTTTTCGGTTGTAAACAGCTGTTTATGATTATTTAGGTAAACCCATGTTTTATTAAGTGTCGTTCGCCCGGACTGAGAAACACTGGCTTAATATTATACTATGATAGTAGTGGAGAAAAGCACAATAACGCAAACATGGTTCTGCCCAGTTCCATCCCAATTTTCAGGAAGAGTTACCTGGAGGGGGTTGTATCCGAGGGGTTCTCACCCCTCTTTCCCAACCACCAATCCACACTACAGGACTTTAGGCTTCCTATATATTCTATATATTTAGAGTGCCTCCATGCCGCAAAATACTCTGCATTTACAAAATCCATACCTTCTTCGGGATTCAAACAACGCGGGGCCTTCAGTAGTCAGAGCTCGATTCATAACAATAAGGAATTTCTCTATCGTCTTTAAAAGGTGATAAATGTCTAATTTACACCTCTTGCCTAATATGGAAGGTCTTCATTTGGGAACTGTGTTCTCTAGTTGGATCAATATGTAGGAAGGGTATATAAATTTTGCTTGATTATCAAGTATCAAGTATTGTGATTGTCAAGTGCACTTTTACTGAATGCCCTGCTAAATTTTCTTTCTGGAGCACTCTGCAACATTTCATATATTCGGCCAAGTGCCGCAGAAAAAACGATTGATTATTTTGATTTTGTTTTTCAACTCTTTTAAGATCTTTACTTGTTATTACTACAAATGCATTTAGAGATTCTTAATTTATTTTTGCGTCGGCGGATTTTGTATTGTTATCAAAGATTCCCGTTAACAAGTCCCTTATTTTGTAGAGACATTAGGTTATTTCGAAGCAGGAGACATGAAAAATGAGCAACGCCTTCGCCGGGAATCGAATCACGGACCTCGCGGTTACGCGTCGAGCATGCAGACCACTACACCACGAAGGCATGCGAAGAAGGCGGGATAAGTACCTTATATACTCCCCCTCTTAAAGGGCGACTTAAAGGGCGACTGAGGTCTTGGGGACCCAATCGCCAAATCGCGGTGGTGGAGAATCATCATCCACCACCTTTTTAGTTCGGGCTGCACAGCAATCAATGGTAGTTGTACGAGAATTGTTGGCAACCGGGCGATTTAATAGAATAATAGTCTTGCAAATTTCTCCAGTTTTCATTTTGCTCGTTTATTGCCCTTGTCTGTTCTACAGATTCTAAATAGTGCGAACATTGATGAAAATACATTCTCAATTGTGTGCTATATGGATAGTAGTAGGAATGAAGTTCGTTTTGCTTATGTTATTTTTAAGGATGGTGTTGAAATTGGGTATCATCAATTTCGTATTAGACGTTTATCTCGAACGGTTAAAGCTGACATCTTCCAATTTTCTAATTGCAATCTTGGCCTTCAGCAAAGTATTTTTCACCTGCTTTTTGATTGGCCACTTCTTGATAATGCAAGAAATCTATTGAAATGCAGATTAAAATTAATTGAAACTCATTGGCCGCCGAAATGTTATGATTCTGTATTTTCACCTTCGGCCTACCGAGATTTTGATGATTTTGTTGACTTTTATTTTAAACATTGCAAATGATTTGTTTATATATTTATATCATTTTTTTTCTCTTTGTGTTTGATTTTATTGTATTACTAAAAGTTGATGTTATTACTTAGGATTTTGCTTTTTTTTTACTTACGATTTGTAAGCCTCGTGTGATACTTTATGGTGCACGAGGATTTCTCTTTCCTTAAATAAAATAATAAAAAACCGTGTGATTTCAAGATTCGGGAACGTTCCTTCGCCCCCTAGATCGCCAGATTTTTCCGTTTGTGATTTTTTCTTAGCTAACTCGAATAAATCAACCAAGTTGAGTTAAACCAGAGAATTCAGGATGAAATCCAAGCTGAGATGTTGCAGCGGTCAATGAGGAATCTCAACAGCAGATTTCAAGAATGCATTCGTACAGGATGACGCCAGCTAAAGGACGTAATTTTTAAAAAATGATAGATTGCATTAATGTTTCTTAAACGTCAAGTTTTAAGGTTTCATTTACCATGAATAAAATTTTTTTTCATCATTCTTGGTTTTATTGGATTGTTAAAACGTTTCCGTATTTTTGTGTTACCTTGTATTTAGTTTATCTAACCAGTTATTTTTTGTTCAATGTCTACACCGTTAATTCTCTCTTTCTGTTTCCCTGCCAGAATGCAAATTTTAGTTCGTCTATATTCAAATGACGTAGAAATAGATAGTATTTAAAAGGAAAATTTTAGATTGCTTTAGAAAGAGAGTGTTCCAATTACTAGTTGAAGTTTTGCTATAGCAATCTGTCTTCGACGTTGCTTTAATCTTGCCAGTAGTGCTTATCACACTGGTATAAGTTTGAGCTAACTTGCGTGTGAATCATTTCTATGTAGCCTTTGACTGATTTACGACTTAGCTTTAATTTAAATTTGAATTTCTTACTTTTGAATTGCGCCATAAATGCTGGCTGGTTTTGTAAGTAAAAAGCCTTTGTAAGTTGCTGGTTTGTCTGAACCTTCTATTCAATTATTTGAATAGAAGGCATAGACAGAGATCTGAGTAAAAGGTCTTTTACACTCTTCTCACATTTCTCTGTAATTAACTAGACACAGCGATAATTCGCTTTTGTCTTTCCGGAGTCTTAGCTCAGTGCATGCTGCGTAAGAGTTTAAGACTCTACAATTCTATGAAAATTCTATGAAAATAAATTACTTAACGCACTTTTTGCACGTTATAAATGTTGATTTCAAAACATATATCTACATTCATATTTATAGGATGTAACAAAAAAATAGTTATGGGAGTTAATTTAACATGATGATCGTAGACAAATTTATACAGACTAAAACATTTTTTAAATGAAGGCAGAATTTCATGAAAACTGCATAACAGTTTAATATAGAATATAAAAGGAAGTTACAATTTTGGGTGGACTTGAATTTCATTTAGTAAAGTACTCATCAAGCTTTAATATTTAAAATTTAAAGTTCTGCACATTTAAGCCCAAAATTCGTGGAAATATTCTTGAAAACTATATTAACGTTGCTAGTTTTTTTATAGATAATATCATAACTCAGTATTTTTAAGAACAAATTTCATGGAAATGTACAAAGCAAGATTTACTGTTTTAGGAGATTAAGAATTCTACATTAAGCACAATTACCATCATTAGAATTCCATATTGAGCATAACTGACGTCATTATTAGATTTGCAGTAAGCTGATTGAAATATTAACGCATGTTTCAGCTAAATTTGCATCTAAAAGTACAGATTCACTTAAATTTACACCCTTTAAGATTAGCTTTTATATGATCTACTTAAAAAAAGAAAATTGACCGTGTCTTTGTCTTTCATAGAGATCTACAGTTTTATTCCGATCTTGATGAAATTTGGTTCATTTAATCTTCAAAACAAGAGGAAAGTCACTGTATACATAAGATTTCGAAAAACTACTCCATGGAATCCACACTCAGGGCGTTTAAAATTAGAACGGTGCAGTTTCATCACCGATCTTACGTACATATTACTCATCTTAGGTTCACATCAGCACTGTTGCGATCCCACTGTCAGTGGAAGTCATGCATGCTAAGCAAGAAATTCATAATTGCTTTTTCACAAATTTCGATTAATATATTTACATAGTTTCTACTTTGAAATCGTGTCCCCTTCTTAAATTCACGTCGCCATTGTTTCGTTCCCGCTATCAGTTCTTAGTAGAACCGTTAACCATGATCATTTCCTCTTGAGAAGGATGGGGAACTTTCCAGAAGATTTTAGCTCCTTTGGAGCAGAATTTAAGTGCGCTCTGTATTAGTTTTTCGTCAATGTTTTGAAAATAGTGAAGAAAGCCATAAAACTGGATCGAGATTTTCCGAAAAAAGGCATAGCCGATAATAAAGCAAGTATCTGTTTTTACTATATGAATAACGGCCTATTCATTATCGCTTTGAACAGTGTGGAACTTTACAGAATAATGCAGAACCTTTAGAGCAGAATTTAAATGCACTTTATATCACCTTTTCGTGCATTTTTCGGATATGGGACTTCTTTTTTAAAACCTAAAATATTCTGAATAAAGCTAATGCTCAGGCAGTGACGGGTACTTCAGGTAATACATAATATTCTGTTAATTAAAGCAATTTCTATTCTACGAGGATCCCATAACATCTTATATGAAACTGAAAAATTTCTCATTTTAGAGTCCAAGTGAACTCGGTATTCGTTTTATAGACCCGCTGATGGGATAAAAGGCTGATTCAAGCTTCCTTAGCGCGGGATAGCCTCGGACCTGTGGTGTTCATGCTCGACACGCTAGCCACTGCGCCACCGAGCCTCATTTATATTTTAAGGAAGTATAAAACTGTAGCAATCTTTGTTGGATATTTTGTAATAAAATATTGTTATGAATTTTGTGCACATGTAAATAATTTTAATAAAATTATATGTGAAATTGTAGGTTTTTTTTCTTTTTTATATATATATATACAGAGTAACATGAAAAGAAGCTCTGCTGGAAAAGTAAAAGTACAGGCATCTATATTTAACATTGAGTGAATGGCTATCTCGCTAAATTGGTGAGATATTACCAAGCTGATGACTGTTTCGGCGACTAATTTTTATCCCAAATTTGGCGAGAAATTGCTAAAAGTCGCCAAACTTCGCTACCATTTGGCGACATTTTGATCCAGTTCCTGTATGATTGTCATTGTAATTGAATAAATCTAATTGATCCATATATGTAATTGTAACTATATCTGGCCCCTATGTGTACTTTTAACTATATATGCCTTCCATAACTTCGAGAAAGTACGAGAGGATTCTCGGCGGCTATATAAGACAGTAGAGAGCATGTAAGTAAGATATATAAGCGGAGTAAAAGCTACATAAGACAAGAGAGCTCATGAGTTTCTTAGTCGTTTAATTCAGAATGAGTTCGGAGTATTGCGAGATCTCCGAAGGATCTTCTCCTTTTAGATACGCTTTGCCTTGCGTTGTTTTTTTGGAAAGTTCCAGCACTATTTCTTTGATAAAATTAATTTTATCAAGCTATCATCGGTTTTGTGTGCATCCAATCTATTACGAACCCGTACATAAGCAAGACTATCATTACGGAGTGCAATACACGCAAAGTAAGACTAAGCTCGTTTTATATAATTCTATGCCATTTGCTTTTAAAGCTAGAGAACTGATGTTTAACATTTTAAAACGCTCTTTAATATCGATCCATATATATATTTCATTCTCATGGCTCTCGAAAATGCCAGATTCATTTATCCAATTTAAAGTCCTTAGTGTTCCATTCCATACTAGATCTCTTTCCGCCTGAAGAATTCCGGTTATTCTAAGAAGGAGAAATGCTGTTTCTCGCAATCACACTTTCCCACTCAAATGCTCCGCAGGTGGAGATAAAGTGATTAATTCTTCCAAGAATCGTGTCTTGATTTCTCAATGTTAGCGAACAAAGAAAGTACAATAAGTCTTGCAATACTTCCGCGTCAACAAGTTGCCGTCGAATAATTGGACAGCATGCCTGAATAGTAATTACTAAATTACCAAGTTTGAATCGAACTACTTCGGCATGCATAAGAATAAGCATGGTTTCCTTTTAAAGGTCGAAGGATGATTATTTTCTTAGAACATTACTCAGTTTTTAACTGATGTGGATCTATGAAAGAACAGTTTAAATGTCTGTAAGCCGCCCGACCGGAATACTGGTTAGTGACTCTGACTGCCTTATCGAAAGGTCCGGGTTCGAATCTTAGAGAAGTGTAAATGTAAAGAGAAAGAAGGGTGGAAGACCCTCCGACCAGTTCCTCCGGGGTGTTCACCTTCAAAATTGGAGGGGCGAAACTGAGCTAAGTCCGGCTGCTACTTATACGGTCCTCAAGGCGCATGCCAACGACAAGTGCATATGAGTCATTGTCGCGATGACTACGGCGGGGTTGTGACCATTGCTAGGCAAGTGATATTAGTAATAACAACAAATGTTTGTAACATAGCATAATCAGCTTTTGTATCTTTGTATCTTCTTTTAAATTTTTTGTATTGTAATCATCTTTTCTTTGATTTTTTTTACATACCATGATAATATTAGTAGTATGTTATAATTTTTACTGATTATAGATTTTCCATATTATAAACTTATTTTGAAAGCAGGAGAAAAATTAAATGCAAGTTAGTAATTTCAGATGTCACCGATGATGATAATATTCTTATTTTCAAATTAATGTTAGAATTTTCCGATTGAATTTTTGGATGTTCAAAATGCTTATAATTCAATTTTTCGTCACCTTTAGGTTGTATTAAGCTACCAGGTCAGTTAGTATTCCGGATGGTTTTTCAGATACTGCCACTTCTCGATGCGTAAGATCTTTCATTTGTTATTCGCACGAACTGTCAGTTCTTAGTGGTTTTATAACGTGACACTCTATAAAATCTTGGATTTATTTTTCACACATTGGTTAACTAATTGAATGCTTTAAAATAATGTATTTAAATCTTGCTGATTCATATCTTCATTTTACTCTCAGTAATATCCTTATTTATAGAGTTTATTTTATAACTAATTTATGCAATTTATAATCATTGATAATTCTGTAGACATTTAAACTAATTTTATGATTAAAGAGAGATGTTTATAGTGTCGTAGTTTACGTATCTCAATATAACATAGTCGTTTGTAGACAGCTTAATAATGAATTTCATTTACCTTTCGGGGAAGGGGCCGGAATACAGTTATTCACCTTTACCATAAAGAATATTGTTTTGTGTATATTCACAATAATTTTTATAGCATTCTTAGTTACAAAAATTCGAAAATCCAAATCCAGATATTGTCCAATATAAGAACAAGATTTAGCCTACGTTTAGTGGATATTTTATGTTTTTTAAAATACTGTTTTCTTAGGATAATTTAAAATTATGAAAATAATATAAATATTATTTGAAATTTCTGTTTGAGTTTTCGTTATTTTTTGTATGTAATATGTATGTAATCCTTAATTTTTAGTCTAAAGGGGCAATTATGAAGGAACTATTAATTTCGTTTTGGCATTTTGCTTCGATTCACTGAAGGCGTTGTTTCACTTTTCAAATTGTTGCCACCAAATAATATCGCCCTATATTATATTTAAAGAAATTAAATAATGAAGAATCTGCATAAATGTATGTATGTTTCTCGCACTGTGATGAAACAACGGTAGCTAGAGCCATCAGATTTTGAATATGGAACGTTTCCACCCGAATATAGGCATCTGGAAACCCAAATTTTAAATTTGGAATTTGTTTTACTATCGATATCATATTTTGTAAAACTTTAACGAATTTCTGATTAACAAACTCAAGCATTTTAAAGTAAGCAATGGTAACGTTGTACAGAAAAACATTTTTATCTCCAACGCGGGAGGCTGTGTATCTGAAATTCTACAGATATGCTCATTTTAAAATTATTTTGCGATATTGCTCTTGAACTGAATTTTATGGTTTAAGTGCGAAGAACATGATATTTAATAAATAAAAGTAACACATAAAATGTTTAAAAAACTCCCCTTTGGACGTAATTTAAAATCTGAAACCTTTTAGATTTTTCTTTCTTGTATTTTTTTTAAATATTTTTTATATATATTTTGAATTTGATATTGATTTCATTATTTTGTGTAAGTAATATGCATATGTAATCCTTATTTTTTGACATTTCTTTCTTTTTTTTTTAAATATTTTTTATATATATTTTGAATTTGATATTGATTTCATTATTTTGTGTAAGTAATATGCATATGTAATCCTTATTTTTTGACTTTCATGTAGATTTCGTTTCTTGTTATTCTATACAAATTAAATAAAATATTTTTCCCTATTCTATTTTTTTGACAAAAATTTGAACACCGGTTAAAACCGCTTTTTTGGAAAGTTTCTGGTAATATAAATGGAGTTGATCTTAGCATTTTTCTCCACTCTTTTTATTTTTAATTTGTCGTTATATGAAACTCAACAGCAATCATAAATTTCTTTGAAAAACTTTCCATAGGTTTCTGAACCATGTTTTAAGATTGTTTTCTCCTCTTTGATGGTAATAAATGCGTCTCTTTTTATTGCAGACATTTAAATACGCCCAAGATTCATCTACTGTAACAACAGTTTTCAATTTTTGTCCACATAAATGTTTATCATAAAGAATTCTGCAGGGCATTCCGAGGTTCGGCGATATGTTATGGGGAAAGGCAACGCTCTTTATGCTTTTTCCGCCTTTTTAAGATCCAGTTCAACATTAATCACTTTGTTTACAGTTGGCATTGAGCATTTTAATAATTTGCAACTGTCCTTTGATTTGGCGGAATTTCTTTTAACAGTAAGGATGTTACCTTCACAAAATTCGAAACGTTCCTTTTTTTTTCCTTGGATATCTATTTCAAACAATTTTCTATTTGAACAATTGTTTTATTTTTCTATATTTATATCTATTATATTTTGCCTTCTTGTTTGTAATATTATCTATCGTAGATTTATCTATCAGAAAAACACGACTTTCACGGTATTTTTATCAGAACAACATCGGCTTTCACGGTGTTCTTCTTTTTCACGGTGCTTTGTAGTAACTAGATACGAATAATTTTCTTCGGAAAAAGCAGAGACAGCCTTTTATCCACAGCTTTCTTAAAAGCACTATTTTGCATGAAATTAAAACTGTCGAGTTGCAGAAAATAATTTATACATTTGCAAATAAGCTGCAGTTAAAACAAAAATTTCCAAGCATTGGATTTTCTTTTTATAGGAAAGCAAAATTGTCTAAAAATTGTGCAAACAGCCTCTGTGTATCTAAAGAAATTAAATAATAAAGAATCTTCATGAATGTATGTATGTTTCTCACATTTTTGGAAAAAAAGGCACCTAGAGCCATCGAAATTTGAATAGCGTTGTCCTCTCCCCAAATATGGACACCTGGAAGCTGAATTCTGATTTTCGAATTTGTTTTATTATTCATTTCACATTTTGTAAAACTTTAACGATTTTGTTATTAAAAAACTCAACTATTTCAAAGCGAGCTGTGGCAACACTGTACGGAATAAAACATTTTTATCTCCAGCGTGGGAGATCGTCTAACGGAAATTTTAAGATGTGGTGTTTTTAAATACTTTTAACACAAATGCTCTCAAAACGTGCATGTGTGCGCAAATGAAAAAAAACGCCCCTTCGAAAGTAATATAAAACTTAAATTTTCAGATTTTTAAAAAAAATATTTTGGGGCCATTTTAAGTGCATTCTCAGCCGTTTTAAGAACATTTTTAGTGAAGTTTTAGGTTATTAAAATCCGGGACCTATTAATCATTATTCTTGCATATGTAACGCGTTAATAGCATATTGGCTTAATTGCAGTATATAGTATATCAATGAGTATAAATTTTATTTTTCACATTATCCATGTAAAACTAGTATGTTTTTGCAATGATTCTGTACACCCTGAATCGTAATCTGACATAAAAATCATATTAGGCTCATTTTCACTCACCGTTGTTGCCATTATCATTAAGAAGACGAATTGGCAAGTGAGGGGGGAGTAACGATGTGAAGGCTCAAAAGCTTCGCATGAGGAATAGTAATTTTTAGAAAGAGTTTCGATAATGACCGGAGTTAAACTTTTTGTATAGAGTGACAGGGAAAAGCAAAAGACAGTGTTCCTTTCATTTAGTTTGGTCTTCCATTTCCCCATGTTTGAACCATGTCCTGGAAATGAAGGAGACGTGAGAGCATTGACAAAAGATCTCTTTTACCATAACTGCTCACTGCTCTTGGCGGTTTCCTTTTGTTCCCATTACTTTTATTATCTTCATTCCCTGAACGCTGGCAGTGAGTTCTATCAAATAAACTGCTTTGGTTTCGTATTATCTTCCTCGCTGTAGAAACATAAGCCTTCGCCTATATATTGCCATTTACAAGAGGAGAAGAGAGAGTACCGTATAAGGCAATCGATTTTCCTTAGATAGAATCTTTAGTCCTACTTTTAGTGCTATAGCGAATTATGCAACCTTACTGCGAGCAAGGGTGAGTTCCAATGAGACTGAAAGTAATGGAAATACTTAATGGATATTAGTTATTGAAGTAAGTTGAATTAAAACTATACAGGCAAAGAATGGAGCAGAACGTTAAAATTTAATGAAATTAAATCAAATTTAAGTAAAGTTAGTGAAATCTATATTACATTAACCTGGATTACGTGATATATTGAAAACATACAACTTCTTCTCCAGATCTTTCTGTACTTTTTTTACTATTCTGCCCAGGTACACAGCAATCCATTTTCTTTTAAGAATCAAGGAATTGCAGAAATTCGGCAGCAGCGGGTATCTATCAATGCAGCGGGTATCTATCTATCCCTGTTGTATTCTTTAGAGCAGTGATTCTCAACCTGTGGGGCGCGTTCCCTAGGGGGGCGCGAGCATATCCAAGAGAAAATGTTATTTAAAAACATTGATTAAGTGACTGAAAGGAAAGAACACACACACACACATACAAAACAAAATACATTTCGACATATTTAATAATTAACTTATTAAATTAAAACAACTTACTAAATTAAAAACAAATTTAATAATTATTAGTGACTTCCTTGGGCCTGTCTTTCAGAGCAAAGTTTCTCGAAGAAGGGTTTAATATTAGAAATAGACACTCTCAGTTCTTTTCTATATTCAGATGAGATCTATATTTTGTCTTCAAAGAAGCCACCGCAGAAAATCCAGTTTCACAAAGGTAAGCTGTTGAAAATGGTAGTAGTAATGCGAAATACCTTTGTTTTTAGTGCAGAAAACTCATCATGCCCTTCTGCCCAAAATTCAAAGAGTGATTTATTACGAAATTGTCTTTTGGTTTCGCCGCTTGCTGTGAAGTCTATGAAGGTTTCTTTCTCTTCAATTGAGATTCCTTCGGGAGTACTTTGAAATGGATCCCTCATCCACTTGTAACTTGATATCAGTTTGCGTCAGCAAGAAAGTACTTTTTAAAATTCTTTGCTAGCATTGCTAAATGATTTTCAATGGTTACAAAAATAACTTTTACATGTTGTTCTTCAGCCTTGTAAGTTTTAATACAATCATTCAAATTTGCAAACATTGTTAAGTTTTCTTGCTTTAAATTTCTGCTTCACAATTCCAATTTCCTACAAAAAGCATTAACTTTATCCCTCGTATCCAATATATGTGTATTTCCTCCTTGCAGTTGAAGATTCAAGTTATTTAATTTCTCTAATATGTCGGCCATGTAGCTCAATTTCATCACAAATAAACTATCGCGAAAATTCTCAGCTTCTGGTCTGTTTTCCTCTTCAAGGAAAATGGCGATTTCTTCTCTTAATTCATAAACACGTTGCAAAAATTTCCCTCGTGATAACCATCTTGCCTCGCAATAAAATAGTAACGTTGAATGTACTGCACTCATGTCTTTACAAAGTGCGGAAAAGATTCTTGATTTCAGGGGTCTCATTTTTATATAACTTACTACGGTTACAACCGTAGTTAACAGAATATTCAAACCAGGACTCATTTCTTTGGAAGCCAAAGCTTCTCTGTGGATCATGCAATGTGTCCAGACGCACTGTGACGACTTTTGTTTCACAATAGCTTGAATACTTTGGAATCTTCCGAACATAGAACGAGCACTATCGCTGCATATTCCGACGCAATTTTTCCATTCTATGTTTGCTTCATTCATAAAATCATTTAAGATAGCAAATAATGCGAGTGCTGTTGCTTTGAGTTCTATTGGTTTGCAGAAAAGTAATTCTTCTGCTACTGACAAATCATCACAAAATCTAACATAGGCAATGAAATGAGCATCTTTATTACTATCTGTTGCCTCATCGAGTTGTATTGAAAACAATTTGTCACGCAACTTCGACAAAAGCTGACACTCTACATCTTCAGCTATATCAGCAATTCGACGGGCAACTGTATCATTTGAAAGAGGTATAGACTGCAATTGTTTTGCAAAATTATCTCCAAACATATTTCTACAATCTCAATTGCGGCTGGCAAAATAAACTCTTCACCAACGGTGTGAGGCGTTTACATCTGGCTATTTTATATGAAACTTTGTAAGAAGCAATTAAAGCTTTTTCATTCACAGACAAAGTTTTTTTTAAAACAATGATTTTTGCTTTTCATATGATTTTAATTTTAATTCGAAGAATTCTTTGGGTTTGTTTACGTACTCACTATGAAGCGTTTCCAAATGTCGTTTAAGTTTATTAGGTTTCATGCTGTCTGCCGCCAACATTTTTGAGCAAATGATACACAGGGGCCTTTCTTCTTCATTTACTTCAGTACTAGTGAACCCAAAATTTAAGTATTCTTGAGAATATTTTCTTGATTTTATTTTCGGAACCACGCTCGTCTATGTACTTGTTGATGCTTGTCTATCGTCTAATGCTCGCTTACGCCCGCTTAAAAATTTATCCATGATTCTGCATAAGTTTGCTGCCGTGAATATTTAATACGGTGAATTACAATTACACGAAAATATATATAACATACACATTCAGAATAGAAAATTTATCCTGATTCTGCATAAGTTTGCTGCCGTGAATATTTAATACGGTGAATTACAATTACACGAAAATATATATAACATACACATTCAGAATAGATTCAATAGCGATAGAAGGATCGACTCAAATGAGATTGTGTGGAATTGAAATTGGCGTTATAGAACTTCTCCTTCTCCCTATGAGAAAACATTTGTTCACATCTGCGTAAGCTCTTAACTTTTAAGCTGACCAGACAAATTCCAGACAAATCGAAACTTCTAGCGAAACCGTGAGAATGCCCGACATGGCGGAGCGCAAGAGCAATAGAAAGGCATAGGATTCTTGTTTTTTCAATGCTGAGGATCGGTGTTGCAAAATGTCAATAAATTTCCGTATTCTTGGTAATTTGTAAAGTTTAAAATTAAGGTTGTAGTGTAGGTTTAGCGCCAAAATATTCAAAACACATTATTATTGTATACATTTTATTGTATGCGGTGGGGAGTGGGGGCGCGATGAAAATTATGATTGAAAATTGGGCCGTGAATACTAAAAGGTTGAGAAACACTGCTTTAGAGATTTGCTGCGAAATTCTGTATTCTGGGTGACATTTGACATTTTCATTTGACATTTCCTCCCACTGTTTATAATAAATTCCCCAAACATATACTTTAATATTGGTTTAAATCACAAAATATCACGATTTTGTTTTACGAAAACCTTTCGCGCTTGGAACACAGCAGAAAAGATTGCACGTGAAAATAAAGGTGTTCCTTGAATGAAGGGTAGTTATAAGCATGGTTTCATGAAGGGTAGTTATAAGCATGGTTTCATTAAAAATGGCTGCTAGAGATTGCCCCACTCTTGAAAATGTGGCGGCTTCTACTAAGGTGGTTACGCCAACGCGTAAGTACCTATCGAAGTG
>KK118479.1:57210-75370 GCA_000611955.2 Stegodyphus mimosarum
ATATATATATGTATACTACCCTCTTATCCTGTGAGTGAACTATGTCTTTTTATTCTTATATGTCGGTAAATTGTGCAGTTTTTACTTCAAAGTGATTAAATTATGTTATGCTTATGGTCTGGAAATTCTACACGCATAGTTTTAGAATGATCAATGATTTAACAGCTTGATTTGCGTTAGGCCTAATGAGGCCGTCATTTGTTTACGTTTGAAACTCTTAGTGGAATAGTGAATTAAACCAGTTGGTGCACCAAATTCAGTGTTTTATACCCTGTGGGACCAAAAGTTAATGCACCGGAAATGTATGCACCGGAAATTTGTCTTCCCGCCTGTTGGCAGAATAGCTTGTTTTGTCATAGAAACTCTAATTTTAATTGTTATAATTTTTTAATTGTATTTTGCGTTTTAGGTTTTTCTGTACTTTACAATTTTTAATGAAAATGTTTTGAGTTTTTAGGTATATTTGCCTTTTCGCGAAGTGCGAATTGAATTGATTGAATGGGAAATGTATATAGTGAAATTCAAATAAATAAGATAAAATGAAGTACAGAAACAAAAATGTGTATACCGTACAGGGAGCCATCTGCTTTCCAGGTCTGACATTTTACTTTCGTGTTTATTTGCTTCACCTTTAATGTATTTTAAAGTTTTTCTGTTTGATAATTTACTATTATTTGTTCACTGACTCATCAGAACGTAAACTGTAGTGCATACAAAGTGTTAAATGCAATTTTCTAAAACGTAAGTTACGACAAAAATGCCACTGTAGAGGCATTACTCAAAGAGTAAACAGAAAGGAAAATACGAAAGTGAATGATTTTTATGAATTTTTCAGCATTATTCTTCGAAATGTTTCTATATGAATGCACTAAATTATCGTGAAATCGATCATTATAATATCTAAATATTTACATTTGTTTTAACGTTTATCTTAAAGAAAGCACAACAGAATAAATAGTTTTAAAATTTTAGTGATTTGAGGGTTTATTCGTTGCAGTTGTGTTGCTCTTTTTTTTATGGTTATGGCAAAGGTTGCTAGGGCTATCTGCCTAAGGGCACGGATGCCTTCGTCGAGGTCTTTCTAAGAAAAACTGTCCAGTAATTTATGGGAAAAACGATGGAAACGTCCAACATCCAGCCCGTTCACCTGGAATCGATCTCAAGTCAAGCAACCAGCATTCAGCAACTTTTCCACTCTGCCGCTGTCAGGCTACAATAATATTAAAAAATCTGATTTGTACACCACATTACTTCCTTGTACAGAATATTTAATTATACTTATTTTTCTTGCATTTCATTTAATCCTTTGCGGTTCGGGGCATAAAAAACTTTTTTTGGAAAAAATAACTGTACAAGTAGATAATTAGACCCTAATGCAATGTTATTTCAGGCAAAAAAAAAAACAGGTAAACTTTCAAGGTATTTCATGATGCGGTGGGATACCGCTTGTTCTACCGCGCATCTACAGCAATAAAATGGCATCTTTCCCCGAGTGTAAATTCTACTAACATGCATATATAAAAATGCTAGTTTTAGCAACTGAATGAAAATGTAAAATATAAAAAACGCTTTTGAATAATTATCTAGAAAGTGCTGATCATATTCAAAAAATTAAAATGTTTTTTTTCAAAAAAATTACATAATTTAAAAGAAATCACTTCCTGTATAACTTTTTAGATATTTTTTAATGATTTCATAATAAATTTGAAACAGAGAAGATTTTCGCTTCAGTACTTTATTGACTACAGGTTTGAAAAGGAGGATATTTAGAAAGCCGTCATGTTTATTTACATTTCACCCTTCTTTTCTCTGCTTAGGATATTTTTCTGTAGGAAATCACATTCACATATCCATTCAGTAACTGCTTCAAAATTAGACCTTCAAAGAATTTTTTCTACATTATTTCTATGAATGAATACTACTGCTGCCATCTGCTATACATTTAGAAAACTAAAAAGCGTAATTCTATGTGTTTTAAATGGAATTTTTAAGCTTTCATCTCAGAGATAAAAACTTATAAAAAAAGGTTGGACTCCTGGCGTCCCACCGCCCGTCAAAGGGTTTTTAACTTATTGGATTGAATAAAATCTACGTTGTCGATAGCGCATAAACCATAATAGAATAAATGCACTCTTTAAAATTCACTACATTTGTTTTCCATCGCGACTCTGGCGCTACGTTAACTTAACAGCGTTACATCTCATTCATTTTATAATTCATAATGCACACAAATTATGTATGTCATCTGAAGAATTAGCTAATCGTTGCCACATGTTCTATTCAAATACTATAATAAATCTAAAACGATGTATAAAAGAAATTAAACAAACAAAAGAACATTTTTTTACACAGACGGGTTCAGTATTTCTCATTCAATTAATTCAGATCTCACTTCGACAAGGCAAGAGTACATACGAACTCAAAATATCTATATTAAAAATTACGAAGAAAATCTGAAAAACTTAACTTGTATTTACCCGAATAAATTCCAGAATGTGTTAAACATGATTTAATTTGCAATAATAAAGGAAGGAGTTATCTTTGTTGCTGCGAAACTTAGGTTCTCTAGACTGGCAGCAAATCCACTATTTTGATATGCTTCAAATGTAAACAACAAATATGGCTCCTTTCGTAAACATAATTACATAATTAGGCTTATCCGCACTTAAACAACTTTTAAATTGTTGATAATTCTACAAATATTGCAGGCACTATTACTAAGGGCATAAAAACCTTAACCGAAAGATAAGAACAACATAATTCAATCATTTTGAAAGCAAAAAATGCGCAATTTACCAATGTATAAGAAGAAAGGACACTGAGCTCACGAAGCCAAGTAACATAGTGGGTATATATATACTTTTGTGCTGCCGATTTCAACCACAAAGAGAGATGCACATCTACATGATATAGCAGTCCTATCTACAAAATGTCACTGTTCGGAGGCTACTCGTTTTTAACTTACTTATACATAAGTACGTACGTACGCCCAGATGCCATGAGAAAAGTCTCTTCGTAATCCATTTGAAATCAGTTTTAATAATTTTTTTGGGGGGAAAGAGTCCTTTATTATGTCCTCACGTATAGATTGTATTCGTTACGTACAAATTGCATTCGATACTTGTCAAAATGGATATTTTCGTTGAAATGTGATACCCGAAATTGTTCGAAATTGCAATACTTCCTTTTTACTTCGTACAAGGAAGTAAAAGGCACTATTATTTCAAGAGTGTTATAATTAGTCTATGTGTTGTTTAAAAATGTACCTTCTATGCCAGAAGCTTAAACTTTCCTTGTTGTTTCTATTTTTTTTTTGGAATGAGTATGTAAATAATGAAACGTTGTTTTACGCTGGCACAGAATATGCGACACAGAATTGTCGCATATCTTTTCTGACTTGATTTACATGAAAGCTTAATACTCTAGGCAAGAAATACAATCTGCTCAAGCAATCCATATAGTACAATCATTTTAACATTTAATGTATGCAACATCGAGTGCGATGGAAGAGGAAGTGAAACGTGTATGCCTTAGCAGCCATTAAAAAAAAGAATTTTCAATACCCTTTTCAGGAAGAGAACAGAGTAGCAGGTTGGAATGCGAACAATCCAAACAAAGCCAATTTAAATCTCTCTGACAGAGCTCGTTTTCTTTCAAACAAGGATGCATGCTCTTTTCGATGATTCTACGTTAATAAATTGTTTAAATTTCATTTATTGTTCCCCAGCTATGCTTTTCTAAAAGCTTTTCGTTTGGTTTATTTACACTCATGTCCATAAATTAAGGATAATGCAAAATCAGGCAAAGGAAGAGGTAGAAGCAAAATAAATTTGACTTATTTGTAAAGCTTATTTATTAAACAAAAGGTAAAGAGCAAAAAAAGATGCTATATGTTTGATATTATTAAAAAAATTAGCGATTTTTTTCTCCCTCGAGCAAATTACAAAAAACATCTATTTACAAAAAACCAATATTACATGGTTGGTATGATTGTTAATACATTGTATATCTCCCAGACGATGCAATACAGTCCGTACAACGCCTAGGTATGCTGAGTATCAAATTATCGATCTGATCTTGGGGGGGATATTACACCACTCAAAAAGCAATGCTCTCCGAAGTTCCAGTAGACATGTAGGAGGAGGTTGAAGGGCTGCAACTCGTCGACCAAGCATGTCCGACACGTGCTCTACTGGACTCAAGTCCGGTGAGAATGCTGGCCAGTCCATACGGGTGATATCCTCCAATTGAAGGCATTCGCTTACGATGTCTGCACGGTGAGAACGGGCGTTGTCACTTATAAACACAAATTGTGCGCCCATGGCGCCCCGAAACAACCGTACATGTTGTTCCAGAATGACATCCCGATAGATTTGGCTTCTCATGGTTCCAATTTGAACACGCAGGTCAGTTCTGGAACCCAGAATAATTCCACCCCAAACGAGCACTCCTGCACATCGTAATGGTGTCGTTCAATGATGTTTTCTTGGTGGTAACGGGTATCTGGAGCTCTCCATATGAAAGTCCGGCGATAATCAGACTGCAAGCTAAACCTGGACTCGTCGGAAAACATCGCACAAGCCCACTGTTGCGGTGTCCACAATGCATGCTCTCTACTCCAGGCTAACCGCAGGCGACAGTGAGTTGCAGTAAGTGTAACGCATCTGACAGGTCTACGAGCATATAGACCAATCTGTCCTAAGCGTCTGTAGACGGTCTGCCTTAAAATTGTACCAGTGGCTGAAGAGAGCTTACGAGACAGGTCTGAGGCTGTGCTCCGCCTGTTTCTTTTGGCAGTAACTGCCAAATACCGGTCCTCATTCGGCGTTGTAACTCTGGGGCGACCTGTGCTGTAACGTCTGCTCACATTACCATCATCTTGGAATTGTTGCCAAAGCCTGGAGATGACACTCTGGGCAATTCCAAGTTCGTCTGATACTTCCAGTTGGGTACGCCCACATTCCAGACGGCCGATAATTCTACCACGTAAAAAATCATTCAAATGCATCCTTTGTGTCATAACTATTCGGTTATTGCACTGAAATGCTTATAAAGCGCCTGCGAACAATTTCACTTCTTTGCCTGTATTCCTTATATATCACTCTCTTACACTCTCGTCGTTGTGACGTACCATCGGTGTCATCTGGTTACTTCCTCAAAATTGCATATGATTCTTGAAGATGTGTGTAGTGATTTTACAGGTGATATATTTATTTTAGAGTTCGATTGCCGCGTGACTCCGAATTATCCTTAATTTATGGACATGAGTGTAGTTGCAGCAAAGCACAGGAGAGTTATCTGGTTCTTTTAAGAGACGGTTTTAAAGCTCATGTGAGTACTACATTACTATAACCATAAAAATGATCTTTGCTATAAATTGTTTTGCAGACATTATTTTCATTAGCGCTTTTAGCACATCAACGTACTGCTTGCCCATCTCGCACAAATGCAGTCTAATAAAGAATATAAACAGATAAGTGCATTACTAATCTCCAGAGGAATCGTTTATTAACCGTCAGAGAAATAATAAAGATTTTCATTGGTGCTCCTTCATCTAAGGGACCGGCAGCGCAGGTGAAGCCTCTGAAATAAAATCATATAGTGAGGGATATTTCATCCCGTATACATTAATAATAGGAGTGCGTATTTATGCACAAATCACATTTAATTTTGACTAAAATAATAAGTAACGGCAGATATATTAAGTTTTTGTATTTATAGTTGTTTGTTTGTATATATACAATATATTGTTTGTATATATACAAACAAACAAGAAAGAGTAAGAAATTATTTAAGAATAGAAAAAGTAATCATGGGATATCGTTTTTGGCAGTGGTCGGAGGATGCCTTAGCATTGCTAGAATTACTACGAGAACTTGAGTTACAAAAGATATTTTCAAAATGCTTGATTAATTTACAATAACTACTACTAAACGATCTCAAACCTTTTGGTACTAATTCCTTAGTATAGATTGTTTAGATCTGAATAAAGCACATAAGGGCTGGGATGCCTTCTTGCAGGACACTATCGGCGAAACTGTCTCGTACTCATGTTACATATGAGAAAAACACAAAACACCCATGCAATGTGCCTACTTTTCCTTAACTGATACTACTCATGAACTATATTTTTCAGCAGTTTTACCGTTGGTGCTCACTCTTCATTCCTTATTAGATGAGAGAAAGAAGTTGAACAGAAACAAGCCTATTTCAAGAATATTAAAATAAAGATTAGTCCAAGGCCTTTCCATCCTCAACGTGAGGTCAGCTCTCCATTACCTAAGCATAGTTAATATGGCTCGGCACACGAAGGCTACATGATACGGGGAATGATGTCATCATGGAAGACTTTCTTAGAGAAATAATAACGTGGCTATGTTGCGCATGAGGAAAACCTCAAAAATCAACAATGCAGCCAGCCATTCGTTTGGCATCGAATTCGTAGTATTTAGAGGTCGTAACCATTCAGCAACTAATGAGGCCTTCGAACCACAGCAGAAAGAACTGAACGTACTGAACCACCTGGCTGAATCCATACAGACAGATTTTAAATATAACTCAGTTCTTAATAAATAGCTTCCAGAACTGACGACGCTGACTGCAGATTTTAAATAGCACAAGAATCGACTTCGGAAGTTGAGTTATAAGTGAGCCTTCGGAAGGTAAGAAGAACTAAACGAATTTCTACAATTACTTGTTTCGCAAACTTGTCTTATCTCGAGGAATACACTACGCAAGACATTGTAAGGCAATTTCTTCGCAAATATTTTATGTCTGTGCTGCTACTTCTGTCACATCCTCTCAAAAACCTGCTAATTATAAAAATTGCTTCAAAGAAAAATTTTTCCGAGATATTAAAATATATACTATAATCATAATTTCATAAAGGTATGGGAACGATTCATACCTCAGAGTATTTTAAGATTTGTACTAGACAGAAGAATTGGATTAAGTTGTATTGATTATCACAAACAGGTTTTCGTGGAGGATTTGATAATATTACCTGCCTGGTATTTGCATTATGTTGAGAAAAACCAACAAAATTTCCATACAGTGCGCCCATGTACGTAAGTTTGAATGCAGGCTGAACTACCTGTGTTCTGCGTTCTAATCGACTTCGCCAAAAGCTTCTAACATTATTCCGGATTTAATATAGTGTAGCTACATGCTTTTATTTCTAGTAGCAATTAGATCCGACTTATAACGCGTTAAAAATATTTAATTTCTTATTTTTTCTTATTTTATACAGCGTGATTTTCAAGAATATCTGGCAAGTATGTCAAAGTAGATACAGGAGACTGAAATTTGCAGATTTACAGTGAAATACACGTGAAACACTAGTCTGCTGAAATGCAATAAATTACCATCAAGTGGTAGATAAACGTATTCTACTGGCATACATTTTCATTCCTCGTGCGAAATTGAATCAACATGCATCGCTACGCAAAAGCAGAGCGTACGCACATGCGCTCAGCTGCGTCTTTTACCACCTTAAAATTCTACTTAGGCATAAACATTCCACTACAAAATCTGCTTATTAAATTTTTCTCTCTTTACTTAATCGTCCAATAATTTTGAATCTACCTTTATTGTTAATTTTAAGCTTAAAGAATTGGCAGTTTTCATAGAATGCCCGTCATTTAGGTTAGCTTTTAGAGTCATTCCGTATGCAGGAAGCTGAAAGAATCTGTAGTGTCCTAGTTGGGAATCGAACTCCTGACCTCCCGATTAGGCGTCGGACGTGCTTCCACTTATATCGCGAAAGAGAAGGCAGAAAAGAAGAAAAAAATACTTCGTACACTCACCCTTTTAAAGGGAACTGGAGATGAGGATAATCAATCGTTAAATCCTGTTGATGACGAATTAGAGTCCATCCTCTTTTAGTTCGGGTGCCACTGTAGACTCATTTAGAATTTTTCGATGTCAGGAAACTGAAGAAATCTGCAATCTGCCCGCCGGACTTCGAACTCCGAATCTCCCGATAACATGTCGGACGTGCCATCCAGTTACAATACGAGGGCACATCAAAACGAGGGGGAAAAAAACCTTATATATGCTTGATGGTAATTTTTTTCAGCCAGTTGGATATTTCGTAAATTGGAACGGAAATGACAAACAGTCTATTTTTCTTTCTTTACAATGCACGGTATTTTCAACACAAAAAACTAAAGAAGAAAAACTATAAATAAAAAATTCATATTATTATTTTTACAAAGCGTTCTCCAGCGGTGATGTAAAATACTACTCGAAATACAATTTTTGTTTATATCGAAACACAGTTTCCATGTGTTCCTTTATTGTTCCCTCCTTGTTTGTTCCGCATGTGTTCCCTCCCTGTTTCTGTTTTGTTGCTTGCAATAAAACATGAATTTTAGGTCAGATCTATAAGAGAAGATTTAAGGTTACATTATGTTACTTGAATTTGGCGAAGCCAAGACGGCTATCTGCCTATGGGGATGGATACTTTCGTGGAGCATTTCCTGAGGACAACTGGCTCGTATTCACGTTTAACAAGTTAGAACCAACTACCATAGATGGTGCGTTTGCCTAGGTTCGAGCTCAAACCCTATCGAACTACCTCTATTCCGAGATCTCAGCCACTCGACACTGGTGGAGTATAGAAAATTTAAGTTTTAGAAACTTTTATTGATATTAGAAAAGCTTAGATTAGAATTACAAGTCAGCTTCAATGTTAAAAACTGTAAATCTATGTCCTTTACTGTAAAACTGATGGGAAAAAGTAACCCAAAGTTAAGAGAGACGAAATAAACAATTCTTGAATAATATATTTGCAGCATCAACTGCAGAAAAAGAGATGTAAAAATTATACTTTTATTTCATAAATAATATATATGAAACATAAGGAGTATTTTGCAATGCCTTAATGGACATTATAGTCACACTTACTGTGCTACAGATAAGCCAACTCAAAAGGTATTAAAATTGTGACACAATGGACTACAACTGTAACGTAAATAAAAGCAGACATAACCGTTACTGATTTTAGAAAAACATTAATTTTCTTTTGAGGAAAGAGAAGATAATATATCTGGAGATTTTAAGAAATATGTTGGGAGCGAAATATTTAGGTTTTTATACAGAAGTGGCGATGATTATTGTCCTTTAGTCTTACGCTTAACAAGATACTTCCTCTTTCAGCACCAACAGCAAAATTACGTTAAAAGAATAATTACGAAAAGCCTTCTTGAAGTTTCAACGGCTGCATTAATTTCTCCCTTTTCCTCGCACTCTAAGCCTATAATCTTTGTTAGTCGCGTTTATGTATTATCCCCCACGGCGATAGCAGAGCGAGCAACACAGGAAAAGTTAATAAATCTGTCTGTTGGGGGCAGCAGCGGATTTCCCACTCTACTCTTCTTCTTCGAATGCCGAAGGAAATTAAATTACAATCGCCGTGCTGTGACTTGCGCCACTCAGGAAAAAGTTTCTTTTCTTCCGGGCATGTGTGTTGGAGCATTTTTAACTAGTGTGAAGAAGTCTTTCTTGTTCTACGTTTAAGCTTAGAAAGAGCTTATGGAACTCTAAGTCTTAACACGCCTCCAAAGAGAGAAAATACATTAGTTGCATCACGAGTTAAATCAGAATAGATATGGAACGTAGGCAAACATATCAAAAGACTAAAAGAGATATAGAATAAAGCGGAATAAAGAATTTCAAGTTAACCAAGGCGAGAAAACTTTTCCAAATGAAAGAAATCCAGGTAGTTCACTAAGCATAAGAACAGAACTCAATTTTTAGACACCGATTCCTTCGAAGATATAACCATTATGTACTAGTAACTTCTGTCTAATTCCTAGCACAATTTTTTTCCCACACAAACGGATTTTTTAGATTTTAGTTAAAAATAAATTAACGGATTTTTTAAAAATCTCTCATAAAACCTTCTCTGCGAAGTTCATTACTGCCTTGCCATAATCACTTAATTATCTTATGATCATTATTAGAGGTGCCAAGGCAACACGAATCAGTATGATTTTCATAAATTTGCAACACTAGTTTTGAAGGTTTAAACACGAAACCTTGTTCTTCAGCTCAACGCATCGAAAATTACTCTCTCGTTTCAAATTGTAAAAATTCGGTTGTCGTTCTTTGTTTTCTATAGAGTTGCAATAAAACGCATTTTACGCACATTCAACTTTGGGATGGTTTTCTCCTCTATAAAATTCGCCGTTCCATACTTAAAGATCTCATAACTGCAGAGGTATATGCAATATAAAAGCCAGTGCGGTTTAAATTACATTGTTCAAACTAAGAGAGTCTTAAAATTTCTCTCTAAGGAATCTGAGGCCTATGTTAGAAAAACCGAAACGCACAAATCCTCTATTGTCAAACACTTGGTCCGAAAATCACATTTTATTTCCCCCAATTATTCAAAAACATACTGCTTTGTCTTACTTTGTCGAGTTACACTTTCTAGAGACGTTTTACATTCAAAAAAATCTTTCAGTTCTAGTTACACGATACTGATTCCATTTCATCTTTACCGTCAGCTTTCAAGGAAATTATTTCATAGTTATTTTCATTTTCATCAGTTGATTCATCAGCTTTATTTCCTTCCTTTCATTATTATAGCCTGAGAACAGATCTCTCTTTCGTCATTTGCGCTTCTGTAGTTAAAAACGGTTCTGTACTTAAACCTTCGAATTTAGTCCTGCAAATTTATGAACTTTAGCTTGATTCTTGTTGCCTTATCGTGTCTAGTAATCGTTATTTTACGTGTTGTTTTAAGTAAGATTTATCTTAAGATCTTTCAGAGTGTGTTGCAAACCAGTGTAAAAAGAGAATGATTTTTGAAATGTGTTAATAGACAATAGTGTCAAGACGCTTTGAAATGTAATAAAATAGAGCAATCTAAAGTTCTCTGAAACACACTATACAACTAGTGGTCTATGCCAATTAGAGAGATTAAACAATTTTGTGGTTTGACCTAGGATCAAATCCCAGCGATATACCCTAGTGGTATAAATGTTTCCGTGGTTTTCCCCATGTGTAATGTGAATACAAGTCAGCTTTCTCTAACACATATTCCACAGAATCATTCCTCTTCAATCAGTTAGCCTTCTCATTCAAAATCCAATTTTAAATGTACAGCTTCCGTATGAAGATTATGCAATAAATGAACATTACAAATGGTCGGACATCTATTTAAAAATATAGCACTTGACAAACTACCTGAACGCATGTTTCTTGAATATGCCTGTTGCTGAGACTCGTCGCTATGTTCTATCGCCTACAGACAAAGAAACTGAATCGGGTTAAGTTTATAATTGCAGAGATGTTTCACTGTAGTCACATGGTTCCGTCCAGACTGCTCCAGGTAGAGAAACTGAATCGGATTAAAAGTCTGCAATTACTCGTACATAGAAATCTCTCAATGTATTCACATGATTCAGTCCAAACTGTTTCAGATAGAAAAACTGAATCGGATTAAATCTATAATGGCAGAGATCTTTCACTGTCACATGGTCCAGTTCAAACTGCTCTAGATAGAGAAATTGAATCGCATTAAAAGTCTGCAACTATATAGAGATCTCTCAATGCAATCACATGGTCCACTCTATACTGCTCCATACAGAAAAACTGAATCGTATCGTTAAAAGTCTGCAGCTGTGTACAGACCTCTCAATGTAATCACAAGGTAAAATCTAACCTGTTCCAGGCAGAGAAATTGAGTCAAATTAAGTTTGTAACCACAGAAATTCCTCAGTGGAATCATGTCGTCTGTTTCAAGAATGGAAACGTAGACATTCAACCACACACAACATATTTCTGTTTAGTGTATAGATCACTTAGCGCCTGTGGCTAAAAGATACAAGATGGGAATAAAAAAATTCTTAATATATGATAAAGAAGTTGTAAGTGAAGTATCGAGGCAATTTTATTTAATTTAAAATATTACATTAGATAAACGGTATTATTCCTCCACTCCTATTTCATTTAATGGGCACACTACGAAACATTTCTTATATGAAAAAAAACGAAACTGGCACTAAAATATTGCAGTTAGTATTACTATTTTTAAGGTAAACAAATCTATTTCCTTTTCTAGTTATCTTTGATATAGATTTAAAATCTCAAGAACATGTAGTAATTGAAAAATAAGTTAGTGCAGTTTAATTCAAGTTTCTTCTTCTTCTCTCACACGAAAGGAAAAGAATATTCGAATAATTTCGAATGCAGCTTGTCGTCTTGAATTCATAAAAGTTAACATGAAATCAGAAAAGTTTAAACAAGTGCAGAATTTAAAGATTTCCAATGCACTTTAAAATAACTCCGAAGACAGATGAAAACACATACGATACTCCAGATGTAAGATTTTTCTAAATTTATTCAAACACCGACGAAGAAAGATATTTAGAAGTCTATCGTGAATACGTATATTGTAAGATATTATGTATTAGTATAAAAGTATAATATAATCTTTTTCCTCTTCGTACGTCCTAATAGTGCAATGGTAAAACGTCGTCTTAACAGTTGGGAGGGTCAAAGAACAAATCACTAATTCCTCGCGTTTTTCTCGCATTCAAAACAAAAATAATAATAACAATAATTGCTGTATAGTATGACTAAAATATATTAAATTTCCGAACTCTCAAAAAATGGATTCATAATCCCTTGGATTTTCATATTAAGCATCTGATTCCTATTGAAAATATTTAGCTTTGTGCGTCTAGCTCTTCAAGGTATAATTCATAAAAGATTTTCAATTACAAGTAAGATTGCATTAATTAAGATAAATTATATTTAATTACACGGCAAAAAGCAAGAGCTTGTTTTGAAAGCCGGTTTTCCAAAAAACTATTGCAGTTCCATCACCAGTCTTCTGCTAGATAATTAGAAAAAGATTTAACCTATGCATTTCCTGAAGCACGTAGATCAAACCTCAAAATAAGTGAATTTTCGTAATCTGTATAAGTAGGTTCCCTTATATAAAATAAATCTGCTGCTTAGTTTAAGAATTCTTCTGCTGCAGAAAACCCCTAAAAAAAGATCAAATATCTTCATAGCAGTGCCAAACTGTTAATTATAAAATGCGGATAATAAAACGCTTATAATACATGATGTAAAAAGGAGGGCATCTTAATTTAAACTTAAAAATATGAAAGATTATAAGTAAAAATATCATTCCGATTTTCTGATATTTTCGATATTTATGGGTTATCGCGACCATTTTAATAGATATCACCAAGTTTTTAGAATGTGCCAGATTCTGGCAACATTACACATAACCATTTTTCAGGCAACCAAACTCATAACAGTCCTGCAGTCAACCAATGCCGAAGTTTTCGTGCACGTTCGTTTTTGTTATATTTCAATTTCCAGTGATCTTTTGACAGTTTTTACTCTAAATTTTATTTTGAAATATGGACTTGTTGAATTTATCAACTATGAAAGAAACTGCGGTAAAGGTTCTGTAGGAATACGGAATTTTGTGG
The DNA here is from genome assembly GCA_000611955.2 of Stegodyphus mimosarum. Lineage (NCBI taxonomy): Eukaryota > Metazoa > Arthropoda > Arachnida > Araneae > Eresidae > Stegodyphus > Stegodyphus mimosarum. The sequence goes on from KK118479.1 coordinate 70,668, forward strand.
AAAACTTTCTAAAGGGAACAACGAGAAGATGTCATTCGTAAATAGCCGCTGTTGCCGAGGTTTGAGAGCAGCCCAGTTTTTGCAATTCTCTGATTTATTTTCTAAGAGAAAATAGTTGCCTGCGCGCTAAGGGAGAAAAATATGGCATTCGAATTACAGAGAGATTTCGAAGAATATAAACGTTTTATTTTTTATGTAGCACGTAATCCTTATTTAATAAATAAAATTTGCATTTTAAATTAATAAAGTATGTTTTCTTTCAGCATGTTGATTATGTTTACCGATTAACAGTAAATAATGATATTTCCAAATTTTTAAAAAAGTCGCGAAAGGTCGATAAGCAGTTTTTGTACACAATAAGCAATTTTTACCCTTTACGCTGAAGCAAAAGTGCCGAATTTAGCTAAAGTGATTATGTAAATTTGTGAGTACTTTATTTTTCTAACTTACACTCCAGATTATTGTTTTTGTAACTGATAGTATCTGATAGTGCTCTGCAAAGTGCCAACCAGGTTTATGCTATTCATGATCAGAAGCTACATCTGCCAGTATGGTATGTATTCAGACAATGCCTAGCAACAAAGCTAGTTTGTAACAATTAAGCCATTTCTACACTCTACTAAAAATCTGGTATAAGAGTGACTTAGGTCCAATGTACGATAAGAAATTCAATATAAAATAAATTTGTGAAACTCTGCCTTACTATTCTAATCGCCAAAATCTAGATCATGGATTGATTTATTTGTAATATGTTATTTCTGATGTGATCCGTGTGAGTGGGATAATGTTTTTCCAATTTCTTTCTAAATGCTTTCAAGAAATCGGGCATCATACAACAATTACGGTCTGTGTATAGCTTTAAGACCATTGGTGAAACGACCGAAAAAATATCCATTTTCCTTCCAAAGTTATTTTTCAGATGAGTTGTTTAAAATTGAGGTTTCAAATGCTTGGCGGAATGTGAACTAGTGTCACAAAAGTTGTGATCAGATATTACCTGACTATTACTTTGTTCATAACGCGATCATTCATCTTAATGGAAATAAATACACTACTATTTAAAAAATATTTATGTATCATTTTCATTCCTCTCTTGTTTAAACACTGAGTATTACATTTATATGTACTTGAAACGCACCATATTAGTCCTAAGAATAAGAAAATATCCTTTGTCCTTAAAAGCTTTATTATTTAACGTATTGTCCTGTCGACCGTGAAAGTTGCTTACCATAGAATTATCAATTTTGGCGTAAATCGTACCTGAAGAATTTTGAAGGAGGTCACTTTGCTTAATAAAAAATCAGTATTCTACCCACTTTGTTTTTGCACTTCGTAAATATGTTTTGGTAGATTTCAACTATTTTGTTAGGCTTTGCAATTTTACCGGAAGCTCTGTTTAGAAAACTATGATAACAAGCTTGCCGAAGGTAATTGTTCAATCCGTTATTATTTTGTCGGCTATATTCAGCCACTATTTTCTGTTCTTAACTCAGGTCTCAAAGTTTAACCATTTCTTTCAAAATACAAGAAAAATTTAGCAATAACAGTTAATTTCCATGCTTTTCCATAAAATTAAACGATAGTTTATCAAGAAGCGATTGAAGTTATATCAAACGAAAATGCAGATGTTATGAGCGTGCTGTGACGCCACACTAATTCACAATCGGTTCTAAATCGTGCTGCTTGGGAAGAGCTTGACATTCGAAGTCGTAATACTAAATTACCAAATTGTTTTCAGACTCGTATTAACTACGCAATCTGGGATTTGGAAAATATGTTAGTATAAATCATTTTGTTTGAGTTTTTACCCTGAGGTTTTAACTATCATTAACTATATTTAGGTAAATTTAATGGTATTTATTTAGGCATTTTTAATTTAAATTATGTGTATATATTTAGATATTATTTATTAGGTAGAACAGGCATTACTTATTAGACTTATTAGGTATGTATTTAGGTATATGTAATTATATTTTTGCTTATATGTTTAGATATATTAACTATCTTTAACTAACTTTAGATTTTTAACTAAATTTCTTATTTTATAGCTTAAACACAATACTTTTTTGAGCTATTTCATATGCAAGCGTTTTGTTTCCCTTGTAAAATAACATCAAAATTACAGGGCTTTCTTAGCAAGCTGTCTTTCATTCAGACAGATAAGTTGTATTTTCAAAACCTCGTTGACTTTAAAATTATTCGATGAGAAAACATCTGCTAACTTCCTGTACACACTTACTCTTTGTAACTGATTCAAGCACTATAAATTCGAGTGTATAAAATATTTATACTGGATAGATTTAATTATTATATTGCAGAGAAACATTTTCATTACAGAGCCTATATTTATGAAAAGACTTCTGAATAAATATGTTTTACGAATATAATATCTCGGCTTTTCTTGCCAAAGGAAAATATATTGAATCATTAGATGACTTCCCATCTTCGAAATGATGTTGTCCTTTCTATATGTCCTGCCTCTATTGACAATGACAAGAAAGAAGAATCATCTCGAAAGAACTCCCATTTCGCACTACCAGATGATCATTAAGAAAATACTCATGGGTATTGTATATAATCTTCTTTCAGTCGCCAACGACAATTCAGAAGATTTTGTGACTCTGTATATTTTCCCGTTTGCTAATAAACAACGTCAATATTTCTGAATTATATTTGCAAATAGTTAGAAATATGCAATGCATTGGTTAAAGAAGTAACAATATTCTATGGCTTGGACATCTACGCAAAGTATAAAATTATTGTGTACAGATTTAGATATAAATTTAGTTTCTTCAGTTTTTCATAAAAAGCTCTCTTATTCAGCAAAACCAGAAGCACTATTTTGATCTGTATCTAGCCATTGTATATAACCATGTTGATTCTTCTTAACTTAATTTTATGTACTTTCCTTGCTTAATATGTAATGTTGAAATATTTTTATACATCTGTACTTGTATCTACAACTTGGCCTTATTATATTTGTATGCCCAAATAATGTTATAATGCTGTAATAGCAGTGTTCCTACTTTGTACTTTCCGTCATTCTTCCTGTCCTTCTTTTCATATTCCCCAGTTAAGTCTTGGAGGACTTTGTACTAAGTTCAAGTATTTTTAATTCCTTTTTTTATTTATTCTATCTATTTAATCCAACAGGTTGTTGAGCACGTAACTCAACGGATCCCCTACGGAGGAAAGAAAAGATAGAAAAAGGCAGCCTGCATCATTTTCTACAACAGCTCAAAGACATATAATCAGCTCAAAGGAAAGACACCGACGTGCAACATTTAAACTTAACGAATGAAGTTGTTGCCGCTAATGTGATTTGCGGTTATATACGGCAATCAAAAGAAAGTATTTACAAATAACGTCTGAAATCCTCTTCTGCCAAAGTTAACAGTGTTGAAAATTCTACTTGAATTTTAACTCAAATCACGAACTAAAGACGGTTATCTCCTATGTGAACCGAATTTCAATGAAATTTGCTACTGATACAAAAAAATTGGATCTCTTTGTGAGTCTAAAGAATCCTTTTACACTCATAACACTTGATTTCTAAATTGGATTTGAGAGATCTCGAATTTTCACTGGTGTTATTTTTTGCAAAATATCAACAACTTACACTTAATGCCATAAACATTTGATCACCGAGAATTAACTATTAAATCGTAATGAAATTTGTACGAAGGCATGCATCAGGCAGATATGGAAATGATTTAGATTACAATGTTATTACAGTTTAAGTTAAGCGATCAGAATGAGTTTAACTTTGTTCACCCTGGCCCGTAGGAAAACTATACTGACACATTTTGCATGTACCTAATCTCCTGCAGAGATAAGCTTCATCTAGACGAAAGACATTGTGAACTAAAACTATTTTAAAGCATTTACATAATTATAACGACTTTAACAAAGGAAACGACAAGGAAGAAAAGAGGCTAACAAGGTCAAATTTAATTAAGATATTCTTAAATTTCCACAAAAACTTTCATAAGTAACAAACACAAAGGCATCCAGAGAAATTCGTTGAAGATGACGTTGATGTTATATTGCAAAAGAATTGGCTCTCAAGCAGTGGCGGCTCGTAGCTAAAATTGGTGGGGGTGTTGTTCCAAAAAAATTTAACGTTTGTTTTAAAACTGTGTAAAGGGAAAGAAACATGTATAAAAAGAAAATTTATTTTGAAGCTTCCATGAAATCTTACAAGAGAAAAATTAAACATTTCTTAATTACTTTAACCTAAATTGTTACAGTTCAATCTTTACATATTCATTTAAGAATGAAATCCATTTTTCTTGTTTTAATTTGCGCGGAAAGATCCATAATTTTCTCCTTGATCTGTGGGTGACAACTGAGGAAATTTTTCTATATTTAAAGTACTGCAAGCGTAATTTAATCTTTCCGAATTCATAAAGCTTCTTAGAAAAGTTTTTATTTTTTCAATGTTAAAAAGCAGCGTCCTGCCTCTGATGTAGTCATGAGAACTGTCAAGAAAATTTTTATCAGTTTCTCAATTTCATTAAGAACATCATCTAGATTATTTTCCAAGATAAATTTCAGTACATCAATTAATTTGCAGTATTTGTGAATATCAGACCTACAATACAATACTTTTAGTTCAGTTTCAAGCTTTTCTTTGTCAATCATTGGATAGGCTTCAGTGGTCAGTACTATTTATTTTGCAGGATGTTCTTTCCTAAAACTAA
>KK118480.1:0-75206 GCA_000611955.2 Stegodyphus mimosarum
AGAACATAGCGTACCTTCCGCTCCCTGTTCCAGTTCAGGACTGAATATTGGAGGGTAAGAACCTTTTACAGAATTGCCATGTTCTCAAAGAATACACACAGAATACTAAGTCCTGACAAGGAAATAAACTTATATTAGTGCTGATCCTCAAAAATATTGTTTTCATGTCTGGTTTTATATTGGCGTACATCTTCGTATTTTAAAATGACATGTATTTTAAAATGGCACCTGAAAAGTATGAAACCCGGCAACCTATAGAATACCTAGATATTTTATAGGATACCGAAAACTCTCCGCCGATGCATGACGCGATTAAACAGTTCACACATAGGCATTTTATAGAATGCCAAATGGCAAACCGGCAAAGTATGAAATACATCTGTGATTCTCTTCGAATAATCGAAACTACTTACCAGAAGTTTAAACATGATGTAAAAAGACAAAATGGCTGGTGCGAAGGAACCATGGAACTATTAGTTGTTGAATCTTTATGATGTGATGTTTGTGGAAAACAAAAGTAAACTTAATTATTATGTTAAAGAAGGATAAATTATTTCACGTACTTCATGAAATTCACTTGGTTGTCGAGCCCGAAGGACGTGACAGAATGTTGAAGGAACTTTAAACCAAATACCACGGAATGACATCGAACTCTACATCCAACTTTGTGGGCACTGCCGGAAAGAAAAAACAAAAAGGGCATTATTGTGAAACCTTATGAATGTTCTGAATTTAATTTCAGTTGTTAGGTAGATCTTACCGATTTCCAGTCAGACAGAGAATAAAAATTTATTATTCTGTACCAAGATCATCTCACTATTTTTTTACATATTTAGAATAAAAGTTTTTAAGGGCAGTCTTTCATTATTGTTTCAAACTAGTATATGCACTATGTACTATGCACACTATGCACTATGCACAAACTAATATATGCACTTTGTATTTAGTTTGATATTTTTAATGGAATTATAATTAAAACTGTTTTATTTCCCCAGTGCAATGCAGTGCGTGACAAATTTTAATAGAAAGCTACTCCGGAAAAGAAAAATACAAGAGCACGTGCATTTAACCTTGAATAAACGTTTATCTCCGTTATTGATATTTGATCTGAATAAATGTAATTGACCACTGTCTTGGCTATAACCGTAAGTATACTCTTTTTGCTTTCCAAAAATTGAAAGAACTGTCTCGCGCAGCCGATTTAAAAAGCCAGAGAGAAACATCTCAGCTCAGTTGTTCATTAGTTGCTGTTTTAGTGAGCTGTTGCTATTGACTGTACATAATTCACGGTGAGATAGGATTAACTTTCTCTGCGCTTTGGACTGAGTTTATGATGTAACGTTTTATTAGTTTAAAAATATATTTAGTGATTATATTGCGTGATATTGTATGAATATCTTTGCGGAAAAATCCAGCGTTTTGTTATATTTCTTGCAATAAGAATAAATTTAATTAATTCTTTATCGGGCTTGTAAATTCAATCTATTACGAACTCGTACGCACGCAGCAGTATTTTTCAGGAACGAACGTATTTTAATAATGGCTTATCGTGACCCTTTTTTCGTACTTTGCCTAAAGCGCATTTGTCATTCTATAAAAAATGTCTAGGTATTATATACAATGCCTAGATAAAGTATATAATAATTCTCATATTTTGTACTTTCCCCCAAAACGCCAGACATTGTATAAAATCTATAGAATGCCTGCGTTTCACATTTCCGGTAATATATACATACATTAATTAGCTGTGTAAAAAGAATATTAAATCTAGTTAAATTATAATGTTTGACATCTATTTTAGCAACTATGCAATTTATTAATAGTGTTAGTATACTCCACCGCTGCCTATGTCAAAGATAGGCAGCGATAGACAGTAAGGTTAATTGATTAAAGCGGAACAAACGGAAATTTGCCTGAGGGAAGGTTTGCCTAGTAAACGGTTTTCTAAGGAAACGTATCTATTACTTACGTTACACATCTGGAAAGAGAAACAAAGTCTATGTAAGTAACCCGTTTAAGGTAAAAACACGGACTGAGTTGCAGTAATCTACTTTAAAACTTGTAGACAAATCATGACAAAAGACACTGCTTAAAAAACGTAGTTCATCCTGATGTTAAAGTATTTAAGGCTAACCTATTCATCCGTCGCGAACTGAACCCTGAAAAAACTATTGGAGATAAATTGCAACTCCTTTATCGGAAGAATTATATCATACGGATAAAGGAAAATATTAATGGTGATGAGTTTTATCGAAAATGTTTAGAAGCATTACATAAAAATATGAACATAAAGAGATGAAAAATATTTGACAGAGGGTTAATTTCTTTATAAACATGGGAATTTCTCCACATTTTATTGTGCTTGCGCTTATGAAACAAAGAAGCATAAAATTGAACTTTTTCAAATAATTCTTCTTCTTAAGAAATGGCAGAAAAAGTCGCAGTTAATTAGTCAACAAACTTACAGACCAGTTCCCGTGGCTTGATTTAAAAAAATATAGAGAAGAATTTTTTTCATCTAATATTCGTTTTTTATCTGAAAAAAAACATATGAAATTCATCAAATAATTTTTTTTTTACTTGGCAAGTAGTCTTTTTATTTATTAACATATTTGAAGGTACAAGAAAGGTAATTTATAATTTTGTATTTAATTAGCAGAGAAGTATTTACGATCAGGAAAAAGAGTGCATAGTAAGGCATTAAATGCTTAATTAAAGTGTTTAAATGCCTCATATTTGGATTATTTGAATGTTTGCATCAAGTGTAAATTTAAAAATCTCAGGTCATTGTACTTGATTTGTGCAGTGGTTTCCACGTTTGTTATAATATGAAATGATTACGTAAGATATTTCGAAATGTTGGTGCAAATTATATTTTATTGAACATAAGCAATAAAACACAAAATTTGCTACTAAATCAAAATGAAATTGATTATGAAATGGAATTAGGTACTGTTACAAAATTAAAAGGACTGAAGATAATAATATAAACTGCAAATGATATATCAATTTTTTTAAACAAAATTTTATAATTTAGATTAGCAAATAATGATAGTATCTCTTTTAAAATGGCACGCCGAATGACGATTATTTGGAGGCATTCTTGCAACAAGAATCAGCTTTAAGATAATCGCATTTATGTATACCACGCTGTTGCTTTCTCACTTTCAATAGTGATCGCAATTTGAATGTCTCAAATTACAGCGTAATACCTCAAGCTGTTAAACGTTAAGAAATTAGAATATGTAAAAGCTTTAAAGTATGAAAATTATACAATTATTTTGCATTTCTTCTTAAATAAAAGTCGTTCTACGATTTCTAAACTCATATAGTACAGTCTTTATAGCTCAGAAGAATCAATGAATCAATAATTATCTCAGCTGGATTCTAATTTAGATTATATTTATTTCTATTTTCAAAAATATTTGTTTCTGTTTGTTAATTGTAATGGTATAAAGAGAAATACATCAAAACATTAAAAATTCTATTGCCGTTAGGAAAAAAAATTAAAGGGAAATAGAAATACATAGCGATCTTCATGTTGCTATAAAATTTCATCCGAAAATTTGGATTTGTTTTTCATTGTAGACGATAGTGTAAGCAAGACGCAATTAAATATATTTTAATTCAACTATTACAGAATATTATAAACCTGTTTCATATATGACACTTCGAAAAATATAATATTTGTTCCAAAATGTTGTTACGAAGTTCAGAAAAAAATTACTTTTAAAATGATAACGTAACGCTTTATTCAACAACTCATTTTTAAATGATTGACTTAATGCTGTATTAAACAACTTAATTTTAAATGATAGAATTAGAATTAACTTTCTGTTGTAAAAAAACGTAGTTTAAAATTACTGGCATAACGCAGATTCAAGTTCGGAATAAAATAAAATATTTCATTCATTATTAATTGACAATGATGTCTATATATGTCTCTCATGATTTTATCGAAAATGAAAATAATAATTTCTCTTCGAGGTGTCAAAAAACACAAAATTTATGAACTGAAATATTTAGCTTTTGTTACGTAGCATGATCACTCCACCTGCGATTTACATTCAATTACAAATACTCCACAGAGCACAAAATTAAAAATTAATAGTAACTAATGATTTAAAAAAAATAAATAAAAATCTGAAAGCTTTTCAGATTTTACATGACGCCCAAAGAGGCGTTTTCTTAACGTTTTTGTGTTACCTTTGTTTATTAAATATCATGTTCTTCGCACGTAAACCATAAAATTCAATTCAACAGTAATATAGCAAAATAATTTTAAAATGAGTATATCTTTAGAATTTCCGAAACACAGTCTCACGCGCTGAAGATGAAAGTGTTATTTTTTTTGTCGTACTTTGTTGCCATTCCTCGCTTTGAAATTGTTGAGTTTGTTAGTAAAAAATTCTTTAATGTCTGACAAAATATGAAATAGATAATAAAAAAATTCAAAATTCCAAATTAGGGCTTCCAGATGCGCATATTTGGTGGAGGATTACGTTATTCAAAATTTTATGGCCCTAGGTACTGTTTTTTATAACAATGCTAAACATAACGTATATTTACGCAGATTCTTCATTATTTAATTTTTTAAATATAATACAGGGCTGTAATATTTGGTGGCAACAACTGTAGAGACATCAAGATTTTTTTGAAGGAGAGATGAAAAATTAGCAACGCCTTCGCCGGGAATCGAACCACGGACCTCTCGGTTACGGGTCGAGCATGCAGACCACTACATCACGAAGGCATGCGAAGAAGAAGGGAGAAATACCTTATATACTCCCCTTTTTAAAGGGCGACTGGGGTTTTGGGGACCCGATCGCCAAATCCCGGTGGTCTAGAATCATCATTTGCCACCTTTTTTTTAGTTCGGTCGCCAGTGTAGAGACGTCGTGATTTTTTTTGATAGGAAAGATGAAAAATTAGCAACGCCTTCGCCGGGAATCGAACCACGGACCTCTCGGTTACGCGTCGAGCATGCAGACCACTAAACCACGAAGGCATGGGAAGAAGGAGGGAGAAATACCTTATACAGTCTGCAAAATGAATTAACGCAGAAAGTGAATTGACGTAAAATTCCAAAACGAAATTAATAGTCCTTCAGGCTAACACCCTTTGGGATAAAAATAAATGCTTCTCTCTTTCTTTATTTTCATAATAAATAATATTTCCGTTTTGTTTCCTTTTGTTTGGTTAACTTTCAAACGTCAGTGTAAAAATAGAGGGTGATATTTACACTGATATGCTGCAAATTCTGATTGTTGAATCTACGTAGGCAGCATACAGACGTATAATCTATTCCAAACCTGAATCTGCAGATTTTCCAGGCATGCTTAAATCATATTAGAAAATGAAAATGGAAAACAAAGTTCAGCATAAACTGAATAAACTCAGATGTCATTCTTTCTACTGACGCAGAATTCCGCTCTCCGATTGATACGACGAATAGCTAAGCCGACCTTTAGACCTGTATCCAGATCCCACATATGGAAAGGATTTTTGTAAATGCAGTGTCTTTGACGCATGCAGGCACTTGAAAACTAAGGAATCAAAAGTCCCTTCGAAAGGCTGATAATAGCGGATGACGCGTAGGAAGTTTTAAGATCCTTTTTTTTTGTATTCTTCATCAAACCTGGCCAGGAAGCAAGCATATGTTTTCAGTACTAGAAATGTTCAAAATTTGGAGCAAACGAAAAGAAACTTAACTCTATCTGGGTTTATCCATAAGATTAAATCCAGAAGCTTAGCTCCCGCAGAGAAACAATAACATAAAAGCTAACACTCCATCCAATTCCTGTACAATTAAAGGGTGTTGGAAGCCAAATATCTTCAAAAAATATTGATTTGGGATTTCTGCATTTTCAAATTCTCTACAAGTTTAGCTTTCTAAAAATACTATACTTTAATCTCTATGAAAATTAGAACTTGACTAATCTAAAAAATCTAGTTTTATTTTGTAATCTAATGCTTTGATAAATGAGGAATTTTACATAAAAACGCGTTTTCTCCAAACGGAATTTTTTTTATACTCGATGTATCTTTTCTCAGGAACTATTGCTCCCAGGTACCTAAAAGTTTTATGGCTTATTTATTATATTTTCTAATATTTATTGAAATGAGCGTTTTCGGATAAATTAAGATAAAAAAATTTCACAAATTATTTTGCGTGAGAAAAGTGTTAAATTTTACTATGCCGAATAAAATAGTCTATAAATTAGTCTAAAATTCAAAATGTTTCAAAAGCTCATTTCAGTATAATCAGATAGGTGTACGTTAACTACACAAAAAATTTCAAGAGTATATCTACAGCAGATTTTGAGAAAAGGTACATCGAAAATGGCCAATTTAACTTTGTCGGTATAGGGGTTTCCGACACCCCTTAAAGCTATGTAGAAGTTATTGAAATTACACCTCAAAATTCTGTCATACAGAACCGTGTCTTTATCTGAACATGCCTTTGATCATAATACTATTATCCAAAAGGAATCTCGAATTTAATTTTGTATCTTTAAAAACCATTCCTCATCATACCACCAAATATCGGAATTTTCACGAACTGTGTCCTTACATAAAATTCTTCCTCCACATTTGCCTTCAGGTCATTGAGAACATCCTTTCGTGCTGATGTTCCTGGTCTTTGATCAAAAGATATTCCATCTGGCGGAGAATTGAAGAAGGAGTTCTTTTGAATATTAATGGTTGCGAGTTTCAAAGCCAGCTGTTATCTCGAATTTTAAGCGGCCTTTGTGCTGAAGAACTTGCCACATGATGGATTGCAAAAGTACCTGCTGTAGAAGAGAGGGGAATAAAATTTCGCAGGCAGAAAAGTTTAGAGCTTGCAAAATAGTAGAAAAGGATGAGTTTATTAAGATTTAGCGAGTATAATTTTATATAATTTAAATGAATCGTTTACGTAATTTCTGGTTGTGTTTAACCAATACTTTATTTAATTTATTAAATCTTTGTAAAAATAAGAATATGAATGAAAGATTAGAAAACAACTGAAATATGTGCCTTTGCATTTTGTTCTTAGTATGAAAAGAAACGAGACATAATTCATCTTTTATGTAGTGGTACTTCTGAAATCTAATTAAGATCTTAAAACTGAATGAAACACAAGTTTCTCAAAATTAAAAATTAAACGAAAAATTTGGAGGAGACCAATTTTTGCATCATTTAGGAGTTATGGCATATAACATGAGAGAAACTGAGAAAAATGTCGATTCTACATTTTGTGAAGGGTGAAGCAAGAAGCATTAAAAATAAGCCTGCCTTCATGATTCGAACCACAGATCTTCCAAATGTTTGATCGAATTACTGACCAGTTAGATCACGAGAAAATGCAAGGAGAAATTCGATAATTCTTTACATTTTCTTCATATAAAAGACATTTATATTTCTTTACATTTTCTTCATATTTCTTCATTCATTTTCTTCATACACAGTCCAGTCACATTAATGTGACCACCACGTACTTTCCATGTCAGAGTTAAATAACCAATCACAGAAGGCAGGTGGCAGCACAGTGCAGTTGAGCGTATATAAAGGGTGTGTGAGGGCTTCGGAAAACATTTCAATCGTTGGCGTAATGCAGAAACGAAGCGATTTATCCGACTTCCAAAAGGGCATGATCATTGGCTTTCGGGCCAAGGGTGGAAGCATTTCCGAAACGGCTGAGTTTGTGAACTGTTCGCGTGCCGCCGTGGTAAAAGTGTACCGTGCATGGCAAAATGGGACTGTCCAAAATCAGCGACGTGGCAAATGTGGTGCACCACGGGCCATAGATGACAGAGGCGAACGACGGTTGCGGAGATGCGTTCGGGCAGATAGACGGGCTACCGTTGAGCAACTGACCACCAAAATGAACCAACGGGCTACCAAAAGTGTCTCCCAAAGTACTATTCAGCGAACATTGCTGCGTCTGGGCCTCCGAAGCAGACGCCTGGTTCGTGCACCTATGCTGACTGCTGTTCATCGACGGCGAAGGCTAGAATTTGCACGCCAGTACAGCAGCTGGACGTCCACTGAGTGGCGACAGGTTGCGTTTTCGGATGAATCGCGTTTTATGCTCCATCGGACAGATGGACGTTGGCGTATAAGGCGTGAAACCTCTGAAAGGAACCACCCTGCAACCATTGCCGGAACGGTCCAAGCTGGAGGCGGGAGCATTATGGTCTGGGGAATGTTTTCCTGGCATTCTCTAGGTTCACTGATCATTGTGGAAGGCACAATGGATCAATACAAGTACGCATCTGTCCTTGCGGACCATGTTCACCCCTACATGCGCATTGTTTTTCCTCAGGATGATGGCATCTTCCAGCAGGACAATGCGAGGTGCCATACAGCTGCCAGTGTACGTGCGTGGTTCGAAGAGCACCAGGATGAGTTTACCGTCCTCCCCTGGCCAGCAAACTCACCTGACTTAAACCCAATCGAGCATCTGTGGGACCATCTCGATCGAGTTGTTCGCGCTATGGATCCTCAACCGCGTAATCTAGCGCAGCTGGCCACGGCATTAGAGTCGGCATGGCTCAACATCCCAGAGAACACCTTCAGGGACCTATGTGACTCTTTTCCTGCACGTCTCGCAGCAGTCCGCTCTGCGAAAGGTGGTTATTCTGGCTTTTGACAGATGGTCACATTAATGTGACTGGACTGTGTATTTGCATAAAGATGCAAATAGGCTCAAGGCTTCAGATTACCTTGCAAACAAATTCATTAAAACTTACGCCAATCAATTTATAGTTAACTTGCACCCTTCTTTACTAAAACAGAATTAGTTTATCTAAAATTAATTGGTTAATCGGAATGCTATAAAACCAAAGCGAAAATCTGATAAAAGAGCTGTGAATCTTCTATTGATGTTAAATCCCAATGTCTAATGATAATATTTTGTTTCTGAAAAATGGTCGGCATGAACTCTGATCTGGTTTGGCCTAATACTTTCGCTCCTTATCTAAAAAGAAAAATGTAACACTTAAGAGGAGACATTCGCTATGGAAAAATCTTTAAGGGAATATGCTCTTTCCTCCTCGTTTTATGGAATTTCACCCTCTTTAAATTAATTTTCGTACAATAAAAAGAAGTCTCATCCTGGATTGTCGACTCTTACCAGTATTTGAAAAGTTATTTATCTTAAAAATTATCTTTTACTTTCAATAGCTTTTAATGATTATATTTAAAAGAAATGAGCTTGAAAATATTTACAATTCTTATAATAATATTCTGTTTTTCTGAATGTGTGAAAATTCAAAGTATAAGATAATTTCTTGCTTTGTTGGAAAACATGTTTCACTCTGCAGTTTTCAAATCTAATTGGTACAAGGCTACATATTATAGCAATCTCATATACAAAATTGTAAAGTTCTACGGCTACTAAAGACATATAACCCTGAACCGGAACATAAGAACAACATAATTCAATCACTTTTAAAGCAAAAAATAAACAAGTTACCAGCATATAAGAATGAAAAATACTGAGCTCAGAGAGCCGTCTAATAGAGATGGTGCATAAATATATATACAGAGAGAGAGAGAGAGAGATGTAGATATAGATATATGTGTTTGTATGTTGGTGTGGCCGATTAGAGCCAAAACGGGAGGTGCACAACTGTATGTTATAGCAGTCCCATATACAAGATTTCAATATTTTGAGGCTACTCTTTTTTGAGGTATGCGAGATACATATATACGTATGTGAATACAGACGTCATGAAAAAGTATCTGCTGAATCCATTTTAAATCCATTTTACTATCCGTTTTGGCAAAAAATGTTCCAAAATACAACTAAACAGTCACCAAAAAGTCACCAAATACAGTTCCTTTAGTCGGACCAAACGTATAGATATCGCGCAAAAGCATCGTTCAAAAGGTTTCGAGAGCGGTTGAAATGGATATTTTCGTCGAAATGTGAATACCCGAAATGTTTCGCAATTACAATACTTCTTTATTTCTTACAAGGAAGTAAAAAACAATAAAAATGCGATTAAAGTGCTATTCGCCTCCTACTAGGCAAGCTACTTACAATAATACATATAAACGTATTAGCGTATTAAGAGGCGTAACATATATTAAACAGGTGCAGGACTATTTTGCCCTAATAAAGTCAGATTTCACTAATCTAAAATCACAAATGACAAAAAAGCGGCCCCGTACTGAATATTTTGTACGTGCAAAAACATTTTGTTTAGGCAAACCTAGTAATAACTACCTGGTTTGAGTTCTAGGTTAAAATGATAATTTACGTCAATTATTTGGATTAACACAAAGCACACAAGGGCTACCTGCCTAACGGAAAGAATGCCTTCGTAGAAGACGTTTTAAAAGGATCTAGCGCGTATTCCCATTACGCACGAGGAAAGTCATGCAAACTCCCAGGCAGCGCACCTGTTTGTCGTAATTTGAATCCCAGTCAAAATGAAATGAATTTTGGTGTCATTTAGTATCTTATCAATGTAATGTTATTTTATACACTTATAGCGAAATTCAAAACTTGTGAAAATCGGATATGGTCTATCCAATTTATCAAGGTATTCGATACTGGATATCTATGATTTTTATCATTATCGTGAATAGAATGTTACTTTTGTCTGTGTACGTTTTACATTTTTCCCGAAATTCGGATATTGTTCAGAGAACAGCCTTGACGCCAAAAAGGGAGAAACAGCTTATTGTGGTATTGCAGGCAATCGTTGTCATTCGATGACGTACTTCCTCTAGGCAGACAGCCGTAATATTTTTCCCTTGCGAAGAGATTATCTGTAGTACTACTTATTATCTGTAGTATTTATTATTGTAGTATAGTAATTAAAGGGAGAAACAGCTTATTGTGGTATGGCAGGCAATCGTTGTCATTCGATGAAGTACTTCCTCTAGGCAGACAGCCGTAATATTTTTCCCTCGCTAAGGGATTATTAATTACAATTTTTTTACAATTATTATTTTTTTACAATTAAAATTAGTATTACTTATTATCTGTAATATTTATTACTGTAGTATTTGATTATCTGCAGTATTTACTTCCGTTGGCATAATGAAATGTTGCCCATACCCTTAAAGAAGCCAAGTTGGCGCAACCAAGGCTGTTCTCCGAACAATATCCCGAAATTCCAGCAAATTTTGCAATTAAAAATTTCAGTTATCCATAAAATCACAGTTGTTTGGCTTTTGGTTATCAATAGTTATTTTCACATTTCCGTACCTGTTCTATATTCCTCCCTAATATTATTTTCAAACACAATCCATTTCAAGAAGATTCATCTCCAAATGTTTTAAAATCAGGTCACATAATAAACATAGATTGAGGAGCAGAAATCTCTTCCCTCAGGACATTTAGTAAAACTGGTTTGGTTACGAAAATCTTTTCCTTTACAGCTTTCCCAAAGCGCCGAAACTTCTTAAGCTTTCATGGTTTCTTAAGCGTATTATGTTGAATAGTTACTCCATAAGTTTTCTCAGGACGAAGCAAAATGGATGCACGAGAAATGTTGGAGAAGGTAGAGTACACGACATAAGAGATTGCTATGGAGACACTTCACAAGTGGAGAAACAACAATCTTCCATTTTCTGAACGAATAATTCATATAATATTTGCCAAAGAAAGCTGAGAGACTAACTTTTCTCCCTCATGAACTTTTAAAAAACATAATATTTCTACACAAAATATTGTTAGAAAATCATGAAATGTATCAGAATCTGACAAGACATGTGGGAAACTCCGCAAACATCGGAGTATCTAGTCACTATTACCTACCTTCATCGAAAAATTGGGTACTTGCAAACATATCAAAAAGGGTTTACTGTGGTGATAAGAAGGCGATGTAAAAACATGAGGAATTTAAATTAAATATTAGGCGTTAAAGATTTTCTTTCGAATAGAAAAGAAAAGAAAATCTGGTGTGTACACCAGATGACTTCCTTGTACGGAATATTAAATTATACGCATTTTTTGCTGCATTTCATTTCAACTTATTTCCTCGAATTTCATGAGAGATATATTTCTCAATCAATTAATTCAGTTCTCACTTCGCGACAAGGCAAAAATACCTAAAACCTCAAAATATCTTTATTAGAATTGAAAAATATAGAAAAATATAAAACATAAATACAGTTAAAACAATTCACAAAACGACTTTTACAATTAAAATTAGAGTTTTTACGCAAAAAGAAGCAGTTCGGCCAGCGGAGAAGAAGGCAGATTTTTCGGCGAAAAATGTTTGTCTCACTCGACAAAAAGTCACTGAAAACATAAACTAACTTAATTTGTTGCGGACGTTATGCTGAGTCAATATATTGCATAATTTAATAACTTAAATGGTAATTCCACAATGGATTAAGCATAATTATTTGCAATAACAAAAGAGAACTTTATCTTTGCGAAGCTTAGTTTCTATAGATTGGCAACAAATTCAGTATTCTGTTACGTTTTAGATGTAAAAAAGTATGGTTATGGTAAGTAAAATTAAGCTTAGCCGCACTTAAACAACTTTTAAATTGTTGATAATCCTTATTCAGGTAACTAAAGGCATAAGCACCTTAGCCGAAAGATAAGAACAACATAATTCAATCATTTTTAAAGCAAAAAATTAAAATCTTACCAAAATATAAGACTAAAAAACTGAGTTCAGGGAGCCGAGTAACAGAGTGCGTTATTTTGTAACAATGTATATATATATATATATATATATAATGAAAGTAATTAAAAGTAAATTAAAAAGCCCAAGACTTGCGCTAAAGCTGCAAAGTAATAAAGCAATAATTCAATAAAAATTATAAAAAGAAAACTCTCCATATTACAGCTCCAAGCAACGGAAATTCAATTTAAAAACATTATTGAAAAGGTATTTTTCAGAATTTAAAAAAATTATAGAACTTTCAGTCCTCCTTGCTTTAAACACAGTTAAGGAAAAACTAACTTTTCATTCTTGTATGCTGGTAACTTCTTTATTTTTTGCTTTAAAAGTGATTGAATTATGTTGTTCTTATGTTCCGGTTATGGGTTATATGCCTTTAGTAGCCGTAGAACGTTAGAATTTTGTATATGAGATTGCTATAACATGTAGCCTTGTACCTCTATTTTTCTCTGCAATCGGCTGCACCAATCCGATATATATATATTAAAAAAGGGAACTCTCCATATTACATCTCCAAGAAACAGAAATTCAATTTAAAAACATTATTGAAAAAGTATTTTTCACAATTTAAAAAATTTATAGAATTTTCCGTCCTCCTTGCTTTAAACACAGTTAAGGAAAAACTAAATCGCAAAAATGCCAAAATCAAAAGTAAACTTTTTAAGTATTGAAAAACCAGTTATTGTTATTGATAGCAGATTAATCGACTTATCAAGGGGATAAACCAATCTACCATCCATTAACAGTAACCAAAATAAGAGAGAGTGTTTCACCTTACTTCCAAGTAAGCGTCAAATTATTTGCTAGATTCAAATCACTAATTGATACTCAATCAAAATAAAGATATTAGTCACTAAACTAAAGGAATCCTATTAAAAAGCAAATAATCTTTAAGATCAAAATGTTTTCACTAAGAACACAATTAATCTGAAGAGACGCTTACTTTAGAAGACATATCCCCTACATTCTCTTTTCATTTCAAATACAAAAGTAAAAACAAAAGTAAATTCAAGAACAAATTTTAAAGAATCATAAGAAGATTAAAAGTAATAATCCATAAAATTAAAGTTAAAACTTTAGTAAAAAATTAAAAATCAAACTAGTAAGCAAAAATAATAATAATGTTTTTAAATTGAATTTCCGTTCACTTGGAGATGTAATATGGAGAGTTTTCTTTTTATAATTTTTAGTATATATGTATATATATATATATACGTATACATGTTGTTACGAAATGTTATCCGGGCAGTGTTACCCAGCCGCGGTAAGATAGCTTCCCCGCCAGGAAGGTTTATGGTTGGCATAAAGTGGCAAGGAAAGGCAATACCGGTTCATACCGGTTTGGCCCACAATGTTCTCGAAAGCAGGCCAAAAACTATATAAACCTTGCCTGTATGAGGAGTAGCAGTTTATCGAGTTGATCGTCAGTCTAGTGCTTCGTCAGTTGATCGTGAAGTGCATCGAGAACGTGCATCGTTGAGGCTATCGAGTCTAGTGTCGAGTTGGGTAGTCTAGTGTATCGTGAGTTGATGCATTTAGAGTGTGCAGCGTTGAAGCCATCGAGTGCATAGCGAGTTGTAGTGTGGAGAGTATCGAGAGTAAGTATAGTTACGAGAACGGCAGAACCGAGTCGGGTTTTATACTCTAGTGCTTTGCCGTGAAGCTGTCTCCACCGTTATAGCTGATACCCTGAAGGTTGTGTCGCTGATTATCGTAGCGTGCTTATCGTAGTTTTTCCACGATTGTAAACGGAGCTTTTGGAGCTGTCCTGAGTAAAACTGGCTAATAAGTTATGTTTTCATTTTTCATCAAGTGTTGTCGTTAATCACTCCAAATCCACGAACCGTACAGAACTCAACAATATTTATATATACTTTTGGCGTGGTTCGTTGCCACCAAAAAAGGCGGTGCACAACTACATGCTATAGCAGTCCTCTATACAAAATTTCAACTTTATAAGGCTACTCGTTTTTGCATTATGCGAGTTACATACATACGTACGTACGTATCACGAAAAACGCTTTTCTGAATCCATTTTAAATCAGTTTTATAATTCGTTTGAGAAAAAGGAGTCCTTTATTCTCTTCTTACGTACAGATGTCATGCAGAAACATCGTTAAATTGCAATCCATAGCGCTCAAAAATGTATATTTTCGTTGAAATATGGTACTCGCAATTTTCGTGATTACAATACTTCCTTTATTTCGTAGAAGGAAGTAAAAATAAATAAAATAAATTAAAACGAAAAGAAAGAAAAATATGAGTAGATTTAAACTTTAACGTCGTGCTAAAGGATTAGGTTTTTATTATGTTCTCGCTAAGAATCTCAGGTTAATAATCTCGACTCATTCTTAAAAACACAGTTGTTTTGTCCTTTAGCTTTACTATTGAGCATCGCTTTCTTCGCACTTATTCCGCATAAAATTCGAGAGCAAAATCACAAAATATTTAAAAATAGCATGTCTTAAGGTTTTCCGAGAGTATTATGGATTTCCATGAGTTTTTTAAAATTTGTTTTATATTATTTCTTTGAAAATTCGCCGATCGAGCTGCCAGCTGCCTAAAAGAGTAATCATAAAGAAAGAAAAAAAAGTGTAAAAGGATTTTAATGAATCCAGCGTGTTTTATTTCATAAAAATATTTAATACTTCTAGTTAGATATGTCAGGATTTAAAAGCATTTTTTTATCATTGAGATTAAAAAGTAAAAAGAAAATACTTTTAAGAACTCCATTTACTCCTTTTTTATTAACTTGGATTGCTGCTCAGTAAGAGAGAGATAAATATGAAAGTTAAATAAATATCTTACGCTTTACTGAAATGCAACACGCTAGTACGTGGAGATAATCAGTATTATATTTCAGCCAGTGGCAGCACATTGTTTCCAAATAGCCAAATTCGTGGGTAATTGAAAGATACCTTACATTTGCCAAATGGCAAAAGTCTGGCGCGCTGGAGATAAAAATGTTTTATTAGCAGCAGTGTTGCCACTTCTTGCTTTCAAACAGCTGAGTCTGTTAAACAAAATTTTATTAAATTTCTACAAAATATGAAATAAAAGCAAACCAATTTTCAGTTCAAAATCCAGGCTTCGAGAGGCCCATATTCATACGTAATGACTACGTGTATTAAAAATTCAGTGTCTGTGGCTGCCGTTGTTTTTCCACAATGCAAAAATGTTTCATATATGAAAATACAGATTCTTCACCATTAAATTTTGTTTTAAATAGTACACCGCGGAAACATTTGCTGTTAACAATTTGAAAAGTGATTTTGGCACAAATATGATACGGCCAAAAAGTGAGCTTCGAGACTTAATAGCAGTTTTAGTGTTAAAAATAAATAAAAACATTAAACAAAGAAAATAAAATCTGAAAGCTTTCAGATTCAATATTGCGCAGAAGAGGAATTTTTTTATTTACAGACACATACACGTTTCGAGAGCATTTAGGCTAACGCCACTTATTTAACTTAATTCACTACTTTTTTGAGTTACGCCACAAATGCTGATTGGTTTCTAATCACAACAAGTGCCATATGTTAAATTATCTGAATTTAATAAAAGAGTCTTTTACACCCTTTGTACGTCTCTGTCGGTTTACTGGATATAGTGATTAAATCGCTGACGTTCAGACTGAGTTTCAAGTTTAGTCTATGTTTCCAAAGCTCCATAGACTCCATAGTTTTATCAGAAAGTTTTATCAAGCTTCCTATCAGTATCAGAAGCAACAATAAATTACCTTTACCTACATAATAACAAACGGCACCAACATGAGTTACAACTATATTAACATCATCAGCAACTGATTTGTCATGAGCCTTCAATACTTCGCACTTATCTTTGAAATTCTGATTTTTCATTAGTCTTCTCACTTTTCATCTCCACCATTTATTTTTATTTATTCATTTATCAAATGCCTGGCCATTGGGCAACGAGCTCTCCAATACTTCTTTACAATACAGTCCAAACTCTGAAGTGCAGAACATACGTCCAGATGAGTAGTGACCATGACTTGTGCGGAATCACACAAAACACATAAATGTGAGGCAGTCAGATTAAAAGGAAGCAAATCAGCACCAAGGCAGTCATGTCCAGTCAATAGCTTAACCTCAGCCACAGCAGTAGCACGAGGAGAGTCCGAAACACAGTTGGCTTTTAATAGCACCCTCCATGACTTATTTTCAGTAGAACTAACAGCAGCATTACGAATAGATTTTTTATAAATCCTTTTGATTTCAAGTTTAGCAGAGTGAAAAAATAGGTCTCCGGAAGACCTTTGGAGGATATCCGTACATTTTTTTGCCGAAAGGTCCGCCACCTCATTTTCCCAAAGGCCACAATGTGATGTCACCCACTGGAAAGCAATCTTTGTCTAAATTCTGCTCAACAACTCCCTGGTTGTTGGTTGGGATGGTTGTTGGAATGAAGCAATACTGAAAAACAATGAGAAATTAAATTTTCAGAATGCTATACAACGTGATTCGTTACCAGACCGACAAACTTGCAGGGTGTGTAGATCGTACAGAGACGACTCGGAATTCCACTGGAATGCAGGGTCGCAAATACCATCGTTGCGAGCAATGGTGCAAAGAAGCAGAGAAAAAGAACAGAAACAGCAACTCATTAATGGTATAGAAAACATTTTATTGAAAGGTTGTATTGCAACAAGTGTTCGAAATTACCATCAGAAGTCGTCTGGCAGGCCTGAAAGCGGCGCTGCATGGAATCTACCGTTTGGAAGATTAATAGGATTTTACGTATCCTCCCAGCAGCTACAGATATTCGAGTGACGAGGTCTTTAACTGAAGAAACGGGCGTCTAGTACACCAAACGTTTCACGTGACCCCAGAAGAACTCCATGCATGATAGGTCCGGTGTAGGTCCATGTGGTATCAGCATGACGGGGCTCTAGGTCATGGTGGCTCGGTTCATTGGCTTGCCAGATCACCCGACCTATCATGCATGACTTCTTCTTGGATCACATGAAGATTTTGGTATACGAGATGCCCTTTCTTGCATTTGAAGTTCTCGTCAATGCCCTTTCTTGCAGTTGAAGTCCTCGTCGCTTGAATATCTCTAGCTGCCAGGAGGGTAAGTGACATTCCAAGAATCTTCCAGAACGTACGGAAGTCCATGCAGTGCCGCTTTCAGGCCTGCCAGACGTTTTCTGGTCGTAATTTCGAACAGCCGTTGTAGTACAACCTTTCAATAAAATATTTTCTGTTCCATTAATGAGTTGCTGTTTCTGTTCTTTTTCTCCGCTTCTTCTCAATTTTGCTCGCAACTACGACATTTGCTACCCTTCATTCCTATGTGATTCCGAGTCGTCTCTGTACCCCCCACACCCTGCAAGTTTGTCGGTCTGTTAGCAAATCACTCTGTATTTCCTCACGGCAATAATTTTGATGTTTTCGATGCTGTTGAAGTTTGGTATTTTACAAAACGATAACAAACCAAAATTTAAAATTTTAAGGCAAAACGTACACTAAACAAAATTACTCAAAATATGAATCAAAATTCTTGCAAGTTTCAATACAAACGCAATTCAGCATTGTGGGCTTCCTAGTGACTGAGAAATATTAAAAGCCAAAGTAACTAAAATTGCAAAAAATCTTTTGAGACACAGATGATCTCGGATCTGTCTGAAGAAAAACTATGAAAACATGATGAAGAATTTTTAGACCAAAAGTGAAGAACAGGCTACTTTATTACACACACAAATGTTGAAAACACGTAATCGATTAAGACACCGATTCAATTTACGGACCAAAAAGTGATGAAGAACTTGAAATGCCATTTAAGGAAACAGAACGATTTTACCTCTTTTAGAAAGGTATGACAAAGAAGAGTGTTATAATGAGTTTGTCCTTGGTGCATTTAGAAAAAGCTTATTAATCTGCTGGCGCAGCAACCATTGAAAATGATTTTATTCCCGCTAGCCTAGCCCGCGAAATCCTCTCCTTTGAGGATTCAAACGCAGCGATGAGTGTCATAAGTAAATTTTGTACACATAGGTTATAAATACAAAAATGACGGAGTCATTTCCATTTTTCAACAAAAGTACAGATAAACGGCTCTTTAGTCTTCATAATGCCAACAGCAGATCAAATATTAGTTCTGTATTCTGAATGTTAAATAATAACTCAAAGTTACACGTGTTTTAGAAGATTTGTTGAACCCTCAACTTTTATGGGAAATAATTTGTAGCGTAAGTTATTAAAACTTGGAAAGTGTCTAAAACACCCTTTGTTTAAAGCTAACTAAGATGAAAAAATGCACTCTTTGTGTTTATAACGCCGCAGGCATTTATGGCGAATAACTCAAAGTAGTAAGTTCAAAATGTTTCTAAAATATAATGAAATAAGATAGTAGCCAAAGACTACGCAGAGCAAATTAACACGAACTTGGCTTTGAAAGTACCCAGCGTGGATCTCAACTGTCCGAAATTATGATACAAGGCCGAAGACAAGAACTTTATCTATAATAGCAACCTAGTAACGTGGTCTCAAGAGGCAGAACACGTTCTGTCTTATAGTCTCAAAAGCTCACTTTAAATACACGTGAACAAAATTTGCATTCTGAGGGGGAAACGGGAAAGGAGAAGTAACGGTACAGATCCAAAACATAAAAAAGTGGTTAGTTAAATTAAATAAACCTCGCAAATTGGAAAAAAAACATAAAATGCTTGATTACTGCATAAAATACAATTATCACTTAATATGTTTTTTGAGCTAACTATGTTTCATTCATTTCTCTTAGTGTGCGTGACTCTGCTAACACAGTGTTTTTATGATTCATCAGTTATTGCGCCTTTGGGGAAATCATTCATTTTTCTTATGAGATACGATACAGCAAAACTCCTGAATTAGAGGGAATCAAACTTTGGTCTCTTGAAGATTCATTACGATGGATTTACTGCATCTATTATTAGTTAATAATTTAAAATTTTGGAAATGAAAACTCATTCAAGGTGTATCTAACTTCAGCTTGAAAATACGCATGCGAACAGACTTCATGCAAAATGCAATTTATTCTAGCTAATATTAAATTCAGAGTAATTGCGTTTAATGATTCCACGACTTGGAAGAATATATAAGTGTTTCTTAGGGCAATTCTGCTCATTTTAGACACGCTATGTGCTATTCAGCCTAACTGATTATAGAGTTTCCATCGAAAACACGTAGGTTTAAAGATAAGCTTATTAAGTTATCTACTGAAAGTGAAGCTGCATATAATTTTAAAGCATTTTGATATCGAATTTCTAGACTTGCTAAATAATTGCCGAGAGTTAACGCGTGGCCTTGGTTTGCGTATTATGAGCAATATTTATGGCAGTAATTGAGTTATTCTGAACTGTTGCCTATTTGATACTTTACGTAGGATGTGTTTAAATTGATCGAATGTAATTCATTTGAAGTAATTGATTTATTCATAAAGGCAGTTTGCTGATGCTGCAAAACACTGTTTGGGCGAAAAATGCAGCAATACATAAGAAGAATATTATTAACTTCCGAAGATCTTGAATATAATAACATTAAATATAACATGAAATAAATAAAAATGTATTAGTATATACAATATTTAGAAATTTACTAATGTCATCTCTCCTCTCTTTTATTTTCTCGATTAAAAAAACACTTGACATAATACATCACTGGTTGGCATTACCTGCAGAAGCTTAACGCTGGATCTACTAACTTAGAAGCTTAACAATTGCTCCTTCGATCAAGACTTCCGGAAATCTCAGAGAAATCATCAATCGCAATAAACTTTTTTTCTCGATCTTCCCTGTTATGGACATTGTTCGCCTTCCTTAAAGATTCGAAACCAATTATGCGCTCTTCCATCACATTATGGAGTCTGAAATGCATTTCAATTAAATTTGGGTTTTAAGTTGAAGAAGAAGTAGAATCACAAAGCGAATCTGGCATTTCATTGCAGCATTGATTCCTAAGCATTTTTATGAACTCACTGCAGAATAAAAACGGAGCGTGAATAACGAATTGCTGAGACAAACTCATGAAACTAATCATTAAACTCATGAATACAAAATGCATCTAACTTGGTGTTAAGTTAAAATAGTT
Organism: Stegodyphus mimosarum; assembly: GCA_000611955.2. Lineage (NCBI taxonomy): Eukaryota > Metazoa > Arthropoda > Arachnida > Araneae > Eresidae > Stegodyphus > Stegodyphus mimosarum. Next base: position 20,723 of record KK118480.1, read on the forward strand.
TCCTTCATTATAGTTTTGTTACCTAGTTTTTCGTAGCTTAATCAAAACCATATTCAAAGACACACACACACACACACATATATATATATATATCTTGATTTTCTCTATTGCTATTTCTATTCTTTCTCTATTGAATTATACATACATATATATATATAATTCAATATAGACGTATAATAATTCACTATTCAATAATTGAATATTATATATATATATATATATACACTTATACACACACACATATATATAGAGAGAGTGTCTTTCTACTTTACTTTAAGAATGACACCAATCTTGAGAGTTAGTATTTTAATGATAAAAAGAAGAAACACAGAAAGACGAAAAGGAGTAGGATAAAAATTTAGCATAGGGTGGCATCACAATAATGGTAGTAATCACTTCAAATGGGAAAGTCTTAAAGTCTCTAGCTACAACGCAACAGTTTTTAGGATCCGCTCACCATGCTGCCGTCGCAGCATCTCTCACGCGCAGAAGTCAGGTAGTCAGTTCACCACACAGCTTCGAGGATCATCTAGCTGCTGATGCGGTTGCCAGATGCAGAAGGGAGAAGGGTGGATGCGTTGTAGGATCGAATGACCACATATAATTGCTATTTCTATTCTATTTCTATTCTAATATATATATATATATGTATGTATGTATGTATGTATATTAGAGAAAGTACCCAATGTCACTTCAGTTAGATTGAGAGTCATGCATTTAACAACAGAGAGAACGATACCTCTGTAATCCTTCTCTAATAACGATCCAAAAAATACGATTCATGGTCAAACAGTTTTCAATCTCATGCGATAGTGAGCCCACATAAAAAATTTCGATAGAAAAATAAGCTAATTCTCTCTCATTATAGCAGCAACATTGGCACGCAGTCTTCAATGATTTTCATCTTTCTAAACAAATGGTCGTAAAAGCTCAATTTCCATCCAATATTTCACCTATATTCAATATTAGTTGATTAAAAGTGGCAAAAAATTTATCATAATTGATCAGAAATCAATAACGCAAACAAACGCACGAACAGACATTCTTCTTTATATGTATAAATTTTGTAAAACTTACAAATTTTCGATTAACAAACTCCAAGATTTGAAAGCGAGCAGTAGCAACACTTTTCGAAATAAAGCATTTTTATCTCCAACGCGTGAGACTGTTATTACTCGGAAAAGTGAGTGCGAAAATTATCGTTTTCAGAGTTTTTAATTAATATTTCGGCTGATTAAAGTCGTTACGAAGGTTGGAAAAGTCGAAATGGCTTCCAAGAATTTTTGGAATCAGCAATACTGTATTTAATGTTTGGCAATGCTACTTTTAATTCATAGCAAAACTTAGAAATTTTTTATTAACAAACTCTAGGATTTGAAAGCGAACAGTGGCAACAACTTACGAAATAAAGCAGATTTTCATTTCCAGCTTGCGAGACTGTTGCCACTCAGAAAAATGAGGGCGAAAATTATCGTTTTTCTTATTAATATTTCTGATTTTAGCTAATTTTATTTTAAAAATAAGTGGACATCGACCTTTTCCTGGATCCATAAAAGAATTGTAGAAAGTTTGGTGACGACAGCTGAAGTAGTGACTGAGTTATTAGCGAACAAACAAACACATAAACTTTTTCTTCTTTATATATATAGATATAAAGAATATATATATATATATATACATATATAGCGCCAAATATTCCCCTAGCTGTGACTTTTGGAACTAATTTGTTTTTTCGCGGAATCCTTCGTGCCCCGTCTTGTTTAATCTTAGTACAAAAAGGGGCATCATTCTCGCAAATAGATCTCGCTACAGAACACTGTGAGCACTGTCAGTTTAATTATGGTCACCCGGTATATATATATACTCCATTAAATGCATTGAAATACTATTTTAATGTACTGCATGTAATTTTTATTGCATTTTACATGTTTATTACATGAAATGAAAAACGTTAATTATGTGAAATTTGATGTAAACATAAGCGAGCGTAATTTTTCTTTTACTGTATCCGATTTTATATATTTTATTGATCATTAAAATATAATGTAATTAAGTTAATCTGATAATGAAGGATATATTTTGATTCCATTTCTCGCGTTATGAGAACATCATCGTAAACGCTGCTTCAATAAAATTTATTGAAACTATAATTCTAATGACGACAAAGAAAAAAATTAATTTCAAAATATGCAAAAATAAAGGCCCGTACATCCGTATAGAAATTAGCTGAAGCAATTAAGAAGGAAAAGCTAAAAAAATAGCCAGCTACAAAACATTAAATGTACAATAAATGTTTTTCATCTGAATTTACATTATTAATGAATCAGATGTTTGTAAGAAATGTTAGTAGTTTTATTTAACAGTCAGTAATTGTAAAACTGAAACTTACTTGAAATTACTATTAATAGTATCAACGGTAAATTGTTGTGATCACTCTGGTAGTACAGGAGAAAGCAGGATGACTATCACAAATACTTATATGGCATTAATTACTTATCAACATCATGGTTTATATCATTTAAAGAACTCAATTAAATTTAATGACTTAGCGAATTGTACCTCAAATGTACGCAAATAAAATTAAGGTAGGTACATCTAAAGTATAGCTCAATTTTTCAAAACGTTCTAATAGTTTCTACACTTTCTAATGGATTGTATAGGGGTCTTCCTGAGACAACTGTCGGCTAAACAGGACGACGTCAGCGATTTGCTTGTGCGGCAAGGTCTCTTGGACTTGGTGTAGGCTTTCCTGCCCAAGGGGATTTCAAACAACAACAACAACAACACACTTTCTCATGAAAACTTGAAGAGTTATTTTAATGTTAACTGGCAGTGATATTTTTTATGGATATCAGTTAAAATAAAGTTTTTCATCAATGGTTTTGAATGTGCTACTGCTACATAAGAACGCATAAGAAACATTAGAACTGAAACTTATTCTCAATCTTTTTTTTTGTACAATTTATATTCCTTTATTTAATTTCATTTAAATGAAGAAATAAAAGAAAAATGAGAGCAAACAGACAGCTTAAACAGACAATTACAGCAACATTAATATCCAAATTAATCAATAAAAGTTTTAAACGGAAATCATATTTTAATTTTTTCGTGGTGTATATTATGATGAAACAAATATCTTTTACTTAAAATAACATTCAGATTGACTTGGTAGATAATTATTTTGTTTGCTAAGTAAATATAAAAACGTTTCGAACATTTAATTGTATTATTTTTAGGTTAAGAAATGAGTGAAAGGAAATTAAAAAAAATTGTAAAATAGCCTTGAGAATTATTCCGAAACCACTTAATTTTTTCTGAAGGTATTTGTTTTCACATAAATGTTTCATATTTAAAAATAATTGTATCTTCTTTCTGCACTGAAAATAAGTAAATTAAGAAAGAAAGCGTCGTATTAATAAAATTCAACAAAATGAATGGCAAACATAAAAAGTAAACATTTTAAAGAGTGGAACTGAAGATGAATTCATAGACTAAGATACAATATGGTATCATAAAGTGCACTTTGAGGATTTATAAGTAATTTATGCAGATCAGTCCTCTCCTTCCTCATGATTAATGAAAATAAATCCAAAAATGTTTAAATAATATAAAAAGGAACAAGATCTTGAAGTAAAAGAGTATATCCAAGTCTAAAGCATAATGAGATTATACTTGTCCCAAGAGAACAATAGTTTCAAAAACGTAGTTGTTCAAGAAACGAAATAATAATTATTTACTATTGTAAAATTCATATAAAGGTAAACGAAATATAGTAATAAGTAAGCACTGATGTAGATTAAGTTACAGAGGCTGTTCGCACATTTTTTAGACGATTTTGGTAAGCGGTAATAAAAAATTGTTTGAGACAAAAAAAGTAATTGCAATTGTGCTATGTTTTTAAAAGTCAAAATTATCGTCTGTGGCTCGAAAGTTTTGTTTTTCTTCAAAATGGCGAATTTAACAAAGCAGTGGTTCGAAGGCTACATTTACGCTCTTTCTGAAGAGAAATATGCATACTCCGTTATCCAAAAACGATGTGAGAGTCATGGTTTTGTGATATCTAAAGCGTCGATAGGTAATATCATCAACAAGAAAGGAAACAAACGTCAAATTGGAGCCTCCAGTGGGACAAAAATTTCAAACAAGTATCCAAGGAAAAAATGGACATCTTCGACTATTGCAAAGGTGCGTTGTTTAATGTTAAAAGAAAATCTCCCCTAGTCAAAGGACAGTTGCAAAATCATTAAAATGCTCGGTGGCCACTGTAAACAAGATGATTAAACGTTGATTTAAATCTTAAGAAAGCGAAAAAACGCAATGTGCATCGTCTTCTTCAAAGCATATCGCTCGACCCACGACACGCTGGAGAATTCTATATGAGAAACACTTATCCAAAGAAAAATGGAAAACAATTGACACAATAGATGAAGCATCATGGGTGTATTTAAATGATCGTAACAAAAAATGAGCCATTTATTATCATAAAAGAGGAGAAAAAATTTAAGTACATGGTTCAAAGAATCGAAAGAAAGTTTTTCTAAGGGATTCATGATTGTTGCTGGTTTTTCTTATAATGGCAAGTTAAAAATAAAGAGAGTGCAAAAAAATGTCAAGATTAACTCCAAATACTATAAGGAACGTATTTTATCGCACATTTTTCTGAATGAAATACCATCGCTTTACCCACAGTGCCATCCATCTGTGAGACTCCATCGGGACAAAGCTAGCAGCACACATCAGAATCCACTGTAAACTTCCTAAAAGAAATGGAACAAAAAACTGGTATCAAGGCCATACCCTTCACTGATATCCCTACTAAATCTTCCGATGTGTCACCTATGGATTTTTGTGCTTTCGGACTTTTAAAAACTGCATTATCCAAACGTTGTCCCAAAACCCTAACAGGATTCTGGAAAGCTGTTCGGGAGGAATGGGATAGAATACCTCTTCTGACACTTGAAAAGGCATTATTATCCTGGAAATTGCGGTATCGAAAGATAGTTCAGAATAAGGGATGTCAAACAGAACATTTAAAACACAAGAATTTTATGTAATTTAGTATTGTGAATACAATATGCATCGTCTACAAAATGTGCGAACAGCCTCTGTATGAAAACTGCAAACACAAAATGGCTACATCAGGTTCAGGATAGAACACTAGAAAAAAGTTTTTCTTATTAGCTTGAGATAAAAAAAATCCTTAAAACAAGTAATACCAAATTAATCTTCTAACAACCATTTCCCAGTTTTTATTTTAAAAAATAAGGTAAACATTGCTGATTCCAAACATATATAACATATTAAGTGTTTGAAGTGACAGACGTTAGTATGTTAAGGTAAAAGGTAAGGCTAACAGAGCCGTGTCTGTCGTTTCAAGAAGACAAATTTTAAAATGCTCCTTTTAAACAACTTTTGAAATAAATTTTCTATACCTTTTGCATTGATTACGTCAAATTTATGTGAATGCTACTACATATTTTCTGTCAGAATCAGGTTTCCCAGCATCAATGTAACTTTTTAAAATCTGAAGTCGAAGGAGCATTTACTTGTGTATATTCATAGGAGAATTCAAAACCTCTGAAGGTCTATTTTTTGGCATAGAGACTTTGAAGCTGGTGAGGTGGCTACAGTTGTTTGTTTAAAAAATGTATTTTTTATCGAACTGATATACTAAAAGCTTTAGAGATAAATTTAGGTAGATAGAATTTCATGTGAATTGCTTCGAAAGCTTTACAAGACGTGCTTTTCAGAGTTGAAGAACAATTTAAGTAAAGATATTAGATAGGATATTCAAATAGATAAAACAAATAAAAAATCTGAAAGGTTTCAGATTTTAAATTGCGTCCAAAGGGACGTTTATTAACGTTTTGTGTGTTACCTTTGTCAGGACTGAGTGTTCGGTGCATATTCTCGGAAAACATCTTCCTGACAGCTTAAAGTCCTGATCTGGAACAGGGAGCTGAATGCAGCTATGTTCTGTGATTCAGTGGTAGAATAACTGCATTTGAAAGGGATTTAAAATCCTCTTTTATTAAATCACTATTATTTACAAACCACTTCCCAACTCGGGAGGGATACAGAAAGTAAAAGACCACACTTGGGTCTAAAATGAACAATCAGATAAATTTAAACTAAAGCTAAATAGAAATTAAATTAATCGTTGCTCACAGAGCTTATAACGCGAGGTTGGCCTCTAACTAAATGGTGCGTAGCAAGATTTACTAATACTGATAAGCAATCACGTTTACTAATAAGCAATCACGTAAAGCGCTATGGCTTAGAATTTAACTCCTAGCTAGTCAGGAGAACGTCGAATAGAATGATCGTGGTCTGAGACTAAAAGCTCTCTCACACTGAAAGGTTTCTACCTTTCGTTTAAATATAACTTTGGCTCCACTTCAAATTAGCATGAAGTTAAAACGCGCGCTTCTTCTAACGGGAAGTTGAAAATGAGAAGAGATGGAAAGATTTGAATTAAAATAAAACTTTGTTAGTTTAATTAAAACCTTACACCTTTATTTATTAAATGTCATGTTCTTCGCACTTAAACCATAAAATTCAGTTCAAGAGCAATATCGCAAAATAATTAAAAAAAAAGCATATCTTTAGAATTTCCGATACACAGTTTCTCGCTCTGGAGATAAAAATGTTTTTTCTGTACAACGTTACCATTGCTCGCTTTTAAATCGTTGACTCTATTAATAAAAAAAAAGTTTTACAAAATATGAAATGGATAATAAAATAAGTTCCAAATTTCAAATTTGGGCTTCCAGAGGCCCATATTCGCGTAGAAACGTTCAATATTCAAAATTTAATGGCTCTAGGTACCGTTATTTTATCACAATGCTAGAAACATGCATACATCTATGCAGATTCTTTATTATTTAATTTCTTAAAGCATAATACAGGGCTGCAATATTTGGTGGCATCAATTGGAAAAGTGAAAGAACGCTTTTAGTGAATCGACGCAAAATGTGAAAACAAAATTAATAGTCCTGTGCAAATTGCCTCTTTGGACTAAAAAAGCTTCGATCATTATGTTATGATACAGAGAAATTAAAAATCTGAAAACTAAATATAGTCATATATATATGTTTTTCTCAAAATGTTTTTTTCAGTATTTGGTCATATTTCTATAACATTCTGCCAATCACACAAATCTGAAATTTTATTTTGTGACATTACGTTTATAAATGCGTTGAGTAAACTTCAAGAAGGAATGAAGCACTGATTGAATGATTTCATTTAAAAATTCATTTCAATTTTTAAGTTATCAAATTCTCTCGCATTCAAATACTTTCCCAAATTTACATGCCATACATATTAGAATAAAAATAGGCTTACATTGTAACGTCGTATTCTCTTTGCTATAATAGAATGTATTGGATGTTGAAGAGTGTGTTTAAATTATCAATCCTTTAAAGTACTACAGAGTCAGGAGAACGGTGTAAAGAATCCTTTATTAACTCAAGTGAGGTTTACAGTCGGCACCCACTTGTGCATACAATAGACAACACGTTTGGCTTAGCTTAAAAGGTAATGAATAACTTAGAAATATAACGGCTACTCAGGTTAACTACCGCCCCAGCTCGTTCTGACTCGAAAGTCGTCGTAAACAAGCCTAATGGCAAGAATATCTCAACGCCACGGAATTCTAATCTCTACAGCATCAAAGTTAGCAACGTGGCCTCAAGTAGGCTGAACACGCTCTCATTTCACCTTCTAAACCCTTTCTTTAAATACTTCTTTCTTTTTACCTAATTTAAATATCGCGAATGTTGGAAATTTGCACCATTTGCATGAAATAAGAATTAAAAGGAAAGGCATTTAAAATAGCGGGTTATAAAATTAAACAATACTCAACAACATGAATTTTGAGTGCATTTATTAATATCAATGTAAATTCACAGTGCTTTTGTGAAGAATAAAAGTTTTTATATGTATTTATGTGTGTCATGTACTATGTGTACCTATGTGTAATTGCCTGAAATAACATTTCAAGACATTTTAGGATGTTTTCCCCAAAATGTACATTTGAGATTAAAAATTAATTTTTATTGTATTGTACTAGTAGCAACAACGTTTATTAAATAAAATAATTTAACTATGCAGTGAAATTTACTTAAAACATAACAGGTTATTCAGAATGAAAATATATATATATATATTTTTTTCCTTCTGTGAAAACAAGTTTGCTCCTCTTCATGCATTTCAAGGAACAAAGGCATACATCCGTCCTCTCCTAGAGGGAAAAATGTTCTAGAAAAGCCCATTAAATCAATCCTTAATTATATAGAAGGCAGCTCCTTTGGGTACAATGAAGTTTTGTAAGATTAGTTTCAAATAATTTTAACTTTGTCTCCATTAGAAATTAGCTGTAATTGTAGTGTTCCAGAAGTAGAAGTAGTAATTGCAATAGTAGTTTCATGGTTCTTGATAACTGCTATTAACGAGGAACATAAAATCTTTTTTTAACCTTATATCTGACTTAGCTTTAAAAACAATGCTCTCGTATCATCATGAATGACATATTCCTGTTAACAGAACTGGTAGTAATTTAGCTGTCACATTTTCTTTTTCCCTTCTTTATTATACAATTCTAAATATTCTGCTAAACATCTGTTCTTTTTTATTGATAAAAACCTAGTAAGATAGTCTTTTAGAATTCTCTTCTAAATTACAGCAGCGGTGTTATATAAAAAACAGCAGTCCAATTATAAATTGAATTAGGGTAAAAATTTAAGTTTTGATTGATACTGATTTTTAAGCAAAGTATTCCTTAAAGAAGAGGGACTATTTCATACTATTTCATATTTGTATTATTTCATACTATACTATTTCATATTTTGTAAAATTTTAACAAATTTTCGATGAACAAACTCAAACGATTTAAAAGAGAGCAATGGCAACACCCTACGGAAAAAAAAAACCTTTTTACCTAATGCGTGCGGAACTGTGTGTCAGAAATTCTAAAGATAGACTCCTTTTTTAAAATTATTTTGCGATATTGCTGTTGAACTGAATTTTATGGTTTAGTGCGAAGAACAGGATATTTAGTAAATAAAGGTAACACATAAAACGTTACAAAACGTCCCTTTGTACGTAATTTAAAATCTGAAACCTTTTTTTTTTTTTAATTTGGTTAAAAGAGTATGATGAATCTAAAATGCGTTTAAAATTTTCATTGATTGGGAGGAACAATTTTAAATAAGCTGTCGTAGAGCTAGATGTTTCATTTGGAAATTTGCACTTTCTGCATATAACATATTGGTTATGTATGCGTAGTATACATTTGTGAAATAGAACAAAAAAAAATCTGAAAGCTTTGAGATTTTATATTACGTCCAAAGGGGCACTTTGTTTTCATTTATATACATCTACACGTTTCGAAAGCATTTGGGCTAATATTCCTTTCGGCTAAAATATTTAAAAACAGTTTATCTTTAGAATTTGCGTTAGACAGCCTCGCGCGCTGGAGACAAAAAATTTTCTTTTCATACAGTGTTGCCATTACTCGCTTTGAAATCATCGAGTTTGTTAATCAAACATTCGTTAATAGTCAAGTTTTACAGAGTATAAAACTTACTTTAAAATATTACTCAAGTTTTACAGAATTTAAAATACACACAAAAAAAAAATTTCGAAATTCGGATTTCCATGTGTCCATATTAGGATGGAAAACTACGTTATTCAAAATGTGACAGTTCTAGATACCGTTATTTTTTTCACAATCCAATAAACATGCATACGTTCATGCAAATTCTTCATTATTTAAGTGCTTCAAATATAATATAGGGCGACAATATTTCGTGGCAGCAGTTTGAATTGAAAAGTGTTTCGGACTTTAATGGACAACGTAAAATACTGTTTTAAGACTACTAGTTCTTCTTAACCCTCTGCAAAACCATTTCTTGAGAAAAAATTTATTTCGCTCAAAGTAGGCATTTTTAGCACCGAAATCCTTGCATTACACATATTTCAATAGATTTTGATTTAAAAATCTCTTTCTTTTTTATACGTGATATGGTAATGATCTATTTTCTTTTTATAAAAATTTCTCTTAAATCTGCAATGTTTAAATGCTTATGGTTACTTCTTAGCGCAACACTTGATGGTGCGCCATTTACAAAATGTATTCTTTTAGATTTCGCATTCTTTTACTGTACAAGTCTCAAAATACGAAGAAATGAATGCACAAATGGCGTAATTTTATTTTCAAAAGTTTTGAGAAAAAGAGATGATGATTAAAATTCAAAATAAACCTCGATATATATATACTGATATATATCCTGTACACTATATATCTCATAATTGTAAATTATAATTATTAAATATTATTAGAAAAGTACTTATAATGAAGAAACTACGGTAATTATTTAAAAAATTTAGTAACAGTTAAACTTGAAGCCATAAAGCCTATACTGACATACATGGTTCGTTGTCTACACACTGGTTCATTATCTGCTAACTATTACGGCGAAGTTCAGTGAAAGTCCAATATTACAGATGTAGAATAATATAAAGTATATTTAATATTGACTTTTTGATGAAGTTAAAATCAAACCAGCAATCAGTACGTTTTGTTGATAGCTAGCAAGTAGTACTAGTACAGCTACCAGCACTTGTTTTATTATTAAAGTAAATACTCTTTCAAAATTCGTTAAAACCATGTTCTTTATTTTCTTCCGTAGACGTCAAAAGTTAACGTTGTTTGCGGAAGATAATTAAAACAAGTAAGCAAGCTTCTAAAGTATGAATAGGCAACACGTTCACACTGCAAAGTTTTTGAAGCTTTTAAAGATACCTTCACACATACTCATGAATTTAACAAATAAGCTTTCGCTTGGTAACCTGATTTCAAGAAATTCGAAGCATCCACCGTAGGAAATAAATAGGCCGCCGTCTCTTCTGAGCTCGAACAAAGAGGTCGGAGTCAGAAATAAAGTTTTACAATCACCAATAAAGCGTAGGAAAGCTTCGCAATCGAATTTATGCTTTGCAAAATAAGGCTCAGTCATAGAAAACTGTTCTACTTGGAAAAATCTCATCTCCATCTTGCACTATCTCTAAGTAATCTCTAAGTAATCATCTCTAAGTAAACATCTTGCTGCATCTCTAAGTCAATAGATTTTTAGATTTTTAAAACTAACAGTGTCAGGACTGAGTGTTCGGTGCATATTCTTGGCAAACATCTTCGTGAACTCCTTAAATCCTGATCTGGAACAGGGAGCCGAATGCAGCTGTGTTCTGTGGTAGAATCTTGTGATTAAGTGGTAGAAGAACTGCACTTTAAAGGGATTTAAAATCCTCTTTTATTAAATCACAATTATTTACAACCACTTCCCAACTCGGGAGGGATACAGAAAATATAGACCGCACTTGAGTCTAAAATGAACAATCAAATTTAAACTAAAGCTAAATAGAAATTAAATCGTCGTTGCTCACAGAGCTATGAACGCGAGGTTGGCCTCTAAACTAAATGGTGCGTAGCAAGATTTAACTAATACTGACGCACTTGGAATTACTTCAATAAGCAATCACGTAAAAGCGCTATGGCTTAGAATTTAATCCTAGCTAGTCAGGCGAACGTCGAATAGAGTAACCGTGGTCTGAGACTAAAAGCTCTCTCACACTGAGAGGCTGTTACACTGAGAGGCTCACCTCTTGCTTAAGTAGAACTTGGCTCCTCTTCAAATTAGCATAAAGCTGAAACGCGTACTTGTTCTAACGGGAAGTTAAAATGAGAAGGGATAGAAAAAGTTAAATTAAAATAGAACTTTGTTAGTTTAACTAAAACCTTACAACAGCATGAATTGAAATTGTAAGAGCTATATTTCTTGTAATAGCATAGTGCTTTCAATTATTGAAACAATTTACTGTTACTATTTATTCTGGAATTAGCAGAATTTTTGAAATTTGAATTTCCTTGAATTTTTGGATCGCCCTGTATTTTCATGCGATATTAGGAAGGTCCTTAGGTGAGATACATAGTATATGGCGTTAGAAAAATTTTTCAATAATTTTACAAAATACAGTTAGTTTAAGGTTCACGATTTTGGGCAAACGTCTGCAAACGGAAGGATTTACCTTGGTGTTGCTCTGACGCAAGTAGGTTGAGTTTATTTTTAGATATTTTACTGAAATTTGGGGCAATATTTGTCAATTTTAGCATCATCGGAGCACTAAATGTTTATCATTGAGCATTTATGCATATGTATTATATAGTTTCTTTCGTTGAAAGTAGAGTTATGTCATTTATTATTTGATATATCAGTATCTGGAAAGCTGTTTGCAAACGATATTTTTTATGTTTAAGAAAATGTTTGAAAAAATAGCTACAATTAAAATTGTATGAGCATGACACTTTGTTCTTTTTTAAGATAAATTCTATAAATATGCTTTTTATTATTATTTTCATATATTTTTCGGCAAAAAGTTATCTACTTTACTTTCTGCGATATTAAAATCAGTTGAGTTAAATCCTAATTTTTATAATCTTCTCACAATTATTTCTTTGCATGCAATCATTTTCCTTTGGATACCCGACGCTTTTTCTATTTTGCAACATTTCACTTCAGAAGCAATTTTCATTTTTGTAATAAGATAAAAATCAGTATCGTTAACTTTATTCCTAAATTTTGAAGTATTTGAATGTGATTCTTATAATTAAAAGAACCTAACAGTTAGTAATACGTGCCTAATGTAATAAATTAGCCGTTTCATTACTTGGAAAAACTATTTTTCGTGTGTGATTTAAAACAAAAAGCATAATTTGTGTACCCGAATCTTCTTGATGGCACAGAGATTTTAAGGTCAGAATTACAGGTCTAGAATAAAAACTCTAAATCTCTCTCTTTAACTATAGGAACGAGAAAAGAATTTCACATCTCTTAGAGTGTGTTACAAATTCCTCTTCTTTCATTGGAGATAAAGCTGATAGAGACAAAAGGTCTGGAGATTATAAATACTATGTTAAGAGAGAATGAAAAACAGGCTTATTGAGCAGTTCCATTTGAAATCTAAAAAGGTATTTTATGGTCATCTTCGAATTGATATTCCTGAAAGAATTCATGCAGTACCACTTTCAACATCTGCTACAGATTGGTCATAGCATTGTTTTCGATAGTTCGAATCGTCTGAAAACGCTGACGCACTAGAATTAGTGGTACCAAGACAGAAAAATGTAGAAAATGATTCTGGTCCAAAATTCGATAACGCGTAGAGTGATCGAAAGATACTTTAATTCCCTTTCAACAACAACACGATTTACTTTGTTTCGGAAGATGTAACATTACGCATTTCTTCTATACGAAGCCCATTAACAGTCTGTAACAGCAAAATTCAGTTATTGCACGTAACATGATTTCTTCCGAGACCTTAGAAGTAAACAATTATAATATGAAGAAATATTTTTAAAGTTTATTTTGCTTTTCCTAGCTTTGTATTGCAAATGTTTGGCTTTACATGTATAATCTGACCAATTTTATCCACATACAATTAACAATGATTACTTATAGCTTTCCTTAACCCTCTGACAAGCAAGGCCATATATATACGGCCAACAGTATTTTTTGTGATGCACTTTTGTGATACGTGCACGCATATATTTTGCGTACACGTATACATATATATACGTTCAAGATGTACATTCGTATATACGCGAACGTATACATACATTCAAGATATATATATATATATATACGTGCATCTTGAAATATGTCCAAGAAATTAAAGCACTATATTAGAAGTACATACATCCAGGTACCTGGAACATTTCGGCATTGCAATAAATAAAATGTCTTTCTTATGACAGTTTTTAGAAATTTGAGCTTTTCTAATGAAACCCTGTGCCGGACAGAGGATTAAAACTTCATCAGTAAGTAAGTGAAAATAAAAGGTTAATTTTTAATGCAAATGCAGTATTATAGAATCAATTAATCATCGTATTTTATTTATATAAATTTTACGTTGTAGAGAAATTAGGTTATTTGGAAGCAGGAGATATATTGGTCACTTTACTTAACCTGTTCCTCCAAACTAAGTTAATCGCACTACAGGGTTAGGAAGTCATCCTAGTCGTTGCTAGAAATCTGACGGTTAAACCGCCTTTCTACATTTTACATTAATCTTTAGTTTCTTGGATATAATTATTTTCATTCACTTGCTTCATTATCTCTAAGATGCCCTTGTTGCAATAATAGTCCGTGAACAGTCTATTCACAGGATATGTGATGTAGTCGGAAGGAAAGAACTGCTGCCGGAGGTGCTCTGTCAGAGGGCAGGAGAAGAGGTAATGTAGTGCGTCTGCGTCTTCCCCGCGAAAACCGCAAGAACATTGACGTCCCGTCTGAGGAATCGTCTGGAATACGCTGGGAATTTCCCGTGGTTGGTACAGGCCTGGAGGAAGTGCCGGTTACATTTGAGCCTCTTGAGAGTCGGTATTGGGAAGATGTTGTAAGTAAATCTTCTTGTCTCTTCTTCCTGCCATCGTGATGACCATGTCTCTTGGAATGTTGTCTTTAGGAGCCTTTTTGCAACTTCTGCGGAAAGCGGAACTTACTTGTCAATTTCTGGTTTGAGAGCTGCGGTCTTAGCTAGTTCATCCGCTCGTTCGTTGCCTTTCTGCCCGGTGTGTCCTTTTATTCAGTTAATATAAGGAATGGAGGAGCCTAACGTTAAGAGGATCTCTCTGAGTGCTGCCGTGTGCGGATGTTTTGGAGGAAAGGAATTCAGCTCATTCAAACTCTCATGCTGTCTGTGAAGAATGAAGTGTGAGCTGCTGGCTGCGTACCTGACCATAAAGCTGCTTCTTTGAGTGCAAGGGACTCGGCTTGGAAGACTGAAGCATGGTTGCTTAGGTGGAATTAAGCTTGATAAATTTCTTCATTGTTCGAAAAGACTGTGAACGCTGCCCCCATTCGTCCTGAAATTTTTTATCCGTCAGAGTGAGCAATGCCCTCGCCAGGACTCGAACCATGGACCTCTTAAATACGCGCCGAGCGTGCTGACCACTACATTACGAAGGCAAGCTAACAAGGCGGGAGAAATACCTTATATAGTCTCCCTTTTAAATGGCGACTGGGGATTAGGAGACCCAATCGCCAAATCCTGGTGGTGGAGAATCATCATCCACCACCTTTTAATTCGGGCATATTAGGTTATTTCGAAGCAGGAGAGATGAAAAATGAGCAGTGCCCTCTCCGGGCCTCGAACCATGGGCCTCTCAAATACGCACTGAATGTACTTGAACATTACACCACGAAGACATGCTAAAAGGCGGGAGAAATACTTTCCCAGGCAGCACGCTTCCAAAAATATACGTATAATTTTGGTGCAATAAGGGTATGTTTTTTTTTTCACGTTACGTTTATGAAATTTATACGAATAAAAAGGGCTGAAGATATTGTTGACTCTTTATTGTTATTTTCCACACATTATTTTTACGCATGTTATAAGAATGGTATATTTTATTTATATAATTTTATGGTATATTTCATTCGTCACTTTTAGGACTATTATACGAATTCTAAAAAGACTGAAAATAAAGTTTATGAATTCAAGATATTTAGTGTATTTCTGGCATTTTACTCTCACGAACGTGAAAAAAAAGGGGTACGCAATTTTTTTCCAACAATATTTTAATGCTCTATCAAAATTATTTTTTTGCGTTTTAATCGTCTTTACGTTTAAAATTAATTTTTTTCTGTTTAAAAACCTCTACGAATATAAAAAGAATCTTGATATTTTCTATAAATTTCAATTATTTTATCAGTATATCAGTATTTATGTACTCCCTCTTTTGAAGGGCAACTAGGGATTAGGGGACCCAATTGTGAAATCCTGGCAGTGGAAAATCATCATCCACCACGTTTTTAGTTTGGGCACCACTGTAGAGACATTAGATATATTTTTTGAAAGCAAGAGAGATGAAAAATTGAGCAATGCCTTCTCCAAAACTCGAACCGCAGAACTCTCCAACACGCGCCGAGTGGGCTGACTACTACACCACGAAGGCTAAGAAGGCAGGAGAAATACCTTATAACATAAGTAGCTATCTATAACTAGAAACCCAGTTTAGTTCTTTTATTCTCTATTGTCTTACTTAACACATACTAAATATTTCGCTCACGTCCTTAAATTCTTTATTCGCTGCAGTGTTAGCAATTACTGTCATGCTTCATTTTCTTTAATTAAGGTTTTCAGAATTTTGTGCAAACACGCAACTAAAGCGCCAGTAGCGTTCTTAGAATAACCATATGTTTGTTTCTTGGATGAAGAAGATTAAATGTTACTTCTCTTTCGAATAATTGCTCTGTAGTTAAGCTTCTAAATTTGTTACACACACACGATAGAATAGACGAACTTAACTACAAGGCATTTAAACGAACTAACAACGTATTTAAAGCAGAGTATGCTATTGATTAAAAGATTTATTTCTTCAAAATCTGTGTTTTAAGTTCTGGAGCGATGATACTCATTTTATGTTCCGTCATTCACGTAAAATTCTGTGAATAATTTTACTCATCTGACTGCAGAAAAATACGATTTGAGCCATGCAAATTTCCCTTTTACCAGTAACCACAAATTTGCTTTAATGCAAGGTTTACTGCAATTTTTAACCTCTTGAAAAGTAGATTGCGTTAAAATCTTAAACGACGTTACATGATGGGTATGTAAATTATTTAAGCTTCTTAAGCTGCAGCTTAGTATAAAAGTATAACAATTCATTAATAAAAAAGTCATGCAAAATTTATTTCCTGTAAAAGTTTTGTTTATAAAGTTATTTGTTACATACTTTTGTAACTGTAGTAATTATTTTACTCAAATTGACAATATTTTTAAACATGGTTTAAAACTAATCTGTAGATAGGCAATTACAAAAGGTTTCTATGAAATACTTACGCAAAAAAAACTGACTTTTACAATTAAATGCATTTTCTTTCATCAAGGAATCTTAAGTTATAATTTTTATACTGTTAATAACAATCTTTAAACAAGAATAAACTGTACTTTAATCTGTGTGAAATTTAAATGTAAGAATTTTATTCATATACAAAGAAATTTTAAACTTCTTATCAGACAATCAGTTTGAACTCTTAGAGTAATCAAAAACATATTAGATTAAAAAATGTTTAATTAGATTGCAAAAAGAACACGAAGGCTAACTGTTTAAAAGGAACGGATGTCTTCTTGGTGAGCATTTTTTAGAAGCATTGGCTTATATTCACGTTAAACGTATAGCAATCGATAAAAAATACCAGCCAGCCAGTCCATTGAACGAGTTGTTTTACCCAGGTCTGTGAGCAGCGGTGCTAGTGAGCTTTGTTATCTGTAATATAAGAAATCACTATGTTGTTGTTGTTGTTACTCATGCTCACGTGTCTGACAAAGTCAGCCCAAGCCCACGAGAATTCTTGGGTCAAGGAGCGCCAGATTACGCCTGTCGTTGGCAACAGCGTTGAGCACCTAACAGGTGACAGTGCGATTTTGCTCAGTTCCGCCCCCCAATTTTGATGGAGAGCACCCCGGGGGGACGGGTCCGAGGATCTCCGACCCCTCTCGCCTTCTCCCAAATCACATAAGAGGACTTTCGGCTCACCGCATATTTAGAATGCCGCCATGCCGCACCGACACGGTACATTTACAAACATCCATGCTTTCTCCGGGATTCAAACCCAAGCCCTTCGGCACGACAGTCAGCGACGCTAACCACTATACCGGTTGGACGGCAGAGATCACTATCATTCAAGGTTACTGCATTCATGGTTACTAGTACGAATTTAAAATATTTTATTCCCATTTTTGAGAGTTGAAGGAAATGCTTCTATAAATCCACATTTGCATTTCAAGCTAAAGTTTTAGCAAAGCAGAATTTTTGAATCTTTTACTAAAAATTGCAATCCAGTTTCGAAACACATTGGACAGCAGAGAATAGGAAAGATAGAAGCTAATGTTGCAACATCAAATATTCTATTTACGTTTAGGTCTTGAACATTGTTTGCAGTCAGAACATCTGTTGTTTTCAATTTACGATTTGAGCTTCAGTAAATAAAGTAAGTTGAGTTATAATTGCTCATTCAGGTGCCATTTGGACATTCAGAAGTGAGTTTGTAAGTTATTCAAAGTTAGATATTGTAACGTTTAATTAATATAACAAAAAGCAGGTCTGTATTACGAAAAGTATGGTTTAATCTCTGGAACATAAGCTAGGGTTTAAAAACCTTTGTACTAATTTAAGCTTGTATTTGTAACAGTCTTAGTTCCGGTGAAGGCGATAAAATTCCGACACAGTTAACTGACTGGCCGTTAGGTATACGAACAGAAATTCAGTTTATTTAAAAAAAATTACATTTTAATTATAGAAAGTAAATAACATTATGAAGATGCTAGGAAGTGATTTTTGTTCTAACATTTAATTTATAACGAAGTATATTTCAATCTGAATAGTGTAATACTTCTGAAATAGTGATATCTTTCAATTACAAGTCTATAATGATAAAAAGCTTAACTTTTAAATCTTTGTATAGATGTAAACCACGAAAAAAAAAATCCGAAAGGATTCAGATTTTAAATTAGTCCAAAGGGGAGCATTTTTAACATTTTGTGTGTTACCTAAATTTATGAAATATCCTGTTCTTTGCACTTAAACCATAAATTTCAGTTAAAGAGCAATTTTAAACTGAGCTTATCTTTAGAATTTCTTATACACAGTCTCACGCGCTGGAGATAAAAATTTTTTCCCTGTACAACATTGTTATTGCTCGCTTTGAAATCCTTGAATTTGTTAATAAAAAATTCGTTACAGTTTTACAAAATAAGAAATCGATAATAAAACAAATTAAAAATTTCAAATTTGGCCTTCCAGATGCCCATATTCGCAGCAGGATTACGTTATTCAAAATTCGGTGGCTCTAGGTACCGTCGTTTTATCATAATGCGAGAAACTTACACACATTTATGCAGATTCTTCATTATTTAATTTCTTAAAATATAATATAGGACTGCAATATTTGGTGGCAACAGTTTGAAAAGTGAACCGACATTTACTGTTTCTGACGCAAAAGCGCAAAACGGAAACAATAGTCCTTAAGGGACAAAGCAGCTCCTTTGGACAAAAGAAAAAAAAAGAGATAGTTCTATATCTCCCGTTTTACTGAGCCGATTGAGAAATTCTAATTGCGTTTTTAGTGTCTGAAAAGCACGACTTAGGATATATATTAGAGCATTATTCTAACATAGGTGTGTACAGCATTATTCTAACATAAGTATGTTGAACACAAAATTGGACTTAAAATTCATTTCTGAAATATCATATCATTTTTCCCATATTTCGATTCTACGGCTCAAGTTATGCCTAGATAGTAAATTAGTAAATTTTGTAATTTTTGGTAATTACGGAGAAATTTAAAAATTTATCTTGGAGTATTTTTTTCAGTTTGTGCCAAGAATAATTCAATTAGCGAAATTCTAAATTTATGCTAACCTACTTACTTTCCTTTTTTTTTAATTGATACACGAGAGGAAAAAAGGTACATCAGTCATTCTTTCAAATAACTTTAACTAAGTGCGTAAACCAGATTTTCGTTATTTTTGCTTATATTAAATACGCAAAATTTCAAAACTCTCTAAAATGTAAATTCACGAATATTTTAGGAAATTTTGAATAAAAGACTCAAATGTTTTGCAAATATGCTTAGAAATCCACTTAGTTTGAGATGGTGATAAAACTTTTATAGGTTGCAATTCAAAATGTTTTTTTTTTTGAAAAATTTATAAAAATTATGTAAAAATACAAAATTTAAAAATAAATGATACAAAATGGGCAAATTTTATTTGGAAGTAATCTAAATTTCTAAATATGAAAAAAAGAATAAGGTTAATAAAAAGAAGACATATTAATAAATGTATACCAAATTCAATTAACATTAAGGAGCTAAAATTTTAGAAGTAATTTTGTAAAACCTACTCTCACGATTTTTACAAACTTGGCAGTTTGGCATAATTTGAGTCGTAGACTTGAAATATGGAAAAAACTTGGCATGCCATTTCATAAAAAGTCCGATTTTGTGTAAAAATTTTGTGTAAAAAATATTAGAACAATGTTATATATAAATCTAATACATATCCTAAGTGGCGTTTTCGCGATATGAAAAATAACATAAAAATTATGTTATTTGAGGATGGAGAGCTTTTTGCAAGTAATATTTTACAAGATCTTAAAACTCTCTTTGTGAGCATCATCGTTTTGCATTGCAGCTATGTGAGCACGGCAGATGTATTAGTATGATATACGTCAGAAATAAGCTACATCTTAATGGATTTCTCCATATTTTTCATTTCAAATAACAATTATTATGTGGATTATAAAATATAGTATATTACAGGAGAAATTAATGATTGAAACAATAATGCACTTTCAAGGTTGGTGATTTCACCCAAAGGAATCAAAATGAAAGTCAGACAACTAGAAAATATTGCCCTTGAATGCCAAACGTTTCTTCATCTGTAACAATAGCTTATGTTTAAATAAAAACATATATAAATAAGTCACGAACACAAATATAGGCTAAATAATGTGATAACTTTACCCCAATTTATAGATTTCAAATTTACCTGAACGCTGAAAGATATATAGTGGTTACGCACTGAAGTCATCAAAGTAATACTTTTTAGTAGCAAAATTTTAACTAATATCGCCGTTTCTTCAGCCTCTGACCGGCCAGGTATTTCGCTAAGAAAGCACAAATTTCCCAAAACTACTACCAAAAAAATTTATTTTCTTGATTTAATGTAAAAACTTTGCTGGCATTTTATACCTTCATTTATGTACTTTTAATATATTGCCTTAATTTCTTTAACATATTTTAATGTACACGTATATATACGTTCTTACAGATATCACAAAAAATATTCTAGGCCGTATATATACGGCCTTGCCGGTTAGAGGTAATCAGTCGCATAATAGAGGATTGAAGAATCAGTCGCATAATAGAGGATTGAAGAATCAGTCGCATAATTAGTAGTAATTCCAGTTGAGGAATCAGTCGCATAAGCAAAAAGATTTATCGTTAACGGTTAAAACCTTTGGTTAAGGAGGTTTGAGATGAATAATTGTTCAGCTATGATGGGTCAAGTAAAAGAGCACAGGTAAGAAATGTGATTTGGCGTTAGCTTTATTTTTAAACGGAAACGTTTAACCGACTTTATAATATTGCACTTATCTAGTTTAAATTCAGCTGCTGAAGAAGCGTTAATGCATAGTCTCTGGAGCTGCTTCTGTTGAAGCTGCTTCTGCTAAATAAAAGCTAAACACCATAAACATGGTTTATCTCTATCCAGCTGTCGAGTTAGTTTAGCTCAATCCTCAGTCAATACTTTACCATTACAAATAGATTTCACACAGTCACTTTGTTGTATATGTGCATTAAATGAGTCGCCATTTAAAGGTGCATTTCTCATCAACGTTTTTTACAGAATCATGTTATTTTGTAAAGTTCACAATTCGTTGAGTATGATAGATGCATCCCTTTCCCAATGTATTCTTTCCATCAAGCTTTTTCTATTAATTAATTATTCAATTCAGTATATTACAACATGCTGTGCAATAATATTACCATATTGAAATGTTGTATTTCGTTCTTTGTCTTCGTCAATCTTTATTGATGGAATTACGTTCGCACATCTGCATTAGGAATACGCTTTGATCAAGAAGTGACAGTATTCAGGGGAAAATGAACTTCCGGAACTTGTCTGACTTGTACATTCTGACAAGTGAAAATCACAACTAAGTTCCTAAAGTTAAGGTTATGTGAAAAGTTTTGCGTTAAACTTTTAAAGTGGCTCAAAGATTAAAAGTTCGAAATTGGCAATGTCTTTGTTGATCCGAGGCTTTAACTAGCTCTGTTCATGGAAACATTAGCTGTTTTAATGTCGATCCAAAGCATCGAATGAGGCTGCTATTCTGTAGTATCTTGTATTTTCACCAGCTTTTAGTTAACAAGGCGTGATTAGGGATTGATTCAATTAATCAATGACTAGGAAAGTTCTGCCTTTACTTAGTGTTAATGAAATAAATGTATTTCAAGATATAGAATGGGTATTTCTCTTCAAAAGATTGCATCTATAGTAGTAAAAAAATAAAATTGATAGCTTCACTTAAAGGCTATATAAATATTACTATTACATATGTTAAAAGAACGGTTAAAAACTTTTTTTTTGCTTTACTCATCTATTTAATTAAACTATTTTAAAATACGTCAAATCCCCATATGCTTCTGGACTTTCACCTTTCATATGCCAGCAAAATGTAGACACTCCATAAGATTTTAGCAGGACAGTACTATAAAAGAAGATTAATATCAGTCTGTTTAAACGGAAGGAACAGTAATTATAATCATTTGCGATTTATCTTAAATCAACATGTAAAGTTCTACTGTCCTTCTGTTGCGTAGAATCTAGAGAAACAGTGATTGCACTGAGGAAGGGTTAAAACTTCCCTTTATTAAACTCTTTAACTTATTTACAGTGCATCACCTTGACGCTAACATACTACGCCTCAACTTGGGCAGTAACTGAAACAGTAGAATCAAACTTAAATAGTATTATAAATAGTAGAATAAATAGTAGAATCAAACTTAAATAGAATTTAAGATGTTCACAAATAGTAGAATAACACTACAGGGCTCATATAATCCTGTAGCCTACAGCGCGTAAATGAGTCTAGTGGCAGCAAGATAACAGCGCTTAAGCCACGCCAAACCAGCAGTAACTGCTAAACAGAAGTTTGCGTATAAGCATGCCCCGGCAATTTAACGGACTCTCTCTTTTTTCTACTGGAACTTCGATATTTAACTTATTCTGCCACTGGTAAAATTTGCATTTTTCACGCGCACTACCAAATTTAAATATTCGGGCACGGACAATTAAGGGAATGAAGTAACTTAGAAGTAAAATTAACTAGTTATTAAAAATATATATAAATCCCTACAAGCATTTATTAAAATATTAAATGTAAAAGCATAACTAAACTTTTTTTTAAATTTCTAGTAGTTTCTTCTCGAATTAGTATTTTAATGTTGTAAAGGCTAAATAATCTGAAACGATGGATCATTAAAGCAGTGAAAAAAATGTATGTTACTGTGGATAATTATTATCCATAGTATATTTTCATTGGTTTTTAATAACTTAAAACTAAATTATTAATACCGTGAACGACAGAATTCTCTATCATCTTAATTGATTACTATTAGCGGCTGGCAAAACAAAATTGAATAGGGATTACAGAACTATTAAACAGCAATTTTGTAATTAACAGAGCACAATTAATACACTAAATAAGAGAAGTTACACTATTTATCCAGTTCTAGAATATGCTCATAAATTTTGCTTTTCATTAAAAATACTCGTTTGGAGAAAAAATATTGTTTATAACTTTTAAGACCTTTGTGTTATTTTAATTTCTTAAAACCTTTTTCGGTTCTACAGAAATTTCAGTTTTAGGAAGATACGATGAAAGTTCAAACCCAATTCTGCTCAAAGTTTTGTTCACAGAAACGATTTACCGCTTGGTAAATAAATTGTCACTTACAGAACTTTTGATACCAGCTATTTTTATTCTTCTCGTATTTGTTTATGTGGTTACTTTGTCCAATAAACGAGAAGAGATTTCGTGGCTGCTAGAGGAAGATACTTATCGATCACAGAATCGACCGAACTGTCAAAAATAACAAATACTTTGTACCCTAAAATATCTAACCGATTTGCCCTCTTGTGGAAAAGAGAAATTTTTCTGTCTGAAATTTTTCTACGAGTGTTTGAGAAAACATATAAGAGGAATCATTTCACGAATGAAGTACTTCTGGGATTTAAAATAAAACCAGTACTTGAACTAAAGATTAAACGTCGATTTTAATAGATAAGAAAGCATGTGAATAGTACAGAAGTGCTTTATAAAGTTTTAGAATATGTTTTCCTTGTTGTAGGCTTTTTTGTTTAAATTCTGATTCATATAACTATTTCAGAAATTATTTCAAATGACAACTTTGTTTGATTACAATCGCTCTGGAAGCTGAATTTAAGTCCTACAACCCTACTAAACAGATTAGCGAGTTATCGCTATGTCTGAAATAGTTTAACAAAGACTATAAGGCATTTTCTCCCTTCTGCATGCCTTCGTAGTGAAATGGTAGTACACTTGGCTCGAATTCAAGAGGTTCAGATTCGAGTTCCCGTGAGGAATTGCTCATTTTCTATGCACACCTGCTTCAAAATAATATAATGATGCTACAGTGGAACCCGAACTAAAAGGTGGCGGATAATGATTCTTCACCATCAGGATTTGGCTGTTGGGTTCCCTAATCCCCAGTCGCCCTTTAGAAGGGGGAGTATGTAAAGTATTTTCTCCCTCCTTTCTGAATGCCTTCGTGCAATAACTACAGCACACTCAGCGCGTGTTCGAGAGGTCCAGGCTCGACTTCTGGCGAGGACATTGCCCATTTTTCATGTTTCCTGCTCCAAAAATCATAATGACTCTTCAAGACATGCGAAGGTTTAGACGACAGTTTTATATTATAGGAAATTTTTATTTAACAGGCACAACTGCGGTACAAAACGTGTGCTACCAAACAAGACAAAATACTAGTACTTATGGCGATGTAAATTAAACAATAACAGTCAAATAAATTGAAACGGCGATAAAACAGTTTAAGACTATACACAGTCAAATTTCTAAGCTGGCTCACTTTAATTTTACAGGGGTGTGACGTGTGAGTTCAAATTATCGGCTGCGAGAGCATGAAAAAGCCGGTATAATCACTTTCAGATAAAACTAGTGGAGTTAGAACAAGCGCATCGCGAGTGCCGGAAACTCTCTCTTTGTAAAATTCAAAAGTATATCCTGTATAATCTAAAAGCTAATTTAAATTCTGGTGATGATACGGAAGGAAGAAGGACATAGTAAAGAATAAATTCTTCATTAACTGGTTCATTAACTGGTAAGTAACATGAAGTTCATTACACCTTAATGTATTAGTCGGGAATGTCTAGTAGCCAATGGTCATTTCCGTCTTACCATCGTATCCCAGGTGCATCACCTGGAAGAATCTATTTTACCCTTGCGAATACAGAGAGGTTCTAGTTCACTTTTTATGGAGACTTCTCAGGGAACGGATCGAGGGTTTCGAATTTGCTCCGGATATCATCACCCGTGAAACTTATTATTACTTTCAGTTGTAAAAAAGATTGAAAATTTAGGGTTAGTTTTTTTCTTTCATCTGGCATGTTTATTCATAAAGATTATACGAAGCATTAACACACAAAAGTACTAATTCAGTATTTAGGAAATAGTGGAAAATATCAAACTGTTTAATTGAATTTGTCTTTTTCACACCGAGGATGGCAACGGTTTCTGTTGCTTCTTATGGCTTTCTTCGGAAGTCAGTCCATGTACATCAGGCCACTTTCCAAAAACAAAACATCAAATTCAACATTACATCACGGAAGTGTTAAAAACACTTAAAAATGACAGTACTAAATTTCAAGTTTTAACAAAAATATTAAGACATAAAAATTTAACATTGAAAATTTTAAGAAGTCCTCAGTGATTAAAATCGGAACAATCGTGTGTTCAGGACATAAGATGCCTGGCCATTCATTACAGCTGGAGAACACCATCGCTATTTTAAAACTTAGGGTCAAGGTCCGGACAAATTATCAAGTGCTGTTTATTCATTATGTCTGTTTCTCAAATAGGGCATTGGGTATCAATCCGTATGTCTATTATGCTGAGATATTCGGCTAAGCAATCATGCCCAGCTGGCAACGATTTCTAATGCAATTTACAATGAAATCTTAAGACTCTTATTTTAGAGCACAGTTAAGACATTGTTTTTATATTTAAAACTGTGAATTTTAAGACTGTAGTAATACAACCAATATGAATTTATAAGCTTTATTATTATGATCTAATTTTTTGACTTGCATTCTGTGAACTGTTTTTAAGGTTAGTTTTAAGATATCGTGAGATGAAAGAAATTTAAGGCAAAAATTGCGTACTTCAGTTATTATTGTCACTAAATATTATCACTCTGCATTATATAATTAAAGAAATTAAATAATTTAGAATCTGCATAAATGTACGCCCTGTATTAGTATAAATAAAGAAATTAAATAATGAAGAATCTGCATAAATGTATATACGTTTCTCGCACTGTGATAAAACGACGGTACCCAGAGCCATCCAATTTTAAATGACATAATCCTGCTGCGAATATGGGCATCTGGAAGCCCAAATTTGAAATTTGGAATTTGTTTTATTAAAGATTTCATATTTTGTAAAACTGATTTCGTATTCTGTAAAACGAATTTTTGATTAACAAACTCAAAAATTTCAAAGCGAGCAATGGCAACGTAATTTCATTAGAGATATATTTCTCATTCAACTAATTCAGTTCTTACCTCGCGGCAGTACAAAAATACATAAAGACTCGAAATATTTTCATTAAAAATTAAAAGATATAGAAAAACATAAAACAGCAAGTACAGTTAAAACAACTAAAATTAATATTACCGTTTCTACGCAAAAATAAGCAATTCGGCCAGCAGGCAAGAAGGCAAATTTTTCCATGCGCAAAACTAAATGTTTCCTTTTAGCCCCACTCTTCAAAAAGACACTGAAGTTGCAGAAAGAATTAATTCACTATTCTGCTAAGTTTCAACTGTAAACAAATATGGCTGCTGTGGTAAAAAAAATTAGACTTAACTGCATTTAAACAACTTTTAAATTGCTGGTAATTCTACAAAAATTGCATGCAAACCAACTAAAGGCATAAAAACCTTAACTAGAAGTTAGGAAAGACATAATTCTGTCATTTTTAAAGCAAAAAACGCGCAATTTACCAACATATAAGAATAAGAAACTGAGCTCACTGAACCGAGTATATATATATATACTTTTGGTGCGCCCAATTGCAGCCAAAAAGGAAGGTGCGCAACAACATGTTATAGCAGTCCTATATATTCAACGTTCTGAGACTACTCGTTTTTGAATTATGCCAGATACATACATACGTACCTACGTACAGACGCCATAAAAAATTCTTTTATGAATCCATTTTAAATCAGTTTAAAAATCATATGGGGAAAAAGAGTAATTTATTCTGTCCTTACGTACAGATGTCACTCAAAAACATGGTTAAAATTGCATTCGTTAACGGTCAAAATGAATATTTTCGTTTGACCGTTTCGTTCGTTTTACTATGTACAAAAAAGTAATAACACTGAACTTCATTCGGAAAATGATTTGGCTACTGAAATCTTTGGGAAAACTGTTACAATTTATATGGTGCAAAAGATATCAAAGAAAGCCATTCTGAATCCTATGAATACTGATGTTGATAGGATAAATAATCATGTGGTAAATATCCTCGAAGAAGAAAGTTGTATTTACTTGAGCACCGATGAAATTGTGACGGAAAATGGGGGAGAGCATTTGAATTTTGCATTGGAATATTTTAATAGCATCTATCCATCAAGCCTTCCTAAGCATAAATTAGTTTTACAAACTTGGACATGATGTTTTGCCATGATGTTTCATGCTTCTGAAACATCATGGCACAAACGTGGTTTGTGTAATGGAATGAGGTTGGTCGTAAGCGCAAGAAAACGTTTTACACGCTGATGTGATTACTGGTTCAGTGAAGAGCAAATTGTTCTGATTCCAAGGATTAACTGCATTAACTCGGATTTGGAATTAATCATTCAAATTGGAAAGGAGATAGATTTTTTTTCAGCCTCAATTTGCGATAACCATAAATAAATCCTAAGAACAAACTCTTGCAAACAGTTGGAATGTATTTATCAGAACTTATTTTTAAACGTGGGCAACTTTACGTAGTATGTTTCAGAGTTTGCCGATTTTGTGATGTGAAGGTGTTCAACAGCCCTCTTCAAGATCAATTTTAATTTGGATTGAACAACAGTTTTACTCGAAACATCGTGTACAGTGAAGGTTTTAATGAATTTTCATGATTATTTTGTTATTTTGATTATTTTAGAATTTTTTTTTAACTTTACTGCGCATTGTTGCGCAAAGTTATGTTATGGAAAAAAAACGGTAAAAAAAGGATCTACATTCGTTTCTCCTTTATTCTCATACTAACTCGCAAAATGTATGCACAGCTTTAAACTGGATTTATTCTCTATATTTTAATTTTCCCATTCTTATTCCCATCCAGTTCGTTCCGTAGTGAGTTTCACGAGTTCGGTTTTCAGAATCATGGATTTACTAGTTTAAATATAACTAGTAAGTTAATGTTCACCAATAAATATTTTAGTCAAACAACTTCTGTATAAATTTCAAAATTGTGGTAAACATTAATAAGGATGTAAAAGATTTTGCTCTGACTCATACCAAGTCCTTTCGAAAATGGCTGACAGTTGTCAAATATGTATATTTAATAGGCAAATGCTTCACTGTTCAATGTTTTGATTTGCATTTATTAATCATAAGATTAAAAGTTTAATGTGAAAATGTAAAATTTTGATTGTAGTGCATTATTCCTGAAAGGTTACTAAATTTGCCCCAATCGCAGATAATTTTATTAAAATTTGCTATTTATGTTTAAGAAATCAGATTTATGAAGCGTAATAAATTATAAGGAAAACCATAAAAGTTTTATTTTCAAACACTCGTCACTACTTTTATTTCAAAACATTAGATTTATATTAAATGACATGAAAGTTTCCATCAAGTAAATTAAAACTGAAAATCGATGGCACTCTTGAATTACGATTGCTATTATGTATAAAATATTTTATACCTACTGAATGGGTAGTATTGTGTAAATAAAATTTTATGACTAAACATATTAGTAAAATGACTTAGAATATGATAAAACTTTACAAATTTTACTGTGTACGTAGATGGCAATACACTGAACAAATAATAAATGTTCAGTTGGAAATAGGTAATCCTGCGAATTATTCAGAGAAATTCCAGTATTATCTTCAAAGACAGGAATTATCCCCAGACTGTTCACCTATATGCGATACACCTCTTTAGAAATTTGCTTCTAGACAATTAGTAATAACAATAAAATAACTACTAGATAAAATAATTGCAATAGGTTATTACCAATTCAGATTTTCTTTAGATCTTTGACATTCATTGCAGCAACTCACAGGTAAAATGTTTCCAATTTTCCATTTTTTGCAAAACACTGTTTTTTGATATATAGAGAAAACATTTATAAGGAATTGTCTCCTTCTCTGTGGCGTGTTTCGTGGTTAATTAGAAGCATGTCCGACTAATAATTCAGAGATCCGGATTTCGAGTCCTAGCAAGGGCATTTCTGATTTTTTATGTTTCATGTCACTTGAACTAAAATATGATAGACGATAATATGTCCCTATCTGGATTTGGTGAGTGAGTACGCGCCTCTCCAGTAGCCCTTTAGGAAGGAATGCAAAGGATTTTTCCTTTCCTTGCCACGTGCATTCGGGGTGTAATTGAAAGCACGTCTGACTTGCGGTAGGAAAGTCTGGAGTTCGAATCCCGCTGAGAACAATTTTTGATTTTTCATATTTCTTGCTTAAAAATAATTCTTACGCCCCGAAAAACTTCGTGCGGAATATTCGATTTACGAACTTGTAACCGTGAGGCTCCTTTGAGAAACACGTTCATATTTTACTTGTAAATGTGACTAGGTGAAATGTATTGATAAATAAAAGTAATGCATGAAAGCGATTTTCTTCTCGTCTTACAAAGATATCCAGCCCAAGAGCTTCACAAATTTCGATTAGAAAATTACTATTAGTTTTTATCAGTTAAAATATGAATTAAAATTGACCAATAAAAGCTTTCAAATGTATGTGGCATCGATTTATTAAATGTACAACATATCAGTAGGAAAACAGTAATGCTAGGAATCACTAGGAAAGCATGTTAGTGGGAAAAGACTAATGAGTTAATTCAGTCATAAAATAGTTGTGAACAAGAATTAATAAAATAAAACTACGACTTTAATGAAGGTCATCTTTGGGAACCGCGACATTTTCTTCCTGCCAGGTGTAACGAGGTTTCTAATCATTTTGTATTAAAGTCTGCGTCTTCCTTATAAATAGTTTCCTTCTAAAGTGAGATGGTTCTAACTGGAAACTTTTGCAAAATAATAATGTCAAAGATCAAAGGTGAGAGAGAATTGAGCGCGAGTTGTAACTTAATCCCTTGCTATTAGGCCCTCATTTGTAACTCCTAAAGCATTTCATTTCGATGGCAATTTCTCTTACATTCTTCAATTATTTACTTTTAGGGGGTTATTTTTCTTCATTTGAAGCCATTTTGCGGGATTTATTGGTTGGCATATATATATATTCCTTAAGAGTAGAACAAATCGTGTTCTTACTCTACTTTAACGAAAACAAACTAGCCCGATTAACATATGAAATGCTGTACAACTATACATGAAATATTTTGAAAATGTATAATTTGTTGAACCCAAAATAATTTAAAATGAATAAACACAATGTAAAAAGCAGTTCAAAATCTAATTAAAATCACGCACTGAAAGCATCAAAAGGAGTGGAGGGGGGGTAATAATGCAAAATAAATTAAAATAATATGTTTAAAATCCATCCCATCCTGTTCTACATCTAAAATACTATATTCCTCAAGATAATAGTTCACACGGTTTACCACAAGTCTTTCCATAGATTTTGCAAGAATACTAGTAAGCCAAATGGACCTGTAGCTGTTCAACTGCCCGGCGTTCTTATTTTTCTTTAGAAGTGGAATAATAATAGCTTTTCTCCAATGTGCTGATATCTGACTTGACTGTTTATGTTGACTTATGGAGGGAGCTAATGATTCTGTCTTAAGGGATGTTGACTTAAGAGAGCTTATGATTCTGTCTGGAGGTAAAAGCTCTACCAGAAGCTCCTGAGTAATGGTATTTTATCAAAGTTACTTAATTTGAGTAGGTCTTTCA
Source organism: Stegodyphus mimosarum (assembly GCA_000611955.2). Lineage (NCBI taxonomy): Eukaryota > Metazoa > Arthropoda > Arachnida > Araneae > Eresidae > Stegodyphus > Stegodyphus mimosarum. Next base: position 51,706 of record KK118480.1, read on the forward strand.
CAAGCCAGAGGACATACAGGGTAAAGTCTGAAGATTCCTTCTCTAAAGTTTTAATTTGCAAACTGGGTTTCCCCAGGGAGCAGTTAGTAGCTGCACCTTGTTTAATATATATATATATATATATCAATGATGTAGTTTCATCTCTTAAACCAACACCTGGTAGTAATTGCCTACTACTTGCTGATTATTTAGCAATTTCGACCGAGGCTCTAAAACATGTTTAAAAAAACCCTATTTAAAGCCGATTAAATAAGGATCTGCAGGTGCTCTCGAATTGGTATGAAGAAAACAATATTACTGTAAATTTGGAATAGACAGCTTCGAAATGTTTCGCCCAGAGTTAATGTACCAAGATACTTTGACTGCCAGCACGGACAAGCTTACTTACCTGAGAGTGACATTTGGTAATAAATTAAGTTGGAAGTTTCCTGTTGAGCAACTTACGGAACGTGTTTCAAATAGATTCAGTATTCTTAAGCGTCTAGCAGGATGTATCTGGTGATGCGCTCGGTCCATTCTTAACATTACATTTAATACTTATATCCTGCCTTTAATGACATATTGTTGTGAAGTTGTTGTCATTACCCACAATCGGTAGTTAATAAACTTGAAGTAATGCAAACCAAGCTCTTCGCTTGATTAAAAGTGTGAAGATCACACCTATCGATGCGATGTTATTGTTGACAGGAAATAAACCGTCCAGGGAAATTATGAATATGATGGCCTTGGTTCGCTATGAGAAGCTACTGTGGATAAAAGATCCCTACTGGAAGGACTGCGTAGCAAGCCTAGGAAATTAAAAACCCAATAAGGATTTATTAAAAAGTCCTGGACATGAAGAGAGATCCTGAGAATACAGGTAATATACAACTTCTCATTGACAAACAGAAGCCCTTTGGAGGTTATTAATTCGAAGTAAGGGTAGACCTAGTGGAAACTATCCATAGAAAGAGAGGTGTTGCACCAAGCATTTTGAAATGTCTCTCTTCGGAGAAGATTCCCTACTCAGATATCCACCTACTCAGTGGCTCACAGTTTTACCGATTTTGACTGACATTTTTACTCTACACATTTTTGCTGCATTGATGGTTTTCAGTTTGACTGCCGTTTTAAGGTTGGGGCTGGTGTGTTTTCGATTTCTTTCCTTTTTACGTCCCTGCAGGATACATTGGTACCTCCTTTGATAAAGAAATAGTAGGCATTTTTATAGCCCTAAAGTAATTATTAGCTATTCATTCTATTTATTAGCTATTTATACTTAAAAATCAAACAAGTTTCCAAAGGCAGTCATTTTTCTGATTTGCAATGTCAAGAATTACTGAGAACTCTCACTTTAAAAGGGAAACAAATCGTTCTCCAAAGAGTGCCTAGCCATTGTAGCAACGAGCAAGCGGACGTACTTGTAAAACGAGGTGCCAGCTTACTACAACATTCTAATACCGCCATTTCTTATTGGAGGATTAAGCTGCTTTCAAAAAGTTTATTTACTTCTAATCTTAGTTACCACTAATATCTATCGAGATCTTCAACTCGTACAGCTGTAAAAATTTGGAGAACGACAAGTCTTCTCTTATTTCCGATAGTCCAAGACGCAATGCGATTGCGGCTTTCCGTCTGTCTACAGGACATGATTGCCGTGTAGCCCACCTGCACCGCATAGACACTTCGAGCGAGCCCATTAACCCACTTTGTGATTCTGGAGAAGAAATGGACAGGGACCATCTGCTTCGATGTGAGGCTCTTCGTGGTCTCACAGAGAAGTCGAGATACTGGGAGGCAAGGGCGCTTCTTAAGCCGTGACTTCGATCTTTTTGTTTTTAGTTCTATTGTTTGTAACCTCTGTTTGTAAGATTTTAGTTCTTTGTAATTTTTTGCCTAAACATTTGAAATAAAAAACATCCTTCCCATATTTATTTTATAATAAAACTTAAAACCAGAAGCACAGTGATAAACTGCAAGAAAAGGCTCAAAACCGGCCTAAACAACAAAAAAGAAAATGAAAAAAAGTAATTTACATTTTTCGCTGTATTGACATCAGTGGATTGGTGCAACGAAAGAAGCAAATGGATCATCATGTTTCTGAATCAACAAAGACATAAATAAAAATTAGAGTTTTATAGTTAAAATAATATCAGATCATTAATCGAAATAATCTGTGTCTTCATCAGTCTAACTCCTACAGTTAGTGAAACATAGTGCAAAAGATTATAGCATCAAAACCATAAACAAGCTTTTAAAAGCTTAAAAATCTAACTTTGCTTTATTTTGAGCAAAGAGAGTCCCCTCCCAGAAACAAATATCAATACAAACAATGTAACACTTAGAAAAAAAATAACAAACGAAAATTGAGCATATGAAACCATATAGGTCGGAGGGAAAATTATAGCGTCAAAACCATAATCAAAATCTTAAAAATCCAATAAAAAATATTTTCCTTCTGAGCAGACCCATTCTAAAAGCAAAACTTGAAAACAAAAGCAGTCCAATTTATAAATAAATAGTAACAAATGAAAATAAATCCAAAAAGTATAAAATAAAAATTTAAAAGCTGAAAAGAAGAGTTAGATCGTAAAATCTGTAACTAGCAACAGCTGTTTTGAAATAAAAAAAATATAAATTCCGCATGCCCCAGTACATGAAACTGCGTTTTACTTTGCACCTGTTCATTTACATATATATACATATATATATATGAAATGTAATGAAAGTAATATGAATAATGAATATATATATATATTAACATTATTTTCATAACATTTCATATATATTACTTCTTGTATGCCCTGCTTAGCCCCGGATACGTAGCCCAATGACTATGTCTGGGATTTCATCGGTCGACGACTCTCTCGTACAGCTGGTGGGGCACACACTAAGATTGAACTTTGGCATTAAATCGAAGTCATATGCAATACCATTCCCCAGGACATTCAGAGCCTGTATGATTCAATGCCACGACGTGTACTGTCTGTCTTCTCTCAGTGTAGCGGACACACAAAGTACTGATTTCCAAGATTCTATTTGTTTTCTACTTAGTAAATTTTATCGTTTATTTGTACTACTTTTAATAATATGTGGAATAAATTTCATTCATTTCCTACAGTTCTTTCATCGTGTTACATGTTTTACGAACATTAGAGAAAATAAAACACATAATGTTTTGAACTGGAAAGCAGATAAGAATTATTGTTGTCTCTGCAAAACTGCCGAATTTGAATTTTTGCTTCATTTTATGAAGTAAAGGAAGTACTGTAATCGTGAAAAATTTGAGGTATCATATTTCAAAGAAAATATCCATTTTGACCGCTCTCGAATCCATTTGAACAATGTTTCTGCGTGTCATCTGTACATGTGGATAGAATAAAAGACTTCGTTTCCACAAATGGATTGCAAAATCGATTTAAAGTGCCTTCAGAGGAGAATGTTTTCATAACATCTGTACGTACGTACATACGTATGTATGCATCTCGCGCAACTCAAAAGCAGTAGCGTCACGACGTTGAAATTTTGTATATGGGACTGCTATAACATGTAGTTTCGCAACTCCCTTATTCGTTGTAAGTCGGCCACACCAAACGTTCACATATACACCCACACAGAGTAGATATATATATGCATACATATATAGAGAGAGGGAGGGAGAGGTGAGTAGTTTTCATTCTTATGTATTGGAAACGTTTTCATTTTATGCTATATAAATGATTGAATTGCGTTATTATTATGTTCCGTTTACAGTTTTTATGTCTTTAGTTAATCTGCATGCAATAGCCGTAGAAGTGGCAACAATTTAATGTTGCATAAATGGTACTAAGCCTAACAAAACCGCCATTTGCTGACATTTGAAAATGTTACTACAATCGTGAATTAAGTCAGTTTGTGTACCAACTTCAATTTTTTTCCGAGTGGAGCCCGTAGTAAACTCTGTTTTTGTGCACCAAAAAATCTGTCTTCGTGCACGCTAGCCGAATTGCTTGTTTTTGAGTAGAAACTCTAATTTCAATACTGATTTTTTTTACTATTTGAACTGTATTTGGATTTTATGTTTTTCTGTATTTTATAATTTTTAATGAAGATGTTTCAAGTTTTCATGTATTTTTGCCTTGCCGCGAAGCGATAACTGAATTAATTGAATCAGAAATGTATATCTAATGAAATTCGAGGAAATAAGGTTAAATGAAATGCAGCAAAAAGTATGCATAATTTAAAAAAAAAAGGAAGTCACGTGATGTCCACACGAGAAATTTTTTATGGTTATAACAAAACAAAAGCAGTATTCAAGTGGAAAATATCTTCAGTTAATTATACTTCAGAAATAAGAACAAAGATAAAAAAAAAGCTTTTGCTATTTATAGATACATAGAATTGACATTTAAGCTCCTACATCGACCAGTTCCTGGGTCTGAAAAAGATAAATATTCTGAATAAAGAAGATGCTACTCACCCGTAAGAACGCTTCGAAAATTCTATTCTTTTCTTACTGTTATGATAGAATTTTAAAAAAGCTGCTTTGAACTGATATCGATAGCCTGATTTTTCTCAGCGCCCTGTATTCAATTGTCTTAACAAAAGTTTTTTGAGTGGAAAATTGTGTAGCGGATTTAGCAATCACTGTATTTTGAAAAGTTTGTGATTTTAAGCATCCGTGGAAAATGTATTTTTCAGTAATGATTCTTAATACTTTCTATACTTGCATGTTTAGTGCTGCTTAAAAATTTTATCCCTACAAATAGCTGTAATATTTTTAAATTAGCGGTAAAATCCTGCTTGTTACAAATTAAGGCCAGCAAAACCAGAGAACTTTGTTGCTAATCAGCGATGCATAAACATCTTTTGTTATCTTCTATATTCAGAAAGTATGTTTTTCATAAATTTAAGAAAATTAACCAATTTATTCATTTGTATTTATTAATAACATTTTGCTGCAAATATTAATTTCTATTATTAAGTGTGATAAAAAAGATACATATTACATTTCAATAGAGAAATTTTAAAATTTATTCCTTTAGTACATATTTGTCTTCATTCAAACGGAAAATTTAAAAAGAAATCTGAAAGCTTTCAGGCGTTTGTTTAAAGTTTTGTGTGTTACCTTTATTTATTAAATATCATGTTCTTCGCACTTAAAGCATAAAATTCAGATCTACAGCAATATCGCAATATAATTTAAAATGAGCATATCTTTAGAATTTCCGATACACAGTCTCGCGCGTTGGAGATAAAAATGTTTTTCCCCCTGAACAGTGTTGCCATTACTCGCTTTGAAATCGTTGAACTTCTAAATAAAAAACTCGATAAATTGTTGTTACAAAATATGAAATCTATAATAAAACAAATTCCAGATTTGGTCTTTCAGATGCCCATATTCGGTGGAGGATTACATTATTCAAAATTTGATGGTCCTAGGTACCGTTGTTTTATCACAGTGCAAGAAACATACATATATTTCTGCAGATTCTTCATTATTTAATTTCTGTAAATATAATATAGGGCTGTAATATTTGTTGGCAACAATTCGAAAATTGAATCAACGCAGGAAGTGAATTGATGCAAAATGCCAAAACGAAATTAATAGCTCTTCTGGGCTAACGCTCTTTGGGTTAATGATGTTTGTGAAACTTTATAGTAATTTACTGATTGCTATTTTCTTCTTATTCTTCTTTATAATTTTATTTCAATAATAGAATACATTTTTAGCATTCTGATATTTTTTTTTTCATACCATTTTGCACTCTAAAAGAAAATTCAGAAGTAAGCCTGAGATTTAAAATTGAAATTCTTTTAGAGTCGAGTTTCAATTTTATTCAGTAGCAAGGATTTTACTAAAAGATTGACAGCATTAGATATATTTTATTTAAAATGAGAAGTGAAATACTTTTATGTTTTATATTCTTTTCATCATTTTTTATGATAAACGTATTTTTAAAATGTTACCCTGCAATCTAAAATATTCTGCTTCCAATATTTTTTCAATATTTTTAAGAGATTATATTTCTATCGATATTTATTCATTCTCTGATTTTCTTTTTCTTGATGCTTGTTTTCGAAAAAACTTATTTTTATTATTAAAAAAATTACCGGATACGCCAGTAACTAAATACGATTTTTGCAATAAATTGCTAAGTGTTGCAATCCATGATAAAGTAGGGAAATGTTATGCAATTGTAATATGAGCAAGTACCCTCCAATGTTTTGTCATTTATGCAAGGATAAAGTATCAGCTAATATGCCTACGTCGTAGACCAGATTTAAATTCATTAATTCATAAATATTTCCACATACTTACAGACGAAAAGTGTATTGACTGTATACTTTACTGCTAAAGTTAAATTTATATTTTTGACGCATTAATACTAATTTAGAAGTCAAACAACAAAAATCAGCAATAATACTTTTCATAGATATTGCAGCATTAGGATAAACATGAGTTATAATAAATGCATTTTTTAAACAGAATATACACGGACTACCAATAAGTATTTGGACATCTGTGATAGAAAAGAAAAACTAACTTTATTCAAAATCAATAGTTGGTAGAGCCTCCACGAGAAGTAATTACAGCGTGGACTCTCTGGGGCATACTTTCCACAAGTCTTTGTATGACAGCTAGCAGTACTTTCTTCCACTCGGCTTGGAGAAGACATAGAAGTTCCTTCACCGATTTTGCACAGGTAGTGCAACCCTGAATTTGGCGATGCAACTGGTCCCAGAGGTTCTCGATAGGGTTCAGATCTGGACTCTGGGCAGGTCAGTCCATTAGATGAACTCCATTGGCACCACACCAATCCTTGGTTAACGTCGAAACATGACATTGCCGTCCTTGACATAACTGGCATTGCCGTCCTGAAAGTAACAGGAGTCCAACCTGTAAAACTGCCACAACGTAGGATGCACATTGTCATCCAAAATAGTGCAGTAGGCATCGGAGTTGAGCTTATCATGAATGGGGACCAAGGGTCCCAGCCCATACCAGGAGAAACTACCCCCAGACCATAATTCCACCTCCGCCGAACTTGACTTTTGGCACAATGCATTCTGACAGGAGACGTTCTCCAGGTAGACGCCAGACCCAGACCTCGCCATCCGAACGGTAAAGGGTGAACCTTGATTCGTCACTCCAAAAGAACCCGTTTCCACTGCTCTACGGTCCAATTTCGATGTGCTTTGCACCACAATACTCCCGGATGCCTGTTGAAACTCCTCGCGGATGAGGGCCATCGGTTGGGTGCGGTTCTTCCGAGTTTCTATGGACAGCCCTCGTTAGTCTCTATCTCCCAGTTTCGTTGGTCTGCCGACTCGGGGCACATTCCGACAATCACCGCTCACCTTCCACTTCTTAATCCCATACACTTCTTAACATAGGCCACTGTCGATTTTGGGTACTTCAGATCGCTAGATATGCCCCTTAAGGATCGGCCACATTTGTGATACGCGATAATTATACCTTTCTCGAAATCAGAGAGCTCGGAACTGCGAGGCATCTTGCATGCGACTAAAGCCGATGCTGTTTGCTACACGATATATACCGGCGGAGCCCGTGACGTACCTTAGGACCGCAGATATCGTCATTCGCATAGGTGTCCAAATACTTATTGGTAGTCAGTGTATATGATATAAAATAGTAATGATAAACATTTTAAAACTATAATTTAAAACAACATGTTTTATTTAACGCCTTTTTATGTCCTTTAACTTATATGGCTAATCACTCATTGAATGGTAGAAAGAAAACTGAATTTGTATGACTGTGGAATGCAATTTCACGCAGATTAAATATGTAGTCAGAACACATTATTAATGTTAAGCATGAGGAAATACTTACCAACTTTCTAGTAATCATATCCCAGCAGTGTTCTATGGAACATAAATCTGGCGACCCATGGGAAGGAAGGCAAGTTAACACTTGGTGATCATTCAATAAGTGTCTAACATTGTGTGCGACAACATGGTCCTGTTAGAAAGTAGGCCAAAGGTAGTTCTGTGGCTATATTTACACAATAGTTTCCCATACTTTACTACTGTGTATAAGTTACATAAAATGACTATGATTTGTGGAAGGTGAGAGCATGAATGAGACAGGATAGCATCTCATACCACACTGCTGACAATTAGAACATCATAACGCTCTACGCAACAGCCTTTCACGTAAATTTCTGTATGGTATCAGCGAGCGAAACTCCGGTTATCTTGCATCCACAAATTACACCGAGATTCGCTGAGAAAAATGATAATCTAACATTCACGGTCGCAGTCCCTTCTTTCTGTACAGCATCATAGTCTTTGATATCACTGGTAGGAAGTCAAGAAAAATCGCGAAAGGGATATTGAGGTACTCACATGTGCAACAATTGTCGATGAATATTGACAGTGGACATCGCCCGATATCTGTGATCTACTGTTGTGCTAATGCTGTGGCTAGACGGTGTTGCACGATCCATCACTGCCATACCCAGGTCTGTCTTGTGTGCTGATGTTCCGCTGCTCTTATATCGATCCATCAAATCTTCTTCTGTCCATTGTCATTGTCGTCATGTGCACATACCATAGCACCTCGTCCAATATATGTAGAGATTTAACGGCACATAAAATTCCCTTCTATTAAACTTCCTTCTCTCACGAAGTCCCGAAGTTGTTCATAATGCTGACTCACTTTGCATCGAGACATGGTTATGTGAACTAAGTGCAATTGTACCCTGGAATGATGACGGTAAGCTGTACTGATGGCGCGTCTCCCTGTGGTAGCCGGTGTTGATTCTGTTTTTTAAGGTTGCGTAGAAGTTTTATTAACAATATAGAACATCACTGAAGGCAAAGAAACAGTTGTTGTAGGTTATTGTCTTCATTATGTGAAGATTTAGCTAGTAGCAAGAGTTTCAACAGTCGAAAGTTTAAGAGCATTATGAAGTCTTGCCTTGTGTAAACAGTTGGTCTAAGGCAATTTGCAAACTCAATCAGTCACAGCTCCTTAATTTTGTGGTTGCATTTCAAATCATTCAATTCTTCAGAGTTGGAGCTATATCAGAGGAACAGCAGAACCATTGTCCGTAAGCCTCCCTGAAGTCGTGGGGTTTTGGTGATAGACACAGTGCAGATCACTAAAATCCCCTGACACTGGCCGTGGGGTTGTTTAAGATTCTTGCTATGTCAAGTAGAGCCGTAACTGAAAGAAATTTTGCTTCTGCATTATCAGAGCCTGTCGCCTCACACCTCGTAACACTCTGATATGTGGAGAACAGCATATATGAGTTTCTTATCTTTGTATGGTCTGCCGCAGAGCCAATGATTGATGTTTGTTTTTACGCCTCCACTCTCATATCCTTCTAGTCAGATTTTAACATAGATTTTGGGCGAATTCTACTTAGCATCCCGGCTGATATTTTATTCATTTGCATTCCGAATATTTGCTAATTAGAAGTCCAAATTTTAGGTCTCTTCGATCATATTTAGTTAATGTTACAGGTTCCGTGAAGTGGAGTGTTATGTAATATAAAACTACCATTATTCAGGATCGTGATATTAGAACTATAATCATACCATTTTTAAATAAATAAAATAAAATAAAATTTGCCTCTCATTCGTCTGCGTTTTCCATTTTTTTTTTGGTAACTTGAAAATAATATGTAAAGATGATAAAGCTGATGATGCTTGCAGTTTAAAAGGCTACATGTTGTTTCTTTTACATCTTATAAACTCGATTTGTTCATGGCTAAAAATAGAATGCATGGGAAAATAGAAATTGGTTTCAACAAACGCTATATATGAAAGAAAATATGTGTTTATTCCTAGGCTTGCCAGCTTACTTTATATTAAGATTGATGTGGTATCAGATGTACAAGTGTGATGGTGTGGCACCATTATGTGCTGGTGCGTAATTGGTACAAAACGAGATACACTCTAGACGCCGAAAAGTCGCAAGTGCCCAATAATTGCTGGCCTACACTAAATTATAGTACATTGCGTTAATAACCCTAGAAAGAGAAATACATAAAACATTTCACTTACCCACTGCTTGGTACAATGCTTTTCAATAAATACGCTCATGACATCAAAATAATTTATTTAATCATTCATGAATGAATATAATCTTGTTCTGGATTAAGTATGGTATACAAGAACATTATCACTCCGAACGCTAGCTGTACACGCAACACGTGCATCCAATTTATTTCGGATATAATCTGTCCACATCCTAGGCTAACGCTCTTTTTTAAACATTAATTTATCCTCACTTGCACTCGTGCTGTCCAGCTGCTCCCGATGTACCTTTTATTTTACAAATGTTGTAGAAGAACATCGCTTCGAAACTTTTAAGAACAATCAACCTTGATTCTTTTCTCGCCTCTGCACCTCGTGCTATTTCTCTTTTCCTCTATTGCGTCTTACCTTCTCACACTCCAACATGGGAAGAGCGAGGGCCGAAACCCCACCCTCCCGTTTAGCGTCGTCGGCAGAAAGAGGGCAAAACACGAGTTCCGAGAGAATTTATTCCCGCGTGCAGCTGTTCGATGACGATTCAACTTACGATTAAATCCATCAGTGAGAAAGTTGTGTTCTCACAACAACAAAGCTTAAAACCGTAAAAAATACGTTCATGAATGCTTCTAAAAAGGTTTCATAAACTTTTCCAGAGCAAAACAAATCAACTCGTAGTATTCCCGTTTGCTGTTGTTATAGCTGATAAGATACATTAGACGCTTAATTGATAGGAAATATCTAAGTGTGATAATTGACAAAAATTTCTTTTCTGATCTTCTAATTCTTAAAAAAGCAGAGGAAGTCGTCTTTTTTTTGTCATATCTATAAATTATCGACTGGTTGTCGTTGTACAATTTCAACTTTATATATCACTCTCCAGAAATGGATCAATCAACGGTTCAACATAGTTTCATTTTATGTAACATATGAAATTCCAAACAAAACGTAATACAAACGGTGTTCATACATTTTTGTAGTGATTTTGCAGTATAAGATTATATATAAGCAAACCTTAGAATTTTATTTTGTAATATGTTCAGTGTGATAGCCCTTTTGTTGAACTATCATATTACATCTTGATTTCCAAGATAAAAGCCCTTGTCTTAAAACATCGAGGTTGGGTTTATTCCGCTCCTCTTTCACAATCTTCCACATTCCATTCAGTGTTTTGAAATGCATCTTATAAAGAGCTAGTTTTAAAATTTCAAATGCACAGTAATCCATAAAAGATACATTAGGGGACTTGAGGGGATGCATTTAAAGCAAATAGCTTAAATTCCTATTTCGTTTCTCATTTTTTCAAAGAATAGAGCAGTAGATTTAGAGGTATGGCTTGGAGCCTTACCCTGATGGAACTTAACACAGTGAAGATTGCTGGATGAAGAGATGGAATCTCGTTTTTAAAAATCAGTATTAAAACATTATTCTGATAGCATTCCGAATTAATTTTGACATTTTTTCTACTTTATTGATTTTAAGTTTTCCGTTATAAGAGATTCAGTAATAACCATACAACCTTTAGAAAATCTTCCCTTGCTTTCTCTGAACCAATTGATTAAGTCTTTTTCTCCTCTTTTTCGTTAATAAATCAATCTCTTCTCTTGCAATCAGATAAGTATATCTAAGCCTCATCGATTGTAACTATATATCTGCATTATTCACCTGCCAAATAATTTTCATACGGCAATCTGCACAGGCGGAGAAACGTGTTTCGGCGTTAGGAGATGAACATCATGTTCTTTTTTTTGCTTTGATTAGCCTTAAATCAGATTTTATAATTTTGTTCAGAGCTCCTACAGAGATATTTAAACATTTTGCAATAGCTCTTTAACGGGCTGGATTTTCCTTCAAAACATGAGATGCGACGTAGATTTAATAAGAGCTGTACATACCTTTATTAGGTACGTATTTTTTGCCTTTTTCCCGATCAGATGTAAACTTTGGCGTTTCTTTCCTTTCATATTAATTATATCACTTATTTTAATTGTAGAAATATTAAAACCATGCTTTTCACATCTTTTTTTTTTAACAAATGAATAAGATTATTTCCCTTCGGACAGCGCAGAAATATAGCCTTCGATCTATTGTTTAGTTTTTGGCAACATTTTAAAGAAAAGAATACTTTTAATGCTGCTGCAGCCGATGATTAAACCATATTCCAATTTGATGCCAGTCACGTTTGTATTTTTAAATTAATATTTAAACTCAATTATTAAAAATTAAAATTTTTACAAAAATTTGTGAACACCCTATGTATTTTACTTAATGATTAACTCATTTTTTGTTAATTCTCGTATAAGTTTTGCATTTGTATTGATATATATCTGTTTGCTACATAGGTAGCTCTACCATCTGCCAATTTAAAAATTGAAAAGAACAAAATCTGGAATATTTCAGAAAATACACTTCCATGAATTTATTCCTTTGACAGAAAATGTCTACGAAATCGCTTTGAATTAGTAAAATTAAAAAAACATTTATATGAAATTGAAAAAACTAAAAGAAAAATAATTTGATGTTTATGTTTAATCAGTTCCTCTAAAGAAAATCTTTACTTACCTTTCTTAAAGAATGCTCTTAAATGAGAGTTATTTCGTTCAACGCTCTCTTTTATACAAACATTTTCCAAGCCCGTCTGAAACAAAAAAAACATTTTATTTTCGCTCTTGAATATGCTATAAAAGAAAAAGAATGCGATGTTATTTCATTAGTAAAGCAAATAGCTTTTAATTATAGAGTGTGTTCTTTAATGTCTTCAGCCATTAGAGAATTGACTCAGCTATTAAAAGTCTGTAAACCAAATGGTGGCAAATATAGACTGGTCAAAAATAAAATTTTAATTTGTTAGAGCTTATTCTTTCGCTTCTTAGAATGAGGAATGAGTTTTCTTTTAAAACCTTTTCAAAAAGTTTCATCGTTTCTTACTGAATTATTTTATCCATTGTTTCCTCGAGTCATTTAAAGACACTATGTTAGGTATAGCATTTACGTTACAAGTTATGAGATTCTTTACTGTTGAATATATAATTTTCATGTAATTTTTATACTGTCTGGGATATAGTTAGCGTTCACTTACGGAAATTAATGAAACAATAAACAGCAGTGTTATATCTGTAGAGAAATTGATAAATATTATAAGGTATTTCTCCCGCCTTCTTAGCATGCCTTCGTGGTGTAATGGTTAGCACACTCGGCGCGTATTCGAGAGGAAAGGTTGCACTCTCTTGGGATGCTGATTCTACATTCATTATTCTACAAGATGGTCCAACAATCGCGCGCATCAAACTTCCAAAAATTGTCGAAATGCCAAACTGGAAAATAACGGCAAATCGTTTCAATGGTTTACAACCGTGTGCAAGTAAGATACCATTTGAAATTTATGCGATTAGTTTTAAAAACCGCCTATTTGGTCCAAGGTGGAGATGAGTTTCTCCCAAGCAGATCGAATTTTTATGATTAATCATTACTTCGCAGAATATAAATTTGATTGTGATACCGTCTTTCTCACATAATTTGTTCGCGGCTGCAACATTTTACTCTGTACCCTCCAGACTTTAATAATTTTTCTCGAGCTCAGAAGAAAGGTACAGCAATTTCGTTGTTTTTTTTTTATGATGAACACTTCCATTTCCTCAAAGTCAGATTATTAAGTGAAAAATCATCCTCATGTAATGTTTCTAAATATTCTGTAAGGATTGTTTATCTCCATCAATAATTTACTCTTCTGTGTGAATGCGTTTTTGCTCATTCGTAAAAATTCATTCCACTTGAAAAGTCTCATCTCCATATTGCGCCAAACGAAAGATTTTGAAAGTTAATATGATAACCCATGACTAAAATTTTAAATAATCTATTGCTTTTAACAATATAGAGATGGCATTCATTTAAACAGGAATTTCCATAAGTTTTGTTTGACTAATTCTGCCATTAAAAATATATGTGTCGTAGATGTACGTTTTCTACAGAGTCCCTGTAAAATATTAAATTTTACACTTTTTCAGACAGAAGTTATATTCTGGAAGGTTATTTTATTTAAATAACTTCTTAACTTACCGCGAAACCTTTGCAATCAACTATTCAAAGAACTCCCAGTATATCGTTCACATTTTGTATGTTGGCGTGTAAATAAATTTCGTTTCTCCCACTACGTGCCGTCATAGTGTAAATAGTAGCATGTTTGGCTCAAAATCCTTGCGACAACATATTTGATATTGCATATTCTTGTCCCGAAAAAAGAAAAGGAAAAAAATACAATAGCTATATGGTAGCACTGGAGTTAAATGTGGTGGACAATAATTCTTCTTCACATGAGATAAGTGAATGTGTCTCCTACCACTCCAGTTACCTTTTAAATGGAGAGGATATGAGGAATTTTTGTCCTTCACACTGCGTGCTTTCGTGGAGTAAATGGTAGCACGTCCGGCTAACATCAGAAGATCCAGAGTTCGAATGTCGGAAAAGTATAATTAAGTTTTATGTTTCAGTCATCAATACCTATTACCTTTACAAATGCACGAACCAAATGTTTAGTGTCTATAACAGTCATTCATCAGTAAAGTTTTTAAATAACTTTATTCCATGTTGTAAGACTTCATTTTATTTTCCTAACAGTTAATTTTATTTGGAAAGCAGCCTTTCCTTTAAAATCTCATTTTCCAACCCACGATTTCTTGCCAGAATGAGATTTTAGCTTCGCGCGTAACATAAAGTAAAGTAGAAAGCTACTATTTAAGCTGAGGTCTGAGTTCCCTCAGACAGAGCGTGTTCTGCCTTCCAGCCATGTTGCTTTGCTACTAGTTAAACCTTACTATTTTACGGCCGTGCTTAGTAACAGCTGATTAATATACGACGGTGGCATTAGCCAAGAGCCAACTACTCGTTAAATAGTTCTGTGCAGCTTCGGCTGATTATTCAATTTAGATTTAGTTTTAATTTTACGTTCTGTTTTTGTGTTTCCGTTAGACTTGTTGGTGATCTGTAAGCACGATAAGTGCCTTCCGTGAACTATTCTTGAGGGAATAAAATGGTGTTTCAACCCTTCTACTTGAGTCGTTACTGATCCAATAGAATTTAACAAGTAGTCGCTTCACAATTCTAGTAAGTTCTGGCTTCAAGTAACTTTAATTTATAGAGAATCTTTTAATGTAATTGAACATTTTAATTTATATACTGCTGAATTTCAGAAGCATAATGTATAAATGAATATATTTTAATTTTTCAACCGTCTTCAACTTCAGAAATTTTATTACTGTTTTTCGTGAATTGTTGCTAATTTAATAAACTGAAATGCAGATATGTAAAACGAAAGCAAATACAATCAACGAAACTGTATTTTAGAGCCTGCAACACATAGACATTGTGTCAGGACTGAGTGTTCGGTGCATATTCTTGGAAAACATCTTCGTGACAGCTTAAAGTCCTGATCTTGAACAGGGAGCTGAATGCAGCTATGTTCTGTGGATGAATACTGTGATTAAGTTGGAGAATAACTGCACTTCAAAGGGATTTAAAATCCTCTTTTATTAAATCACAATTTTGTGCAACCACTTCCCAACTCGAGAAGGATACAGAAAGTAGAGACCGCGCTTGGGTCTAAAATGAACAATCAAATTTAAACTAAAACTAAATAGAAATTGAAATCGGCGTTGCTCGCAGAGCTATAACGCGAGGTTGGTCTCTAAACTAAATGGTGAGTAGCAAGATTTAACTAATACTGACGTACTTCGAATACTTCAATAAGCAATCACGTAAAGCGCTATGGCTTAGAATTTAAATGCTAGCTAGTCAGGAGAACGTCGAATAGCGTGACCGTGGTCTGAGAGTAAAAGCTCTTTCACACTGAGAGGTTTCTGCCTCCGGTTTAAATACAACTTTGCTCCACTTCAAATTAGCATAAAGCTGAAAACGCGCGCTTCTTCTAACGGGAAGTTGAAAATGAGAACATATAGAAAAGAATAAATTAAAATAAAACTTTGTTAGTTTTACTAAAACCTTACAATTGAACAACTAGTACAAGTCTTAAGAGAAACTTTACTGCAAATAACATTACTTTCCTGCCACTCCTACAAATTTCAGAAGACCTTTCTTTGCAATCTGCGTTAATTTCCTACAATTCCTACAGGCTGCAGGGGTATGTATGAATCTTCTGTAACTTGCAGGTATTGTTAATCTAAACGCAGTTCTAAGTAGTGCATTACATTAAATATTAAATCGTCGAATCTCATTCAAAGAGACGGTTAATTTAATTATAAAGCTCTCTCAGAGTCTCGTTGTTTTAATTTTACTGCAAATGGTAAATTTAACCAAATTAACCATTCAACAGAGCGGCAAATTCTGTTTTTCTCTACATGGTAAATCAGCTGTCAAAGCCTTTGCTCTTTTTTTCTGTCTTTGAGAAGATTTGAAAGGTCGCAATAACTGCCGAATTTGGTATCCTTCCACGTTAATTGGTATATCTCTATCTCTCGGTGCCCTAAGTTATGGTAAATCTAATCAAAGTTAACTACGTTTGACGTCGGGGTTAACGGAGCGATTGAATAAACAATAGCAAAGTTTGAACTAGTCACTTATTTGGAATATAAATTCTTAAAATTGGCATAGGAATAAGTATACTAATTTTTCAAAATGGATTGTTACTAAAAACAAATATATAACTCAGCACTTATGGAAGCAATAAATACGATACGCTAAACAGAATTATTTAATATTTACAAATGCATGGATTGTCAACTATTTTCTTTAATTTCTTTAACAAAATATAAATATTGAAGAAGCATATGAAACGGAATTTCAGGAACTGATTTTTCGCCCATTTTTTTAATATTCTTAAATAAATATTAATAACAAGTTAAAATAAGAAATATTTAATTCTTTTTAAATTAAAATTAGGTATATAAGAAAATTAAATTTCAAAAGTTAAATTATTAATTATTTTAAAATTAAAATTAGGTATGTAAGAAAATAAAATTTCAAAAGTTAAATTAATTTAAAGTTTTATTATAAAGAGCAAAAAACATCTTCCGAAAAAAAGTGGTCAAATAAAAAAAAAGTCGTCTGCGTAGTGAAAAGTGCATGCTATTCTTCATATAAATGAGCTGCATTATATCTGAATATAAAAATGTCAGGAAACCTTGTTTAAAATGTTTATTAAATTTGTTAACATTCACAAAAAATGTTTGGAACTTTAAATACGATATACGAATAATTTGTCATTAGGTAATTAAAAAAATCCTGAGCATACTCTTACACTTATCGGAAAGTAAAAGCTTAAAAATTCGTTTATTAGAATTCACGCATATTAACATAAATAACATTTTCACAAAATTGGAAAAGCTCAATATGATGATTCAAGTAACTTAAGGGAAAAAAATGTTCAAGTATTTATATCAGGTCCAGGTTAGGTTATTTGTTAAACTTATTTGAACATGGTAAAATATACTAAAGTTCTCTGCCGAACGGGAGGGATGTCTTAGTCGAAGACTTTCCAAGGTTAACTTCTTCGTTTTCGCAATACACACGGACAAAGCCATGAAAATTATTTATGAAGCCAACCTGTTCGTCGGGATTCGGAATTGTATTAAGAGTGTAATTATTAGTATTGAACAGTCTTAAGCACTCTACCGCCGGTAGAAAATTAAGTTTTCAGAACTGAATAGAATAAGCACCCGACTTATGAGTACAACATAAGGCAAAATTCTGTTTAAAAACGTCTTTTGTCTCAGTTTAACTAAATATAATTTTTTTATTAAAAATCTAAAATATAAATTAAAATAGGTTGAAATGTTATTGCGCATGGCAATCAAAATCTTAAATGCTACTTTACCTGCACATTCTCCAAGAATTTTTAGAGTACAGTTATTAAACATTATTTTAACAACACTGCATTACCAACTTACTCGAATTATAGAAACAGCCATTTTAGAGAGATACCTTAGCTTAAGAAAAAACAAGAGATAGTTGTGAATAACTTACGAGCTAACTGAAGCTTAAGAGTTAATCAAGAGTTAAGATAACTCACGGAAATATTAGTAACTGATTGCATTAACCTTACTCCTGCTTCCTGGTAACGGGACTTTGTTAGTCAAAGTATTGTATATTGTTCTAGAATTGGTATTAGTGAGCGTGCGATTTAATGTGAATTACCAATCAACAATAGATGAGCTTCACTTAGCCCATTTTGGGGTTATATTGATGAGGTGCACGGTGTTATGTGCTTCTCTATGCTCTAACAATTTAATTTTTATACAAAAAAGAATTCATCCTAGACGATGAAAGCTTAACTCATAAATAGGTGATAATGTAAAGAATATTCCCGCGTAGAATGTAAGCAATGTCCTTCCTATATCCCCGCAATCTAATGCTTATGTATCAGCGATGACAGAACTTTAGCTTGTAAGAGTGGCAAATATCACAGTGCCAAATCGATGCAAAGAGCATAAGTGAAAAAGGATGGTAAGGCGAAAAAAGTCTAAGTATAAATCCAAAACTTCTGAAAACTGCAACCGGAATCAAAAATAGAACAGTGTTCTAAAGGTTGAGCAAAAGAAGTGCAAAAGATCTAGAAGAGTAAAAGAAAAGAAGTAAAAGACGTAAAAGACAGAAAAGAAAATGGCAAAGGAATAAAATATTCGACTATCGACGCCCATTTTCTACAGCTTAAGAAAGGAGAAGTCATGAAATAACGCAGATAATGATACAAGTATAATTAGTTTTCCGACCTTTCTCATAAATCATATAAAGCATCCGCCAATTTTTTTAACTTTCATTACACGGAGTTTATAAAAATAATCGTTATACCTGATTTGTTTCTGGGTTTTGAAGGAAAAAAAAACTTTTCAACACAAATTTTTAGAAATATTAATACGAATTTTGTACTTAGATAAGTAATTTTAATTAAATTATAAGTAAAATTATAGTACTTTTTTTGTATAATATAACATGAGAAATCTAGAGAGATTGCAGTGTGCTACGCTAAAAAAGTAAGAATACAGGGGTTAGTTCATTTAACATATAACAACTGAGTATCTCGGTAATTTGGCGAGAAATCGGATAAAATCGCCAAATTTGGCGACATTCTGGTCCTGTCCTTGTGTCATCGTAATGGGTATTATAATCGAATAAATGTATTTGCTCATATATTAGCTGAAACCTTATTCAACACTCATACTGCCTTTCAGTAATTTCGAGCAGCAGAAAGTATTAGAAACATCTCGGCGGCTGGATAAAAACTACGTAAGGTTAGAGAGAGCATCGGCTCTCAATTGTCAGTTGTTGCTGTCAGTTATTAGTTCCGAGTGACTTCGGAGTATTGAAAGCTTCGCCTTTTAGTTGCACTTTGCATTGCAGTGTGTTTAACGCTCTTAGCAGTTTGAAGTGTGTCTCTGATTGTACTCTGTGATACTGTCAACACGTATGCGATTATTTTTGTGGAAAGTTCCAGAACTTTGAATTGTTTCTTTTGATAAAATTAATTTTATCTACCTATCATCGAACCTGTGTGCATTCGTTCTATTCCGAACCTATACGCACGCAACAATATTAAGTAAATGAAAAACGTCCTGCATATTATGTAGATTTATTCTGTACAAATGCAATATTTTTAATTACGTATGTTATTCACTTGATGTTAATTAACACGAGTTAGTAAAAACGAATCTTGCCTAACGGCAACATAATGATTCTCAAACAGCATGGTAAATTTGAAACATAAAAATAGCTCTTCAGAAACTTTTCATGTTTAATGTTTGCGGATCGAATGCAGATATAATGGCATTCTCCCAGATTACAGTTAATTTAGTAACGGATGTCTTTTAGAGTTAGTTGCCTTTTTCAATTCTGTGACATTCAAAGCCAATCATAGTGTATCATCCTTATTTAGTTCTTCGCCGTAGTTTCAAATTATCTTTTGTTACAATCTCTATTCTTCTCACACAATTCTCCATTGAAGTCTGACTCAGCAAAGGAAGCTCATCTGGTTGCATTTCGGTTAATTAAGCAAGTTAATTAAATATCAGTTAAATGAAGAATTTGTATATTTTATTAACATACATTTCTGACAAAAGCATTTAAACAAATTTCTAGGTTAGGTTAGGTTATTCAATTATGGCAAAGCACACGAGGGCTATCTGCCTAAAGGGAGGGATGCCTTCGTGGAGGACTTTCTAAGGGAAACTGGCTCGTATACACGTTACACATGGGGAAAACCACGAAAACGCCCATGCAGCCAGCCCGTTCGCGGGATTCGAACCTCGGACCGAACTACCAGTGTTCAGCGTCTTTACCGCTCGGCCGCTGGTGGGCCAACAAATTTCTAGAGCATAAATATGATGAATCTTCCAATGAATTTCTGAAGCATAAATATCTGTTTCATTTTTTATATATCAAGGTTGTTTATAGTGTATTGTTGCGAAAAATTCGGCGGTTGCGCCTGTATGTAAGCTTTCCGGCATAGCACTAGGGTTGCCATAAAAATAGTGTATGGTAGGGTTGCCAGATTAGCGACTTTAACGCCCATTTGGCGACCAAATTGGCGATATCCCATGGTCCAAGCTCGAAGCTTCTAGAATAACTTCCTGTCGAGATATTTCTCGAAACGTGTCGAACTTAAAGAAAAGCTCTAAACCCTTGCGTTTCTGAGAGCAGTTAGTTGCGAATAAGTTGTGAGAGAGTGTGATTAAGATTGTGAAGCAGTGTGATTAGTTGTGAGATAGCTGCTATGCGAGAGTTTTGGTGAAAGGAAAGTAATCGGAATAGTGTTTTGCCGTGAAGCTATCTTTACAGTATAGCTTGACAGTGTATTGGTGATTGTTCCACGGTGTTTATTATAAGTTTAGTGTTGCCGTGAAGCCACCTTTACAGTTACAGCCTGAAGCTGTGTTGCTGATTGTTTCAGCGTATTTATTGTAGATTTTCGACGCTTTTAAAGGTAATTTTGGAACTGTGCTGTAAATAGTGATTCCTGTAAATAAATTGTGCTTTCTATTGTTCTGCATTGTACTTTCATCGGATACTCTCAAATCCACGAACCCGTATAACGCAACAGTATTTTAAATTGCTATAATATATAATCTAAAGACAGGAAAATCTGCGTTTGTTTCCTTAAATTGAAAATATTCTAAAAGTTGTTCCGTCTAAGAACTAAATTGTGCTTATGAGTGATTAAGGATACATATCTGAGCCTAATGTTTCATCTGAGGGAAATATACACCCTGTATGCAATGGAATGTGCCTGATAAGTTGGTGAAATTTATTGCTTTTCAATTAATTTCATTGCTTCATTACAAACAATAAACCAACTCAGAAAAAGAGATTTTATGTCCTTCTTTATATATCTGCATTCCTTTCTTGACAAAAACAAGAAAGACTATCTAATATGGTGAAATTTTTAATCCGTCCAGCAATACGCATAACTTCTCAAGGTCAACAAAACCAAGTACTTAGTTCCGGCGCAAATTAAATACGAATACAAAACTTCGGACCATGTTTCTTGCTCAACAGCAAATTTTTACAAAAGCAAAAGATTGGTAACACTTCATTTTGAAACATTTTTGCTTACTTTTTATGGAGAGTATAGCATAGAAAACCGTTTTCTCGAGGGTCAGTGACCTCCTTTATGTAAAGACGATTCAATGAAAAAGACACTGGACCTGGAGTTGCTGTACATAGAAGCTCGGATTTCATAAAGCAGTCGATGTTAAAGCTCCTAGTTTGGTGTTTAACGCTCTGACCGGCCAATGTTTTGGCTAAGAAAGCACAAATTTCCCAAAACTACTATAAGAACAAATTATTTTCTTTATTTTAATATAAAAATTCTCCTGGTATTTTATACCTGGATTTGTATGCTTTTAATATATTGCCTTAACTTTTTTGACTTATTTTAATATGTACGTATATATACGTTCTTACAAATATCACAAAAAATATTCTAGGCCGTATATATACGGCCTTGCAGGTTAGAGGGTTTCAATGAGAAATAACTCATGCAGGACCTTTTTCTCTAAAACCATCATCGTCACGACTAAGGTTTGTCCTTCAGGTTCTTGCCAGCATCAGAAATTGCGATTTCTATATTATTTATGAGTCCAACATGTTTTTAATACTCTTACCGATTTAGCAACACTACAGCGAGTGCCAGCTCATTGTGGATTACGTGGAAATAGCAATGCAGATTTCCTCCAAAAAAAGGAAGATTGTCTTCCAAAAGTCAAGGATTTTTTTTACCTTTCAATTTGATAAGAAGCTGAAATTTAGCAAGATCATGACTCAAAGCTACGTCTTGGCAGTGTCTGTTGGGCAAGGATATAATCTATGACTGATTCTTATCCTCCTACAGCTGTCAAATTATCCTGTACTTTGAGTAGACATTATTACTTTTGATGCTCGTACTTGAGCACAGGAAATCTGTAGTCTGTTCTCTTTGTGATTTTAGAGAACCTATAGAAAAAGAATATTTAAACAAACGCTCTGTGCTTAATAGTTTTAATTCGGAAATCTTAGATCAGTTCAGTTTTAATTCAAGACAGCTAATGGCTTAGGTGACAAAAGCTATTTGTAAAGAAATATACAAACAATATTTTTTGAAATGCCGTCTCAAAACAGGATGAGTTCTGATCTGAATTATTTTTCACTTTTCTTTAAGCAATCTTTGCGATAATACTGGTATCAGTGAAATTCGTAGATTTAAGTTTTCATTTTTAGACTGAAGAAAGTGTTCTAAAATGTCATAATGAAGTTTTATATAATTTGCAACCTCAATATAACTTAGGTTCTAAAATTTTATTTCCCGATGTATAACGTGGATATGAGCCAGTTTCAATTAGAAAGTCTTTCACCAAGGCATCCTTCCCCTTAGGCAGATAACCCTTGTGTGCTTTACCAAAATTTACTAAGCGAAACCAAAAAACGTAAAATTTAATGGTTTTTAATGCAACAAAAAAACAAGAACAACTTAATCTATCCTGGTGACAATCTATTTGTTCGTGAAAAACAGCGCTTTCATAAAAACGTCACAAGTTTTATATAAAAAAAACTTACAAAAATTGTGACATTGTCAAAGTTATACATAATTTAAAATCTTCATTCATTTACCACGGCATCTTACTTTGGTATCGAATGTTCATAAATCGTATTTCTAAAGCTGGAATCAAATTTATTGATTTCACGTTTGCTCTTAATTCTGGCAAAGTTATTGACAAAAGAAATGTAGACACAATTTTTACGCAAAATTCGGAATACCGAAAGAGCGAAAAAGTTTAGTTTCATTATATTTTTTTCATTATTTTTCTGTTGCACGACGTAGGGAAAAAATCAAGGAGTGCAGCAAACCAAAATCTTGAATCTTGCCAGGGACATTTATTGATGTTTGTCGCGTGAGATGCGTCATACGTCTCGAGAATTTAGAAAGCGGTCGATGAAAAGAGAGATTTTCTTTTTAGATAAAAGGGAAGAACATTTTTCTGAGACTTAATTACTTAATTAAATTCCCTATTTGCTCATTCACGTTATTGAATCGGAAATAATTTTACCCCAAGGTG
>KK118480.1:75238-91434 GCA_000611955.2 Stegodyphus mimosarum
AAGAGAATTCTTAGGTTAGATGTTAACAGCATGCCCTTCTATGAAGACTTGCAGAAAACTAAGTTTTCATGCGAAAAACGATTGGCTGGAGGGATCAAAAATGCTGTTGGAGATAGATTAGGCAATATCATTGGAAATGAGAAACGCATGTTTCGCAAAGGGGTAAGTTTCGGGAATTTTAAAAAGAAAACGTAATTTAGAAAAAAGAAACATTCAAAAAAAGTAAATTGCATTTCTCAATTACTTTTCAGTTGTTAATAATGCTGTTAAAATATCTTTAATGCAAGGGACGTTAAGATGAAAGCCATCATACGTATGAAAAAAGTTAGGTTATATCCGCAAATATACCTGCATGGTGGTACAGAATTCAGCTGACATACTCTTGTATAGAGGTACGAATCCCAATAAAGATATGGACATTTGCATGTGCGAATTGCCTTTCCGTATGGAAGCACGTAAGATATTGTCAAGCCGAAAGTTCTTTCGAGAGAATGTATTAAAAGACGAGAGAAACAAAAACTAGGATCCGTCGCCAAGGCACTCCCTTCAAAACTAAACCCAGCTTCCCCTTCGTGCAGGGGTAATTCAATCATTCTAGTAGCCTGGGCAGAGTTCTCGATGACGATACGGCTACTGATTGGTGGGTTCCTCCATTCTCGACAAATGCCTAAAATGCAAAATATTTGATCATTGGAAAAAATTATATTATATATCATACAACTATAAACTTCTAGATCTCTGAATGATAATAAAGCAAATGATATATGAACTGCATATATATACGATAGGATGACTTGGACTAAGCTGCAACAGACTGACGATGGTTCTCTAAGGGATCCATATCCTGGGGAGACTTTACTGCGTTGTTAAAAAGATGACACCCGAAGAAAGATTTGCAGACAAACATGGCCGAATTGAATAACACACTTTTATTGGTGGATAAAAACTGATTATCAAAATCATATTTCTCATCACACGTGCTCATGGGCGCAATTTTATATGGAGTATCACATTTTGGGAAATGGTATATTTAGTAGCACCACAGTGCAAATGGAACGAAGCAGCACCTTCTGCAGGATAGCTGAAAGTACGCAATTATCCAGTATGGAGGCTCATTAAGAGAAGGTTTGGGTTAAGATTAGAAAGGTTTCAATTCTGGAAATTTTAAGTTCAGGTTCCTAGTTAGCTATGTCATCGGCGTTACGCAAGCCATACAAGATGGATTGACCTAGAAATAAAGCAGCCTATAAAAGCTAATATTACGATTTTTAGAATACAGAAGCAGAATTACGGGATTAATTTTAATTTATACATTTTTTAGCTTACACAAAAATATTAACAAATAACAAAATGTACGTAAGGACTATTAAGAATACTGCGCTTAGGCTGCAATATTTAATTAAACATAATTATAATTAAAGCGAAATACTCCTATGAAAATAATATTATCAAGTTAAACTAAGAGAGCAAATAAAGTAAAAGAATTGAAATCTGAAGTCTAAATAAATTCCAGTCAACAAATTCGTAATTTTAAGTAATAATAGTTTTTTTTTTAATTTTAAAAAGCTTTAGAAAACGATTTTATAAGTGTTAAATAGTAAAAGTTAAATTGGCATGGTTACGTTGCTTTACTAATAATAACCAATATTAGTGGATATGCATAAAAGTGCGACAAAACTTTTAATGATAATTAAAGTCATATAAAGAAAATTACTTAAAAATGAACAATTGAAAAGCTAATGAAATAATACCGACTCTTCAGGGAGAGTTAGCTTATTTTAAACTTCTTCCAACCGTTCAGACATCGTGTTTGTTCTTGATATGCATGTGCAATTCGAAAGCAGAAATGAAATTTAATGTAAATATTTAATTCCCCAAATTTAGCATACACATATGCATATAAAGAATTCCCCTACTACAGTTAAAGGAAATGTCAAATTTAAAAGGTAATAACGCCAGAATAATTTTTTTAAAAAAATCCTTTTAAAACGAAACGTAAGTATCAAATCAATGATATGAGCAAAACGTGTAAAATTGTGAAAAAGAAACATTATAATGCAAATGTAAATAAAAGGAGTGTGTTAATATATCAAAACTATTCAGTTAAAGGAAATGTCAAATTTAAAAGGTAATAACGCCAGAATAATTTTAAAAACTAAAAACTTACTATGCTTATCATTCTGGGCAAATACAATAAAAGTATCAAATCAATGATATGAGCAAAACGTGTAAAATTGTGAAAAAGAAACATTATAATGCAAATGTAAATAAAAGGAGTGTGTTAATATATCAAAACTATTCAGTTAAAGGAAATGTCAAATTTAAAAGGTAATAACGCCAGAATAATTTTAAAAACTAAAAACTTACTATGCTTATCATTCTGGGCAAATACAATAAACGTTATATTATTCTTTATCCTAAAGGTAGCTGTTTTGCTTGTTGTTGCCAGGTTTATAGAAATGGCATAAATTAGGTTGGGGAAAATTGTGATTATGGCATGGTTGAAAAGTGCGATAGCTATTAAATCGAACAGTAAATTAATTAAGTAAGTAAATTATTTTTAAAATTTCTAAATAAAAGTCATGAAATAGAAAAAGATAGAGTAAAAGTAAAAATTTTCACACAAAACGAGCTGTAACTGAGACTTAAGAAAATAAATTGGCTCTCAGTTAATAAAAGCTTAGAAGCCAGAAAAAGAATATTAAAAATGTTACACTTTGTACTATTTACATATGTGCAAATCTTCAAATCTAAGCCATCCAACTTTATCCTCCTTATCAAAGGTTTCAGATATGGCCTAAATATATCTTATACTAAAAGATTAAAATTAAAATGAATGCCTTCTTTTTTGAGATAAAGATCAATAATTTGAGTGGGTACTTGGTTATCCTTTAGTGCGCTAATTATTAAGTAGATTTCATTTTTAATATCTTGAATGTCTTTACAAATATTCCTTATTCTTTTAAATTGATTTATAAAGGCATTTTCGGTTACGTTTTGGAAATATTGGAGTTCCAATTGATTCATTTAATAGTAGTGAACTTAAAATTTCTTCTCTTTTCAAACATCTTTATGGTGTAATGAGCAATAATTTGCAAATAAAGATAGTCTATAACATGTTGATTATTATTAGCAGGATTTGGGATTGGATACAATTTGAATTCTCCTTGAAGCGTCGGAATTATTTCATTATATTTTCAATTGTTAATTTTTAAGTAATTTTCTTTATATGGCGTTAATTATCATTAACAATTTTTATCACAATTTTATGCATATCCACTAATATTAGCTATTGCTACTAAAGCATTTTTTCCTTACCTATTTAACTTTTACTACTTCTAAATTTTTTCCTTACCTATTTAACTTTTACTACTTCTAAATTTTTTTCTAAAACTTTTTTAAATTTAAAAATTTTTTAATGTTACTTAAAATTTACTAACTTGTAAATTGGAATTTATTGAGATTTCAAGATGCAATTCTTTTACTTTATTAGTTTTTTTAATTTAAAAAAAATATATATATATATATATAAATTCTCTTTGCATTTCTCCGTTAGCTTTGGATATCCTCAATGTTAATTCTCTCCATACTTTCTGTTTTTCAGGAATAACACCCTCTGTATTTACTTTTATAGAAAGCATTTTAAGTAGAACATCTGCTAATCAATTTGTCACTTATCCAGACAGAAACCTTTCTGCTTCCGTTGAGTGAAATACTGGTATAATGTATATTTGAGTGTACACAGGTGTGCAAAAATTAAGGACGAAGTCCAAAAATTAGCATATCAGCTGAACGAAGAGGCAGAGTGGACAGAAAGACCAATCAGGAGATTAAGTAAGGTGATGTACGGTAGCACATGCGCAGTTATGCAGGTAGACGTAATGGGGGAGTGTCTGAGTAGTATAAAGCATGTTGTCGGTGTAAGATCAGTATTTCTGGCAAAGAGATTGCACATCGTATAGCAGTTAAAATCACACCGAGTTGCTGCCTCAGCGAGAAATGGCGAATAATCAATCTGTTAGACGACATTTGGATGCTTTTACCCGAGGTCGAATCGTTGGGAAGTTTGAGGAAGGCCGCAGTGTGACAAGTGTGGCTGCAGAGTTCGGAATTGCTCACAGCATCGTTTCACGACTTTGGAGACAATTTCAAACTACAGGAACAGCTATCCGGGGGTTTAGTAGTGGTCGTCCACGAGGAAACACACCCGCAGATGACCGGTATATTGCCTTACAGGCCAGAAGAAACAGGCGGCAGACAGCGGGAGAAATCGCTAGACACACGACACAGGCGACTGGACGACCGATATCGCGTTTTACCGTGGCCAGAAGACTGCACGGTGGTGGTCTGTTTGCACGACGCCCTGTACGGTGTGTACCTCTAACGCCTGCCCATCGGAGAAGGCGTTCTCTGTGGTGCCGGGAACACCGGAATTGGAGAGACAATGAATGGGGACGAGTACTCTTTACAGATGAGAGCAGATTTAGTCTGAGTTGCGATTCTAGACACATACACATCTGGACAGAGCGGGGAACACGCAATAACCCCTTCAACATCATCAAAAGGGACTGTTTTGGAGGTCGCGGAGTTCTCGTTCGAGCAGACATAATGCTTGGTAGCCGGACCGACCTTCATATCTCCCAAGGAGGTTCGTCACCTGGGACTGCTATTGTAACGAGGTTCTTCTTCCTTACATGCGTCTTTTCACAAGGGCTATGGGTCCTCAGTTCCTCTTCATGGACGACAACGCTCCACCTCATCGCACAGTTACTGTCGAAGAGCTGTTGGAGAGTGAAGATATTGAACACATGGATTGGTCGGCAAGGTCTCTGGATCTAAATCCCGTCAAGCATGTACGGAACTTACTAGGGAGACCCGTGGCAGCACGTAACTTATCGCCAGTAACGATTCCAAACTGCGATTGGTGCTACAAGAGGAACGAGCAGCAGTGTCTCAACAGCTCATTAACAACCACATATCCAGCATGCACAAATGATGTGAAACCTGCCTAGCAGTCAGAGGAGATCATATCCCCTATTAAAGACCGGATATTTCTTGTTGGAAACCCATCACACGGATGTTTCGGCCTTCAGTCGCATTGCGCTCCATGCTACTTATTCAATAAAGCTTCTTTTTATCCCTCTGATTTCTCTTTTAGTAAATGTTGCTTACGTTACTCATGTCCTTACGTATTGGGGATCTTACGGTATTAAATATGTTGATTTGGAAAGCTTTTGTACAAAGTTATATTGAAAAATCCGTCTGGTCCTTAATTTTTGCACACCAGTGTAGAGTTCATTTGCCACTGAAGAATGTAGCCCGTCGCTTTGTTCTTTGAACTGCATTGATCATTTTCAATTAATACTTACAAAGTGAGAAAAATTTTTATTTTTTCATATTAATACATATTTAACGGCAGAGCTCTTCCTTCTATTGGATCTGGCATTCAGCGGATGACTGCTTTAACCAGAAACTGATTTTATTTTCTTTTTTATCACTATGATTGTTTACTTTGATACAGGCAAAAGACTGTACATGTCTAGTGACGCTTAAAGGTTTACCACTTATCAGATTATTGATATTACTGAGGATGTTTACACATGTTTAGAACGATATCGATGAAGAACTAAAAAGACAAATATTTTAGAATAAAACTGTCTCGCAGCACCTTATTACATGAATGAAAAATATAATCTGTTACTTTTAAATTTATTCTGCTTTTAAAATCACGCATGTAGTCAACCTGCGAATTGAAGGATATGTTTTTTCGCTTTCTGAAGTGAAGTATTCCTCTTCCACAATTCAAAAGTATTGTGAAATACATTGTATTAAAATTTCGAAGTTCAAAATAAGCAAAAAATCGGAAAGAGAAAAACCATCAATCATTACTTCTATATGGAATGAAGACTCGTAACCCGGAAACGAACACCCGTAAAAGGCACGTACCGTTTCTAATGTTTCTAAAGTCACATCGTTGGAAACGGGAGAAAATCTCCCGACACAAAATTCAATTGCAAAGTCTTTAAATACATCTGTAGCAACAACAAAGAAAATATAAAAGCAAGAATTACAACTTAAAAAAGCTAAAAAACACAATGTTAACCAGTTTTTGCCATCGCATGGGGCTCAACCCAGAACAATTCTGTAGAGCTCTGTATCAAAATTAATTATCAAGAGATAAATGGAAATAACACATTATGACTCTTGATGAAGCATAGGTTTATATAAGTAACTGCAACAAAAAAGATCTATTTCTTATCGAAACCGATATTAAAAAATTGTACAGGCTTAGTTCTGTTAATGCAACGAAAGTTTCAGTAATATGCTTATTATTATCGTAGGATTCTCTTTCAGTGGGAGTTTAAAAATGAGAAGAATAGAAGTAAAAATTAAAATCAACTCAACGTACTGTCAAGAGAAAGTTTTATGCCTGATATTTACAGAAAAAATCCATTTCTTTATCTCAGTAATTTTCAAAGAACGAAACTTCATCAAAACAAAGCAACAAGTTATTCTTCGAAACGTATTTCTGCATTCCTTGAAAAAAATGAATACTGATAATGCTATTGCATATACACCGTTTCAACATATTCCTACGAAATCTCTTGAACTTCTGACCTACGGAATATTTGATCTTTTCATAAAGCTCTTTCTATGCGCAAACCCAGTCCGATTGGCGGACTCTGGGTGAGCAGTGGAAGAGGCATGGAAATCAATAACCCTGGATATTTTACGGAAAACACTTCTATAATGGAAATCGCAATGAAGATTTATGGTCCAGAAAAAAGACTATTAGATCGAAGATTTAAAAAAGTACTCTTACGTTTTAAACATTTAAACTACCACGGAAGTATTCTAAAAATGTGTAAACGCCATTTGTAGTTCAGTATTTAAGAAACAGAGAATGACGCTGATTGTGGATGAATCGAGGAAAGTTTTGTTGTACTTGTAGATTGTTTACATTTATCAACAATCACTCTTTTTACCTTCATTTGCCAATATCGATACATATCTATCTATCAACACTTTTAGGCGATATCAGAAATGCTATACCATCTAATATTTTAAGTGACATTTTGTCAAAATGTATGTAATTTGTTTTCGTATCAGTATTCTCGTTTCTAGTTTTCAAGCGGTCCATCAATATTCAACATTATTTTTTCGAGCTTACCTTTTTCTCAACGCCCATAAAGCATCTAATATCAAGGTCTACCTTTTGATCCAATTATTTCGCGCATGATAATATCAACATTCAAACTTTTATAATTCATTCTCTAACGATCTGGTTTCACCAATTAATTTTTCCTCCATCTGTTTGTATTATTCTTGAAATGTTTTCCACATTTATTCAAAGCTCTTTCAATATTGCTGACATTGTATTTCAACTCCTGTACGTTATTTAAGTAATATTTATAGGGCATCATCACCGCTTCTTTTGCCACTTATTCATATTTATTCTTATTTACTTGTATATTATATTTAATACAATAAAATACATTTCATCTGAAATAGTTAATGGTAGATGTTAGAAGAAGGGTGCATCATTTAAGGAGATGATCGACAGTGGATATTTGTGTGCGGTAAAACTCAATGTACCGCACAATTTTCTTAAATAAATGATTATGCCAAAAGGTTTGAGATGATATTTTCGAGTCTCATCTGTATGTTGATGCGTTAACTGAAAACGAAATGCTACCATGAATTCATTATCTCTAGGAATATTTAGAATGAGCTCTTCTTAACTTGACGTAACATCCCCGCCAATGCACTTTTTCCAACAACAGGACAAGCAAGCAATACACCTTTTTTACTCTTTCTCCCTCATGATTCGCAGAAAATCGCAAAAAGAATGGCAGAGTTATTTTTCTCCGTAAAAAGAACCTTCGTCTCCGCAGCACATCTTTAATCTTTTTAAAAATAATTTATTCGAGTGGCAAATGTTGGAGAGAAGGGGGCATGTTAAAATATTTATGACTTGCAAATTTTCGTTATGGCAACGAGGAGTAGCATTTTACTGAAATAGATGTATGGAAAAATAATGTCATTTTTGAAGCGTTGATATCAGTTTCAACGAATTTTGGGTCGTAACTTATTCTGCAAAAATGTAGCGAAGTGAGCGCTATTGATGGTAATCGTATGAAGACCCCTGGAAAATACGACGTCTATACCTTTAAGTGCATCTTGAGTGTCGGACAGTAACAAGCGTTCGGTACACCAACCTATTACCTAAGGATAATACGAATCGCCCTGCAATGCTATTTATCCAAAGCAGCAGCCCACAGGGTCCTGGAACCACTACGAAGTGAAGTGAACTGATGAAATGTGGAAATGTTTTCAATGCTTGCTGTTTCTTACGTTCTGGCTAAAAAATGCCAGCTCATAAGAGATCAATTCACAGAATAGACTTACATTCAGAACAGAATTTACTTACAGAATAAACATTCTTAAATCACGATTAACATTGGGCAATTGTCTTAAGAGGAGAATCAGTACACCAACGTTCAGCTCTTCCAGGTTCAGTCCATGTGTCAAAAGGATACATCCGCAATTTATGCACAATTAGGAAGCTTTTTATTTTTAATGATGAAAATGCATTGTTACGTTCTGGCATGAAATGCTAGTTGATCAATTCTCGGCCTCAGGTATGCGCTTTACCTATTTGCTCATCCTATGATTCAGGTACTCCCTTTTGCGAAGCTATCAACATAAGCATCATGTTGAGACTCGTTCAAGAACTCACTTAGGTTAGCAGTAGAGTACACTTAAAAACTGATATTTAGATCTGTCTAATCAATATCCGTGGGAATAATTAAGTGTTAGAGTACAAAAGTAATCTCTTTTATAACACGAAATTAAACGCACAATCCATAGAAAAAGAGGGGCCATTGCCTCAAGTAGGTTGGACTTCTACCTGTTGGTCCGCAGAAGACATTTTATTTCCCTTCTACAACTAACTGAAAACCAGTGGAGGCATTCCCCTATCCACCAACTGGGGGGGGGGGGTTACAAGTCCACCGAGAAAATGTGCTGATGCCCTGGCAAAAGCAGCTCGAGACTTGGACCAGTCCCCCATTGTTACCTTTGAAGATGCAAACGCAGTTGCAAAACGCAAACCTTTTGCCAAACACTTTAGAAAGCCGCTAATTCTGGACCTTTACTGCCCCAGAGACCTCTTTTCTGGAGTGGCAAGACTTCGTACAGGCCATTTTAAAACTGTGACGGTATCTCCAGGGGATAACTCAAGATCTTACCTCATATACATAAACTGTCCACAAACCTAATTAATGCCATTGCATATCTTCAACCACCAGGTATCATTGCTGCTCTTTACCAACTTGGCTCACCACCACAGGACATCCTATATAGTCCTCAAAGACCTGGCAAGCCTTGTCATGCAGACTTTTTGTTCCAGTTAGAACCTTTTTCATGGACAAGAGAATAACCACATAACACGAAATTAACGTCATGCATCTCCAGTGCTACAGAATTTCTATACATTAATGCAGTTACATTTAAATAATAATTGTTTTTATACTTTCAGAGGAAATCAATAATATTTCACATCTTTATATCTCTGGCATAACTGGAGATTTCGACCTAAGAACTTTGAATTCATCTGTTATTATTCGTATATAATACATAAATACTTAACAAAAATTAAATTTCAAGAAACCTTTCAACGACAGAACGGAAGCTGAGTTCTTTTCATGTTATATTAAATGGAAATATTTTGTATGATTAACGACTTTTTCAGAGAAACGAAGATTTGATCAGTTATTTTGAGTAATAGTTTCGCAGAAGCAAACCTAATATCCTTAACTATAGGTACAAAATTAAATGTAATACAGCACAAACACTACGAATAATAGAACTGCTATTACAATAGAACTGCTATTACTCATCATTTTGGGAGCTTTCCCAAATCGTACATGTTTTTTATGTTACTTTATTTTCGATATGTTTCTTAGGCAATATCAAAAGTCAATATCGTTTCTTATGCTTAAACTAAGATAATAATACTAAAACCTATAAGAAATTGTGGAATATAATTATAAAAATAAAAGTAAATTTAAAATATCAGCTTATACCACGATAAAAAATAAGGCAAATTTTTAGTGGTATTGATAATACAATTAACCGCATGATCTTTCATTTTAGTAAATTACAGAATGAATGATTACGTTCTAAGTTTCTAAATAATTGAGAGTACAAGTGCATGATGACATTTTAGTATTCTATCTGATCATATTTTAAACTGAGCCTTATGTTTAAATTTGAGAAAAAAAAGAAAGATAAGAGAGAAAATTTCTGTATTTTTAAAGCACATTTTTTAAGGATATAAGTTTCTCTTTTTTCTTTTGGTTTAGAATCAAGGGATTTGCTTTCGTCACTAATCTTCAGAGATTCCGATTTCTGTGTGCTTTTATTTCTTACTGCTTTAGACTTCTGTAACACAGTAACTCAAACATCTATTCAAAAGCAGTCAAATATTAATACTTTAAACACCAAATTTGCCGAATACATTTATTCATCACCCGGAGTAACGCATTTTGAATAGAAGGTCAGCAATTGAGGACGACGATGTATATTTAATATAATGAACTAGCATTCTGTTATTTGCTCTTGTCCCGTAATGACGACATTCTTTGAAATTACAACACATCAAAGTGCGGGCCTACGTACTGTGAGCAACCAAATAGGATGCATCCTAATGTTACTCTTTAACTAAAACTGCATTTATAGATAGTTTGTTTGGTTAGTGGATCTCTAAAGCGTTTTATCCTTTGAAGGCTTTGTAATTAAGGAAGCTAGCAAACATTGGAGTATATTGTATGTCCCCACTTTATTTGCTGTGCTCCTTATTCAGAACATCTATTCATTAGACCTTATTATATTAATGCATATAAGCCTCAATGAGAAGTGTTTGTCTGCTTTGGATATGGATGATTTGCAAGTTTGAAATAAGTTATTTCTGGCAAAGTTAACAACAGCACAAACATTTGACTATTTTAAAAGCTTTAACGTCCTCAAATTAAAAGCTAACTCACGCCACTAAGGATTTAAAACTTATCATGAAAGCAAAAATGGTAGCAGAAACT
Organism: Stegodyphus mimosarum; assembly: GCA_000611955.2. Classification (NCBI taxonomy): domain Eukaryota; kingdom Metazoa; phylum Arthropoda; class Arachnida; order Araneae; family Eresidae; genus Stegodyphus; species Stegodyphus mimosarum. The sequence goes on from KK118480.1 coordinate 86,338, forward strand.
GTCAAAGGCATATTACCTAAAGCTTTTTTACAATGATTGTCGGAAACAATTCTCTCTTAATTTAAATCCAACAGAATTGGAATCTTGGTACTTCAGTCTTGTATAAGGATCGTTTTCAGTTTCAGAAAGAATTGAAGAACTGTGTAGAGAATTTCATGGTTTGGTCTGCTCTAGAATATGCTTTAAAAAGTCTGAAACGCCTTTCTTTTTTATTTGTCTCAAGTCCAATAGTATTACAACTTACAATTTTAAGCTATATTATTACAGCTTTAAAATTTACGATATAGTATTACAGTACTCAATAATATATACAATATTCAGTAGTATTTAACATGGACGGTATTTTATTGCCTCCTATTTCAATAAAGAAGTGAAGAGTCATGTTGAGCAGCGATTCTCAACTATTTACTTTACAGTTGATTTCTTTGATTAGTTTTTGGCCTCACCGGTGGCTGTGTAGTTAAGAAAATTGAACACTAGAAGCTTGACCTGGCTTCCATCCAATTCAAACAGGCTGCTTGCATGCTTGGTTTTTAAAATTTTTCTATGTGTAACGTGAATACAAACCAGTCTCCAGAAGGTTGTAAGGTTTATTATACGTTTTCTAACAGTTATTTTAAGTTTTGTAGCTTTCCTATCTCATTCTAACTTCAGCTTACAATCTCCTGCCAGAATGTGAATTCAGAAACGCAGAGTATGCAAATGAGAATGAGTAATATTTAAGTTGTAACTTAACCGACTTCAACAGAGAGAGTCTGATTTCTTGACTAGCGCGCGTTTGCCTTCTGGCCACATCTCTCTTAGCTGTTACTACGCTCGGCCATATCTAGGCCCTTGCTAGGCTTCGCCGATTTAATTAATATTTAGGGGCCAACTAGTTAGATTCTGTTAGCTTCGGCTATATTATTTAAGAGCTTTAGTTAAGCTAGTTTTAGTTCAATTTATTAGTATTTAAGTTCAAGCCCGAGTGGCGGCTTTATTGTAAAGTTCCAAGTCGAAACTGATTGTAAATATATTGAATAATAAAGGGTTTTAAACCCTTCTCAAGTCTTACGTGTTCTGTTCACACTTAAGCCATTATTCGCTTGTTAAGTGTCCGTGGGGTTAGGAGTAAGAACTTAAAGTTTAAAGAGTTAAACCCTACAAGGTATACGTTCCGCTAGAAAGATAGGCTGTTGTTTTATGTTATATTTTAATAACCTAACTCAACGTTAACTTCGGTTTGGGTTCATCAAATAAATTGTTAATAGGGAGTTTTAGAATTGCAGGGGTTATGGGCAACGGTTTAGGAAATCCTGCAAGAATAAAGGTTTCACGTGAATATTATTATTTAATGTCCTAAATTGCTGTTAATATTGTGGGAAAGTAAACTTATGGATGTGTGAAAATATAGCAGTCAGAGTAATGAGATCATTTTCAACGGATAGAATGATACATGTTTGTAGCTACCGAATTACAACAAGAAGACGACGATTGTTTGTAGTGATTTCATTTGATTGTAAAATAATAATATGAACACATTTTTCATTTCATTGTAAAATATGATACAATAGGTATTTAATTTAATGCATAATTAAAATATAATAAGCATAATTAAACCTTAAAAACGATACCCATTTTCTGATTGGATATATTGTTCGAAGCGAAGCGAAAAGACTTCCATGACACGATTCAATATGTTATTGGGAAAATATTTGTACTTCACGGTTGATAGTAGTCTTCAATTCATTAGTCGTCTACAAATGATATATAAAGACTCTCTTCTTGAGATATTCTTAGAGGATGTTTGCCGGATCTGTCATATCTGGGAAGCGGGGTGGTCAAATCGTTATGGTGTAAAATCAGATGATTTCGAGTTTTCCATCAAAGTACAGCCATACTTATGCTTGCCGTTACGTTGTGCTTTTGGAATCAGACTATATCTACCATTTTTCTTATTCACAGTTCTGGCGATCTTTATTGTTCAGTTGCAATACCTGCTGAAAGTCTGTTACAAAGCATGTTTCAATGAAGACTTCCACAACAGCACCATACACTTGTACTGGCCAACAGTCGATAGTAAACTAATTGCTTAACTTTTAACTCTCCTTGGATGTGGGTATGGCACCCATGCACTGGTGAGCTTACAAACTCAAATTGAGAAATACAATATCCACTAAGCTATATAAGCAAGAAATATGGAATCTTATTAACCAAGTGCAAATAATGAAATTTTTACTAATTACCACCTTCACCAACTCAGCTGTAAAGTAGTGATACAAATAGATTTGTTGAAGCAGGTAGCATGGAAATTGTGCAATGCCTGCGCCAGAATTCTAACTACAGGCTTCCAAGTGCTAGCTGATCATGCTTCTGTTACGACAACAAAGCACGCGGTAAAGAAAGAGAAAATGCCTTATATTCCCCTACCCCCAAACTGTACCCCAGTCGCCAAATCCATGTAGTGATGAATTATCGTCAACCACATTTTATAGTTACTACGTATTTTAATACTTTTTGAAGCCGGGAAACATGAAGAAATAATGCTTTTTCTGGATTCGAAATAAAGAATCTTCAGACTGCCAGATGAATGTGCCTCCAATTGTACAACGTAGGAAACCAGTAAGAACAGATTAACTACCTTTAAAACTATGTATCGCACATACGCATAAAGAGATTGCTTCAACTTGTCTTCATTTACAACATCAAACCGCAATGATACAACAGATATTTCAAACATCTGTAATTTGTCGACCTTAATGGATTTGAAGGATAATGAAAATCTTCAAATAAACCCAAGTTTGACGACTCATACCTTAATATATACCCCTTGTTTTCAAACCTTTCATTGTAGTCCAGTGATGGCGAACCTATGATCCCTGTGTCATACGTGACACGCGAACCCATTTGTGGATGATACGCATCACGCAAGCCATTGACTAAGACAAAAAAGATAGCATAATGCAAAAATATTTGTCTCTTGCAACAGCCTCGCAGTTGTCAGCACGTGCTAAGCTTATCTCGGGTGTGTTTGGACGCATTCTTGGCAGATAGATGACACGCATGGCGAACGGATGACTCTATGTGTGACACAGCGCCAGAGTAAAGCTAGGTTTTTTTCCAAATTTTGACACGTCGAGCTCAAAAATTTCGTCATCACTGTAAAATCAAGGTTTACCAAAATTAAATCCATTTTATGTTATAACGTATTTCTTCCGCCTCCTTAGCATGCTTTCGTGGGGTAAATGCCAAAACACTCGGCGCGTATTCGAAGGGTCCGAGGTTCGACTCCCGGTGAGAGCATTGCTCATTTTTCATGTCTCCTTCTTCGAAATAACTTAATGTCTCCACAGTGGCGCCCGAACTAAATAAAGTGGTGGATGATAATCCTTCACCACCAGGACTTAGCGATTGGGTCCCCTAATCCCCAGTCGCTCTTTAAAAGGGGGTATTTCTCCTGCCTTCTTAGCATGCCTTCGTGGTGTAATGGTCAGCACACTCGGCCCAGTCCCGGCAAGGGCACTGCTCATTTTTCATGTCTCCTGCTTCGAAATAACCTAATGTCTCTACAATGTATTATGCTATTGTTAATTTAGAAAATATATCACATAAAAACCATAGTGAAATTTCTGTTTAAAATATTTTTTTAAAAAGTGTCTAGAAATAGTAAATATTCCGTAATTGGTAGAATTCAGATATATATGTATTATAATAAAAGAAGAGCTTTATAATAAAATACTGAACTTACCCCTTTTTTGTAGCCGTTTTCGAAAAATTACACAAATGGGTAAAAGAATATTTAGATTTTCTTTATGTTTTAAAGAATGTATATAAGTTTAAGATCTCATTTGCAGTGGAAGGCTATTTGATTCTATATAGTCAAAGTTTTGTTTATGTTTCTTGAACTGCATTTATGTCAATTTCTGTCTTTGCGGAAAGCAGTCATCTATTTACAATAGCACGGAATCAAATCCTGTATCATCAGCTTCAGATTTGTGAATAAGGCTGTAGAAATGTCTTTTAGAATAAATTTCTTTTCTGAAAACTCTCTTCTGTAATTTTGCGCAGTTTAATGTTTTCTTTCTGCCAGTTTTGTCTATTCTATAAAACTATACCTTCTCATCTTAATTTCAAACTCTATTAAGAGAAAAAAAGAATAATTTTTAAACAGAAGTCTACTGTATATAAATCAAATGTGCAATGTAGGCTTCTGTTCAATGACATATAAATCAAAGTGGTATACATATCAGTATATGTATCTAACAGTATATAAATCATAGTAAGAAAAATACTAAATCTCAGTAAAATGAATATTTATCTTCAATTTTGCAAGGGTATGTGATCATATAATGAAACTGTATAGCTAAGGTTGTGGCCATTTCCAATTTTATAATTATCCAAAATTCTCAGAATTTCTTTCTTCTTACTTTAAAACCTATCATTCCCGTTTTTAGTGAAAAACTAATTTCATTTTGAAAGTTTTATTGTCTCCAAATCTGCGATAATTTTCAATAAAATCTGGAATGACTGAAAACTATTTGGGATGCTTTGGTAAATTATGTTTTCGCTCTGGGAGTGTTCAAAGAATTTTTGCACGTAAAAGAATAATAATTTACCACACGCTTTCACTTATGTAAAAATGATTTGTCAAATTGTCAAATTGTTTCCACTTATGTAAAGTTTAAAAAGAACGGTATTGAAATGAAAGAAGGGGGGAAGCCGGTGTAAAATGGTCATGGAAGTTCGTGCTAACTTTTTTTAAGTCACAAAATATGAAGACACTAGTACCTGGTACTCGAATTCCCGATCTCTACTTGCCAGACTACGTCAACATGCGCAGGGGAAGGAGATAATTGTCAGTGGAAGTTCATTTTAATTTGATAACATTTAGTTTTAGTTATACCTGCTTCTTCCACGGTTTTATTCTTCAGAAAATAATTTCCTAACAACGAAATATGCAAATGAAACAAAAAATATGGATTTTACAAATTCAATGATAATTCGACGATTTTTGTATTAAACGATAATTCTCATATTCGGTGATCTCATTTCAATCATAAATGTGATAATCTAAGGTATCGTTTAGGAAGGAAAATATTTTTTATTGATCCCTCTTTC
>KK118480.1:91509-101571 GCA_000611955.2 Stegodyphus mimosarum
TTAATTTTTTAAATAAAATCTTTTGACTACCTCTTTTGAATGCCATATACTTCCATTATATATAGCATTGTTCAGTTTAAAATAAATTGTTCCCGAATCATGCTATTATAAATGAATTATGATAAATACCGCAAGCACAGTTTTACAAGTATTTATAGCGTTTGCGCATTTGAAACACATTGTGCATAAAATATACACAGACATGACATAACAGTTCTATTTTTACAAATTTATGTTGCTTTCAAATAGTAATAAATACAAGCATCTCTCTCTCTTGAAAGCTTTTCCTGCAACAAGGGCTTTAGAAAATTCAAAATGTATTTTCAGGATGTATAGTGAAAGCAATTTTTATTCTAAAAAAGGTTTCAGCTAGATAGAAAATAAGCTCCTGGATAAAAAACATTGGAACAAGAGTAGTTGATACCTAAGAAGGTTTCAGGTACAGCATTTCCTTTTCCTTCTGTAGACATGTAACGTAATTGTAAATATTTAAAGATAAAACTGGAGCTGTGTTTAACTAAATATTATCTTCTCTTCCCTTTGAGATGAAAAATGGAATTTCGGTTTTATTTTTTTTTTCTAAATAAATAGAAGGGGAAATGATTAAGTTCATTTCTTCCTGCTTATTGAAACGTATTTTAACATTTATTAAAAATATCATACAATATTAGTTTCTTTTCATTGTAATTTTTCAGTAGACTAGATATTAATCTTAAATTTCTATTTACAGGATATCAGAATTCTAGAGCATGTACTCTCACTGCATTGCTTTTAGTTTCACAACTTTAAACTGGTTGCTCGGGTAGAAATAAATATAATATTTAAAAGCTTATATGACTCCGATGATCGCTTATTTCATGATTAAAGTTGCAGAAATGGGTGTTATCAAAATATAAGTAATCAGCTAAAATCAAGCATTACGCTTAGTCGTAAATCACAACGCAGCAAGCAAACGAGTCTGGCTCTAACCAGCAAAACCATTAAAAATTAAATTGGTTGTTAAATTCTTGCCAAAGAAGCTCGACATCAGTTCCTTTAATCAGTTCATAAAGTTCGGTTCCAAATAATGTTGTTCTGCATGGTATACAGTAGAGTGATTAATGAAGATAGATAACGATAAACGTTTATGTGTATCTTTATGGAATGGGTCACCAGCACATAGGTTTTTAAAAATATTTTAAAAAATTAAATTCGAATGAAATATTTATTTTGTGACCGGGTCGACTTTAATAATTTACTTTGTTTCAATGAGGAATCAGGTAACATTTACCGGGTGTATTATTTAAAAGTATACTGATGTGGATATGTCTTGATGTGAGTTTTCAGTGGGTAGGTTTGTAGAGTCATTAAGTTGTTTAGAAGACGGAGAAGTGAAAAATGAGCAACGCCTTCGCCTCGGCTCGAACCACTGGCCTTTGGAATACGCGCCAGCGTGCTGACCACTACACCACGAAGGCATGCGAAGAAGGCATGAGGAATACCTTATATATTCCCCCCTTTTAAAATGCGAGTGGGGTTTGGGGGACCCAATCGCCAAACCCTGGTGGTGGAGAATTATCATTCACCACCTTTTAGTTCGGGCGCCACTTGTAGATTCATAGGTTATTTAGAAACCGGAGAAGTGAAAAATGAGCAACGCCTTCGCCGGGACCCGAACCACTGAATAGAAATTAGACTCTGAAATGCGCGCCTAGCGTGCTGACCAGTACATCCCAAAGGCATGCGAAGAAGGCGGGAGAAATACCTTATAGGTTGACTTAAAATAATAAAAGTGTTTTTGCAAATGAGTATGTATACAGGTAACAATTCATAAGAATTAAAAAAAGCGCAAATATGGATCTCAAAATTATTCTCAATAGCACATTTATGATAAAGAATGAAGAAGTTTCCTAAAAAAATGTTAACGTTTGAACGTTAAGCTTGTAGAGTAAATCTCTTTCGTGTACTAGCCTCTAAATTTCTAATCGCCATCATGTTTCCTTTTTATTGCCTTTGATAGATGTGTTCAAGATTCGCAGCTTCAAGGTGGGTACATTTACGATTTCTTCATGATGAGTTTCAAATGCGTATACATTTAGAGACATTCAGTGCTATCCATTTTTGTTTAGAGTTTTAATAAATTCTTCTAGAAGTTTCATATGATTTTTTGCTTTGAGGCTATCCAAAAAGCTACTATCGAGGGAAGAAATGCCCTAATGCCTCACTCCAGGCGCATTGAGTTTCTTTCACTTCATGATTCTTTTTTTAAGGCTAGACAGAGGTTTCTACTCTGATCTTTTCTTCAGGAAGTTTAAAGTCCCGAGCGTAGACAATAACAGTTTAATTTCCATCTGCTGACTTTTATAAAATTTTATTTGTCACAAATGTTCTCATTTCCACCAAGCTGGGATTCAATGAGAGCATCTGGATGTTTTGCCGTGGTATAAGTGCTTTTCTGATGTGCAATGACTCCGTCTGTGTGACTTAACCTCTCGGTTGTAGTGCTCTTAAGTATCCTGGTACAGCATCAATAGCAAGGGAAATATCTGAAAGCAGCTTCAACATCCATTAATAATTTAAAATTTTAAATTAGGTAAAAGACCAATGTTATAAGTTTTCGTATAAAACTTTATATATTTCGAGTGCGATCAGACGCAGGTCCTTCTTTTTTAAAAATTGCCCTTTTTTCCCTTGGAGTAGTTTTATTAAAAATTTAAGCCAAACTAAAGTTTATTGCCTAGTTTTAAATTTTGCACTGGTATGTTTCTCTTCTAATTTGAACTGTAAGAACTGATAACAATCTGAAGTTTTCCATTACCTTCCTTCCATAGCTATCATACTCAAAATGTGCAACAAGGCCCACATTGAGTATTCTGAAGACAGTTTACTAGGTATCTTACATATTCTCAGTTATAAAATTTGTAACACAACAACCTTGAGTTTGAGTTTGAGTAGATTTATGGCCAGATCACAATCGATTTCGAGTGCATTGTGAGGAGCAATGTAATCTTCAAGATTGAATCTTGCAGACTAAAACTTGCATTTTTGCTGAAAGAAATCTTGCAAGACTCAGTTTTGTTCATTTCCTTCCTCCTGAGGAAGAGGGACCTGTACTTGTTTGCCCTTTACAAAGTAACGTCATTAACTATTGTTTGAAGCTATTTTAGTTCTATTTATTTCAAACTGTTTTAGTTCAATAGAGAGTCATTAGTCTATTTTGAAGCAGGAGACGTGAAAAATGCGCAGTGCCGTCGCTGGGACTCGAACCCTGGACCTCTCTAAAACGCGTCAAATATGCTTTCAACTGCACCGCGAAGACGTGCGGAATGGAAGAAAAAATACATTATATACTCCTCCTTTTAATGGGCAACCGGGATTAGGGGACTCAATCAGCAAATATTGGGGGTGATGAATTACCATTTACCAACTTTTCGTTCGGGCACCACTGTAGCGTCATTAGGTTATTTTGAAGTATAAGGCATGAAAAATAAGTAGTGCCCTCGCTGGGACTCGAACCCTGAGCCTCTCGAAGACTCAGCGAGTATACTTCCAATTACACCACGAAGGCATGTGGAAAGGAAGAAGAAAACGCCTTAAAACTTAATGGTATACCAAAACATGTAAATGCATGTATTTAACGTGGCCTCGAGAGGCCACATTGTTAGGATTCGCTAGCTTTGATACGATTGTAATTCTTCGGGTTTGCATTATTGCTGCCGCTATTTTAATTGTTACTCTGGTAAGAACTTTTCAGCCAATTTCGCGTTAAATCAAGTATGTAGTCTTTTACTACTAGGCTTAGTTTTAAATTTGGATCTGACTGTTACTTTAAGTTCCATCGCCATAAGTGGTGGTTGATTTGTAAGCACAATGCGTTCCTTTTTTGTCCGAGTTCTGATTTAGTATAAAGGTTGTTTTAAATCTTTTCAAGATCTTTTTCCTTTTTTTCTTTTGTTTTAACGACAATTTTCACCAAGTCTATTAGGAATTTGTTACTAGCTTATCTTCCCAAAAAAGCTCAAACTCTGTAACTTCCGAATTATTTTGTCTGAGGTACAAATCCGCCATTCGGAGCACCTTCATAGTTCCGAATCTTTTGGACAAATCAGCATAATTAATTGGCAATATTTGTCCATATTAATTAATTAATTTGGACACTATTGATTAAGCGGTTTTTCAAATCCTACTTACAGGAATGGAAGATGATTTCATATCCTAATCTCAGAATCGAAAATAACAGAAGCTTAATTTAGATAAATAAATTATTTTTTTCTTTAAATAGTAATATTTAGTTTTTATTTTTAAAAGCTTTGTTTTCATTTTATACTTTCAATTGGAAAACATCTGATGCTACCATCTGCTTTACTCTGGGTAGTATGTATGTTTCGTAATTTCGATTTTTTAATACCCATCAATTTATTCGTGCTGTAAGATTTTAAAATACCTTCTTTGTTCCATTAACAAAAGATTTCGATAATATACTCTCTTTCACAGTAGAATGCCCTTTCACTTCGTGTTTAGAGTGCTAATTCAAATTGATTTCTTCTAATTTACGAGATTAAAGATTGGGACAAACTTATTAGAGTTCACCATTATTCTTTCTTATTTTGACTTTTACGTTTATAAACTAAGATAAATATTTATAGCAACATATATGAAATGGGAAATTACAGCTTTGAAGTAATGTTAAAATTCAATGCTTTGATTTAGCATAAGGAGATTAATATAATTGAGCATGATATTTCAAATTGTATTCAATGGAAAAAAGGCAAGGTAATAAAATAACAAACGAATAAAGGATAGAGTAAAGCAAGTTACAATACAATGTTAAAAATACAGTTATTAAGCGCTTAGAAAGAAAAAAAGGGCTAAACTAAAATAATAATGCTTGTTCAGAAACGCTGGAGTCGTTTTCTTCTTGTCAATCAATAAAACATTGCACCACAAGCTTCAAGATTTTGGAAGCAGATTTTGACATAAATCCTGAAGTAATGATAGGTTACCATGGTTTTCTAAAAGAAGATTTTTACTTTTTAAAACTGTAACTGGCTCCTCTTAAAGTAGATCTTGTGATTCAGTTATATATATATATATATATATATATATATATTTCATAATAACTTTAATTAATTATAGTAAAAATGATAATAATAAAATTTGCAGATTTTAAGTAAGCATATGTCATATTTTTATAAATTTCAAACTTATCTTCGTATTCTTAAAAGATAGCTGCATAGCAAAGAGAAATATTTCCCAAAATTTTACATCTATTCTTTTTTGAGGTTAATTTTTAATTAAATCGGCTTGAAATTGAAATAGAAAAAGATATGCAAATATAGTTCGAATTAAGATTTAGCAAATCGCTCGAGATTTGTTAAATCTTATTATAAATTATTTTAAATACCAGTTAATACCGAATATTAAAATTTAATATTCAATATTAACTGGTATTCAAAATTCTTTAGATACAAATTTCTCATTACTGAGATACTAAATTTTCCGTATAAATGTAGTGTTAATCGCAAATATTATATATTTATAAAAGTATAAAATTCTCAGTAAGGCGGTGAAGACTCATTTATTTTGACTAAGAGTTAATTTTTAGCTAAAGTAATTTTCCTTTCATTCTCCTTCTCACCAACGCTTTCCTACCAGATTGCTAATCAGTTTATTCAAATTAAAGGAGAGGAAAGGGCTATTTAAGCGAAGAATTCGATAGCTGATTTTACAGCCTCCTTAAAGACCACGTTCTTACTTTGAATTAATAGGGATTTGATTCGGTGGCGTTATATGTTTCTATCCATTAGGCTTGTTCCGCCGGCGCCGGCTTTTACGATTCAGAGACTTCCTGCGCGATTAAATTGTCTAGTGAACTGTTAGCCTAGTTTAATTACATTTTATTTTAAGTTCAGCATTAACATTAGTCTTTTGAGTTAATCCAGAAGCGTTGGATTATGTGAGCCCAAATAGGTTCATGTGTGAAGCTTTTAGTAATTAAATTAAAGGTTATTTACACTCTTTTTCTGACATTGCCTGCTATTAAAATCTGAGGATAATTCCTCTACAGTCTTTCTATAGTTCGTTAGTGTATGTTGCCGAAGAATTCGAGATTCTATAAGGTACAAACAAAAGCTATTTATTACACAAAAAAATAACGATGAAAATTTAAAATTTATTTTCAAAAATATTTTATTATTCATGAAATTTTAAATAAAAAAACAAAGCTTCAGAAAATTTATATCTGAGGAATTTTGCTACCGCATGGATAGTTGAGCATGATAAGGAGCATTGTATAACGCATGAAGGGAAACATTTTTAATGTTTTCTAAAGGTAAATTTGATATTGCAGAATGTGAGACACAATCTCAAATGGGCTATTGAATAAATCTTACGATTGATTTTGAAAGCATGCAGATGAATAAATTTAATAGGGATATAATAAGTAACAGTATGCAAGTTGATTTCAGAAAATTTAATATTTTTATTGTACATTTAGAACGAAGTAACTCTGAATATATTTACTATCTTTTACTGTAAAATTCCTTAGCATAACGAAATTTAAAAATTTTATATCACCTATATTGATGAAAACATTTTCACAGTTGGAGAAAAAATTGTGTAAAATACTTGAACGCAGTTTGAATTGAAAATGGAGTCACAGTTGTCTAAATAAATTTGCGTTCCTTAAATGCAGTTTTGTCCTACCTGTGATTAAATGTTTATAGCAGGGTTTCAATAAAAGTATTGAATTCATAATTTCTAAACAGCTCCTTTAGCGGCTTTCTGAATAACATTCTTTGGCATTTATGTACCTTTTTGCTAAACTAGTAACGCTGAAAATTATTTAATATGGTGAGGAATGAAAATAAATAAAGAAAGGAAGGCGAAAAGGGAAAAACAACTAAAGAATAAAAGGCAGTCCATTTAGCTTGGTAGGAAGGAAGACAGCTGTCACAGCCTTGGGGCAGGGTCCGAATCTTGCCATAGAAAAACCATAGAAGTTGGTAAGTATATAGTGTTTTTACGTCATGAGGTCACTTAAAATAATGTTGAAACGAAACATTTCTCGAAAATGTAGTACGAGTTGTAGGTGCAGATTCTAGGACCAGTCACTCAAGGAGTTCTCCGTCAATACTGGAATGAAGCTTTCCCTTTTTCGAGTGTGTAATTCGTCGCCTCTGCATTGGCCGGTGGGAACGTTCTCGATGACAAATGGCTAAATGATTGATGGGTATTTACCGTTACGTTGTAAGTGCTCTTTCATTTGATATAATAAAAACAGAAAATAAGACATTTCTAAGGATCTACTTTATTAAAGTTACTAATGCACATTCCTTTATTTCATGTAGCACTAATGGAGATATATTATTGTAATTCATTTTCTATAAAAACCACGTGAAGCAAATATTGTATCTAGCGCACACAGTTTGACTGCAAGTTTAATTACTTAGGAATGAATTTTAATTATTAAAAGGCTCGTCAGTGAAGTTATATTGCATGATAGCCCTTCCTATTGTTAAAGCCTTAACTCTAGAGAAGCTTAGACTTAACTAAAAGAGGGAACTTAAATAATCTGGGTTAACTGTCTGGAATATATATTTTGCAGCAGATGACTGCAACGACGGCGAAGCATAAGAGCTCTTTTGCATATACATTTCATTTCCGGGTTTTCTAAACTCCTAGCGTGCAGTTTCCAAAGCAGGAATATTTTGCTTTCAAAATTCAGCAAAATCTGCGTTTTGCTTCATGTGGTTAAGCTGAACGCAGTAATCTCGCCTGTTTTGAATAATTAAACTAACGCAAAATTTAATAAGCATATTTTAATTTTAATTCTTATTTGATTGATTGAATAACATCTGAGTTGCGCCGTTGGTTTTATAAAGTTACTAAAAATATTTGATCACAAAGATCGTCAGAGAAAGAACTGCCGTTCTGCAGGAGAGCCAATTTTAAATTCAGGTAATAATTATTTCAATAAAAGCACCTCACATCCACATGGAAAAAATCTGATGTGTACACCATACGACGACTTTGTACGGAATATTAAATTATAAGCATTTTTTCTTGCATTTCATTTAAACTTATTGGATTGAATTAAATCTATTTCGTCGATAGTGCATAAATCGCAATAGTATAAGTGAACTCTATAAAATTCACTATATTTTTTACCATAGCGACACTCTAGCGCTAGATTCATTTTATAACTCAGAATGCACAAAAGGTATATGATCTAAAGAATTATCTAATCGTTGCCACATGTTCTATTTTAAATACTATAATTAATCCATAACGATGTATAAAAGAAGTTAAACAAACACAAAAAGAAATAGTTTTTCACATAGTATTCAGTATTTCTGATTCAATTAATTCAGTTCTCATTTAGCGGCAAAAATACATAAAAACTATATTAAAAATTACGAAGTAAGTCTTAAGCACTTATTTCCTCGAATAAATTCCAGAATGGATTGAGCATGATTTAATTTTCAGTAATAAAAGAAGTCGTTATCTTTGTTGTTGCGAAGCTTAGTTTCTGTAGATTGGCAAAATTATATATAAATGTAAACAAATATGGCCGCAACTATTCTGCCCAACTATTCTGCGAAGTTTCAAATGTAAACAAATATGGCCGCTATGGCCAAAATAATTAAGCTTAGCCGCACTTAAACAAGTATTAAATTGTTAATAATTCTTCAACATGCAGGTTAATTAATGGCATAAAAACATTAACCGGAAGATAGGAACAACATAATTCAATAATTTTTAAACCAAAAAATGCACAATTTACAGACATATAGGAATAAAGAAACGGAGTTCACTGAGCCGAGTAACAAAGTGGATGTATATATACATGCATACACATGTATATATATATATTATATTATATATACTTTTGGTGCGACCGATTGCAACCATAATAGAAGGTGCACATCTACATGTTACAGCACTCCTATATACAAAATTGCAACGTTATGAGGCTACTCATTTTTAAATTATGCGCGATACATACATACATACGTACGTACGCACAGACGCCACGAAAAAATCTCTTCAGAATCCATTTAAAAAAATCAGTGTTATAATTTTTTGTGGGAAAAAGAGTTCTTTATTCTGCCCTTGGATTGAGATATCCCGCAAAAACATCGTTAAATTGCATTCGATGGCGGTCAAAATGGATGTTTTCGTTGAAATATGATACCCAAAATTTTCGCGATTACAATGTTTCTTTTTAACTTCGTACAAGGGAGGAAAAAGGAAAAGTCATATTTGATTCATAGCGTAACTGGGGGAGGGATATCCTGCATTTGCTTGATTATGGGTATTTTAACTGATGCCTAAATTAAAATTCACCACTTTTTTGCCAAAGTATCAAATGAATGCCTACTTGAAAAGCTGCATAATTCGAAATGAGCAACTATTGGTGCCAAAGTGTCATTTTTTTTCTACACTGCTATCAGCTCTCCTTTCGAATAGAAACTGAAAGTTAATTGGTACTTGCTTCCAGCTTGTTCGATAAGAATAGCTAAATAAATGATCACTTCGTAGAATTTATGGCGATATATGAAACGGTATTTATACGGCTATTTTAAATTTGGATTAGCTAACCACCTCGACCCCCCTCAACGTATACACGGATCGGCATACATTCGGAATTGTACGATAATTCTTGGCATATATCTCACTTCAAATATTTAATTCGAAAAATGAGACGACAAAAATATAAGAATTAAAGGAACTTCCTCATTATTTATCTGTTTTTCCCATCTTATTTCTTTAACTCTTTTAAATGTGAATAGAAAAACTGAAGGTCACCTATTTTATGCTATGTTCATCAACGTATTACGCAGCACAAAATAGTTTTGCTACTCAAAAAGACATTTGTCTTTGAAACGTATTTTTATCTTTTCTGGATTGAAATTATCGACTATGTAGCATTAAATACCAATAATATTTTCTGAGTAATACATAAATAATATTTGCTGAGTATATTTATGTAAAATCGCATATATCTTCTTGACACGAATTTGAATGTTAGTTTATTGTAAAAGTACACCAAAGCATTTATTGTAAAAGTACACCAAATTA
>KK118480.1:101593-168703 GCA_000611955.2 Stegodyphus mimosarum
TATATATATATTATATATATATGAATTATATATATATTATATATATATATAATTCACTATAAATTAATATTTCTTTTTACTGCAGTTTTTAACTTTAATTTTATGGATTGTTACTTTTAATCTTCCTATGATTTTTTAAAATTTGTTCTTGAATCTACTTTTGTTTTTACTTTTGTATTTGAAATGAAAAGAGAGTGTAGCGGATATGTCTTCTAAAGTCAGTGTCTCGTTCAGATTAATTGTGTTCTTAGTGAAATAATTTTAATCTTAAAGATTATTTGCTTTTTAAGAGGATTCTTTTGGTTTAGTGACAAGTATCTTTATTTTGATTGAGTATCAATTAGTGATTTGAATCTATCAAATAATTTGATGCTTACTTAGAAGTAAGATGAAACACTCTCTCTTATTTTAGTTACTGTTAATTGATGGTAGATTGGTTTATCCCCTTGATAAGTCGATTATTCTGCTGTCAATAACAATAACTGGTTTTTCAATATTTAAAAAGTTTACTTTTGATTTTGGCATTTTTGCGATTTAGTTTTCCTTAACTGTGTTGAAAGCAAGGAAGACTGAAAATTCTATACATTTTTTTTAAATTCTGAAAAATACCTTTTCAATAATGAATTTTTTAAATTGAATTTCCGTTGCTTGGAGATGTAATATGGAGAGTTTTCTTTTTATAATTTATAGTGAATTATTGCTTTATTACTTTGCAGCTTTAGCGCAAGTCTTGGGCTTATTAATTTACTTTTAATTACTTTCATTGATGTTCCTGGACTATCCAAAGTGTTCTGTTAACATCCACTCCTCTATCGCTGAAATTCGGCCTTGAAGTAATTTTGCCTAAGCAACTCTTAAACCTTCTGTTATTCGCGCTGGATCTCTTCACGAATGAGACTCTCTCATAGATGATATGAATGTATTATTCTCAGTACACTCACAGAGATCTTGATACACTGTGATGCGGCCTTCATTCTGTTCAGGGATCAACACATAAGAAGGCAAACGTAGTAGCGATATACCACATATTCAAATACGGCGTTAGGCTTGTCTGCATAGATTCGTTCGGCAGAACATAATATGTAGCATCGTTGTATGCCCTTGGACAAGGTGCATGCGCAAGCTCTCAGATTCGTTCCATGTTTTCGGAGATGATGCTCTTGAATTGTAGTTCTGATGGCCTTACCTTCAAGGAACGTTCTTCCGACTTGAAGCAGCTGTGGCATTCGAAACAATACGCCCGATGCATTGCCTAATTGCAGTGAGCTTGTCGAAGCATGGTCAGTGTCTCTATAGCCTGGTTGCCTGCTTAATGCAAAATTTTACTTTGTGGTTTGGTTACACCTTTCCATCCATGGTATAACTGCAGACTACAACATACAGGCTGGGAACCACAACCTAGACAACTGTACCACTATTTAGACATGTCGGTTGATTCTCCATGATTTGGGGCTACCTACTACCGCCTATCCCAAAAGGGACCGACTACCACATGCACATGGGATACAAAATGAGCAAACGAAACCAAATGCTGTGGACCAGCGATGTTCTTTGGTGCACTGCCTTATCAAAAGGGAAACCCAGTATAGCTGAAAGTATAATCTGTTCTCTCATTTGCTGGCCGTCTACGAAGCTAATCTGGTAAATGTTGTGCAGGTTGATACATTTACTGTAAAATATATAAGGGTTATCCATTGCAATCGAAATACTGGAAACTTACTTCAGATTCTTACAGAGATGATTTATCTGCAAGTATCCACTCTTAAATAATATTGGTAGTTATAGATAAATCTCTGCTAAATAAATATTGGTAGCGATAATTATATCATTCTCCTAGGTGACTCTCTTTAACCCTGTGGACAGCATCAAATATGTAGGTTCAGTCGATCACTAAAATGTGTTATTTCGCTGTCAAGTTAAAGCATTTCATATACTACATAATTCGAAGACTTACATTTTCGGTTCTTACTGCTTCGGATGTTTCCGCATTGGTTTAGTACTACTTAAATGTTTTATGAATTTAATTACTTTTGCCTGGTAAAAGCATTTTAATATTTATTTTAATTCTATTTTTTTAATAATATTCCCAAATATGAAAAAATAGAAGAAGATTGTAGATTCCTGCCGCGCTGAAGAAGTTATATGTCTTGACGAATGCTTTATTTAAAAATTTAAAATTTTCCATTTTCTCTTAAAATGTTTTTTTTTTGGACTTAACAATTTCTCCACAAATAGAATCAGAAACGCGTTGCATTGATAATTCTTTTGCTTGTCCTTTAAAGAAATCATAATTATTATCAATATGTTTTCGTGCATAAATTTGTACTGGGTGTTCTTTATTTTTTTATTCATTCCCTTCCAGATTTAGCCCATCGTCGGCCCAGCGCTAAAGACGCTGAACAATGGTAGTTCGGTCCGGGGCTCGAATTGTGCCGAACGGGCTGGCGACATGGGCGTTTCGTGTTTCTTCTCATGCGTAATGCATATACAACTGAGTTGCCCTTTGAAAGGACTTCACCCTAGGCAAATAGCCCTTGATGCTTTGCCGTAATCACATAAAATCCAACCTTCCAAAATCGATGTTCTTTATTATATTTTTCAATCCACATGAGTGTTTTATGCAATTTTTGTAAAAGATTAGACAGCTCTCTCTTGTCAAAAGATAAAAATTCACATGTGATTTAATCTCTAATATTTTATTCCCATTAATTTCATAACAATTTGTAAGAATTTAATAGATTTAATTTTTTTTCTAATTTACAAGTGCGTGCATTCAAATCATCTTCGTTTGTATGTTTTCCTGAACTTACAGTATGTAAAGGTTCTCAGCTTCAAAAGATCATACTTTCAAAATCGTATGTCGAAATGTTCTTTCTCAATATGATCCATTAGTTAATAAGCCCTCGAATGTGAAGTACGCTTGCTCATGACAACCAGATGAATAGTTCCAAGCTAAATTAATGCCTTTCTTTTAATAAGCACTAATAAATTTTATTTAATACGCACTATAACATAAATAAATATTGCGAGTATATTAACATATATGTAGGATGAGGTTAGGCCTAATAACGAAGAAAGATAGTGGCGTTAAGTAGATTTTTTAATAATGAAATAACAAGCATGAGGATGATATGTACAGTGAATAGAATGAACGGAAGTAAGAAGAAAAATAAGGTGGAAGTTTCAGTTCAGATAGAGCAGCATTCCTCATCAAAGAAACAAGTCCTCGAACATCATCATCGGCGTTTACTGCGTAGCGGCCAAACCTCATCTGGTTAAATGCTCTTCATTTTCTCACGCAGCTTGAAGAATCATCTGACTGCTGCTGCCGTTGCCAGATATGGGATGATGGGAGAAGTTGTAGAGACGAATGACCACATATATTTACAATAAGTAGTATTTCTTTGGTAATCTAATTCATTGCACAAAGCAATTTAAGAATTTATCATTCACCACTTAGTTGGTTAACTGTGAAACCAAATATTTAGTAAATTATCCCCTTTCATATTTTTCAAAGCTATTTGAAAGTGTGTTTTATTTATCTTAATTGGAAACAATTGCAGCTGAACAAGGCCATATGTCTTAAATCATTTGTTAAAGTCAATGGGCGTATCACGTTTACCTGTGCTGAATAAGGTATTTTCTAAAATATGAGGTTGAAAATGTTTACGTATCTTGCTTGCTTCTTGGATGACAATTCTAATCCTTCAATTCCTTTACTAAAGTCCGTGTGAATATCTATAAATTATATTAAATTGTCAGTTTCTTATTAATAGATCCTCTGCTTTTTTGCCCTTAAACATTTCACTGAAGCAGAAGGATGCAAAAGATCCAGTGGTGACCCTGTATGTTTCTTTCACACACATGATCGGTAATCGTGTATACTCAATTCAATCAATGTAAACTCTTTTTTGCTGCATATTAAATAATATGATATCAAGACCAAGTAACGGATAGAAGTTTCAGATGTAAAGAAAATTATCATTCAGTAATTGTGCACTGCTGCTCATTAAAATTGCTACACCATGAAGGCGGCAAGCAACCTGGATGAAAAGTACTACAAATAATTAGCATTCTAACGCATGCTTACAAAGCATATTGAGTAACGCCGTTTGCACTGTGTGTGAATGAGGAAACTCTACAGCGGGGCTCTCATTTGGAAACTGCATTTAAAAGTTGATTGTTTATATAAAGGTCCCGTTATACTTCGCATAAGTAGGAGAGATTTGAAAGATACCAACATGTGTCAGAATTCGATCGCTGCAGGATCGTGGCCTATTCGGACTGTGGTTTAAAGTTCCATAATGCGTCTGAGCACGTTGGTCGGGTTCTCATGACTGTCAGGTGAATACGGAATCAATGGGTCCAGAAGAGCCACTGAATGCCATGGAGGATCTCAGCGGGCCCGGGTCAGTAGCTGTCGAGAGGGCAGACATGTTGTTTTTTGTTATATTTTGTGAGATCATACAGTCGCGTCTCCTACCCCGAGACAGAATCATGGCTCGTGTGCAGGGCAAGAAGTGAACGACAGTGCGTCGACATCTGCTATAGTCCGAACTGTCAACATGCCGATTGTTGTTGCGACTTCATAATCGTATGTAATAGGAACAGGCCCCCCTACAGTGGTGTCATGAGATGGCACAGTGGTTACAAGAAGGACACAACGTCTTCATTTCAAACAAATTCGGGTTCTGTGTCCAGCATTATGATGGACGCACCCGTGTGTGGATGAACCGAAGAAAACGAACGTTGTCAGTTTCCATCCTTCATCGCCATTTAAGCGCAGTACCTAGGGGTGTTGTTAAGTACGTATACCCGTCACTTCTTGTTTGCATAGCGCGTAAAGTAGACAACTGCCGATACATTTCTGAAATGTAATGGCCTATGACTATGCTGAATCTTTAAAGCCTGTATGTTGTCCCCTTTCAACAAGATACTGCACGATGGTGACACCCCACGCTTTTCTGAGCTTCCTCGATACACAGTGTTCACTGTTGTCCTTGCCATCACGTTCTCCCGATCTCTCATCCATGGAGAACATTTTCTGATGTACGAAATATTCGAAACTATACACCCGATTGACTTGAAAGTTTGCATAGTTACTTATTCCATGATGTAGACATGCACTAAGAACGGGTTTTACGTAAATCCTGTCCAAAATGGATTTTTGTTATACCATCACAGGCGGCACTAAGTCAAAACTCTTTCTTTGTGTGTGAGTTTTGACTTTGATTCACTACTGGCACTATATTTCTCGACTTTAAATTAAAAAAATTTACATTCATTATAAATTCGAAATTAGACATTTCGTCCATATAGGTTCACATTAAAAAAAATAGTGTGCCCAGCAAAGCGGTAGGGTTTTAGCTAGAACTGTATATGTTCAATAAACAAGATTCTGCTATTTGTTTACCTTCTTGGTATAACTATCTTAATAGTCACCTTCAATATTAATGCTTCAAAGCAGAATGAAAATGTTTATTCTATGTAAACGATTTAACTTATGTATATGTTATAGATGTTACAGAAGTGACTTCAGATCGAACATTTATTTCTTATTCATTGATATGTGCTACAAAAATTCATAATTGAAGCGAAATGCATATGAAATTTTAGATTACCTCAATTTTGTTTAAAACACTGACGATCTTCAGAATTATTAAATGCTACATTTAATTCAAAAATGCTTTTAAATGTTCAGCTTCTCGAAAACTGGTATTAATTATTAAGCGGAGAAATTCAGAACGCTTCCGAATTTCTAATTGTTTGCAGAAGCCTGCCACACAATCTATTTTATCTCCATTTATTAAAGCAACGGTCGGCACAGCTGGCTGCTAACCGAGGATCTCTCTTCTCAAAAGATTAAAATTCGTAAAGCCAGCTAGCTCATGTTTAACGTATGAGCGATGAGAAATTAGAACACTTGCTCCGACTGGTAAGCAGTACATTTTGCTATGAGTACAAAGTTTGTTAATTTGTAGTACTACACCGTTTGTAACGTCACTTTCATCTTTGATATAATTTACTTAAAAATCCCACGCTGCTATATGATTTCAGGTAGGATGAAACAATATCTTCGTTTTACTATATCTTATGCTGATGACGGGAAATAAGTCATTGTTTCTGTACAGGTACTGCCTCCATGTAGAGATGACTTTCTATCAGAGAAAGGACTGTGAATAATCAGTTGTGCCTTCGCTGGGAACTGACCATACTCTTTCGGATTAACGGAAAGCGTTAATCACTATATAACAAGAGCGTAATGGATGATTGCCTTAAATCCTCGCATTTCTCCGCACTTGAGGAGTGATCAGGGGGGAAAGCAGAAAAAAACAATTTGACGAATAGAACTAGTGAATCTAATTGAAAGGTAACTCGGCAATGTGATATAATAGTGGTTAAGCAAAAACGCAGTCTTAGATTTGCTTCGATTTAAAATACGACTTATGGATTTGAAGAACGGTGCGATGTGGATCCAAATTTAGTGCAAGATATTTTGCTCAGGTGGAAGAACGATAGTTAGATTATATAGAAATCGTGGGTGGGGCAAAGCGGAAAGAAACGTAATGCCGTGTGTAGAGGAAAGTGCTAGTGAAGAAACTAAGATATTAAAGTTTTGAAACGATTTTATAATTATTGGATTAAAACTAATGCATATAATTTGCAAATGCAAAAAGGATTGCTAGAAAATCCACTTCACTCAATGAAGAAGCCCTGTACATAATTTTCATAAAACCAAAATTAAAATCATTGTTAAATGCCCAGCAGTGATTTACTACCGATTAGCTACCGATTTATTTCTCCTTTTCTAACACAAGATTGGTTTTACTTAACGCTAAATTTTAATACTGTTCTGATAAAGCAAATACATATCTAACGACTTTGACAGAATGTGCTATACGTTGTTCAGGAATTAAAATCGGAGGTAAGATCTTTAAAAAATCGAACAAAGAATTTTGCTGAAAAATGTCAAAGTCACCTGAAAGTTGAAATTGTGAAGATTGCGAAGAATTTTTAAATGAGAGAGAGTGAAATGGAATGCCCAGAAGAATATTGTGGTTATTTTTGTCTCCCTGCGGGAAATCATTTTATCTGCTGAAAAAAAAATAGATTCTGTTATAATTTTACGCATATCTTACTCTGAAAGTTTATTTTTTTTTGGATCATTTCTTTCTCAGGAACTCATTTATGTGCAGTCGATGGCCACTAACAGAATACTTTCTCCGACGATCTTGATGCAGCTTATAAACAATTTTTGCCCCCATAAAATGTATTTTGCAATCATAATCAACTACAACAACCTTCTTGTCAAGCTATCTTATCCTTCTGTCGGTTACCAATTTCTCGGATTCTGTAAAATTCCATGCTCGGTTCTTAAAGGTCTTATCTCGGGTTCCGTTTTTTGGAAAATTTGTAGCACCCTGAAAGTATTCTTTGACATGTATAGTTCAAACTCAAAGAGCTACCTTATCGTATCTGGTCACTGAATCGCAGTTTTGAACTTTGTTCTGTAAAATGATCCACAATTTTTTTCAGCTTATGAACTAAATAGTTTAAATGTTTTTATATTCATTCACATTTGTTAATGATATTAATTCATGCCAAATTCTTCTCAAAATTTTAAAAATACTGATATCTTATTTCGAATTATTACGTTTATTTTCCACAAACATAGCGCTTCTATACAGTGGCGGACCTCCTAGGTTAAAAGCTCTTCACGCCTAGAGATGTGGAGGGATCGATGGTTTGGCTACCGCTTCGACCCCAAAGCAGACGTGATGGATTCATTCATGCGCTTTCGCTGAGTTCTTCATTTAAGAGGTTCGTTCGTTTCCTCTCGTGTTCTGGCTTTTACGAACGGCATGCAGGTGTTATGTCTGGGGGCAGGTACGAGATATTGGCCGGCGATTGAGATGTGGCTATTAAATTACCAGTAGGTTTCCATTGTAAAGTGCAATAAACTGAATCAGGTGAGATTACTGCGCTACAGCTCTTAAGACGGCTGGAAATACAAGTGTTGATATGCGAGAGTGTTGCCCTTCCATTTATGCCTCCTTTCGAAATATCTAAGCGATTGTCCGAAAATACGGTTCTCTCGAAGTCATAGTGCATGAGAACCCGTTTTAAAAACGGTATGATTACTTTCGTTTTCTCTTTGCCCTGCCCATGGATTTCCATATAAAGTGATCATCATTCCTCCTACATTTGCGTTGTTTCTCCAGCTCCTGGAAGAATTGGATCCTACCGTCTTATTGTATTAGAAATCGATTGCATTATATTCAAAATCCGCACCAATGTAAGCTTGCTTTTATGCCAGATTTTCAGTATGTGATGAAAGCTAATCACCTCCTGTATTTAAGTTCAGATACCACTATACAGACTTTTAGGTTTATTAGAAAGAAAAGTGAAGAATCAACTGCGTCCTCACCAGAAATGAAACCAGAATATGTTGCATGCTTTGACTGAATCTTTCTTATTACTACAAGCACATGCTCTAAAGTAATGTCTTAAATTCTTTACAGCTGTAATATTTATTAAAATTATGACATAACATTCGCCACTCAAGACACCCTGCGGAGACGTTGATGGGGGAAAGTAACCCTTAAATGAAAAGTAAGTAACCTTTAAATTCCACCTTATGAGACAGATTTTTGCCCCACTTATGACTTTCATTGGTCTGTCTGCTCAAGAACGTGAAATATACGAGAACAGATAATAATAAATAAATATATGACTTATGAGGATTTATCTATTTACTTTTCATTAATAGCTAATTTTGAGTTAAAACAACTTTCCTGTCGCTCTTATTTTAACCCACGCTTTTAATGCCAGAATATAAATGAGTTAGCGAGCATTTATTTAGACTGAGGGAGAAAGAAGTGATTATTTAAGCGAAGGTTTCGGAAGTTGATTTTAGAGCCTGTTCTACCTAGTTGAGGATACCTTGTTGCCGTGACTAAATAGCGATTTGCTTCTGTTACGTTGAATGCTTCTAGCCCTCGAGCTTGTCTCACCGGTTTTATGCAAACCAGAGCCATCCTGCGCGTTATTTTATCCTGTGATCCGTTAAGCTAAGCTAACTACATTTGATTTTAGTTCGACATTATTTGTTTAAGTCAGAAGGGTTGGCTTGTGGAAATCCAATTTGGGTCATTGTTACTCCTTTGTATTCAAATAAAAGAGCTGCTTACACCCTTCTTTTGACTTTGTCTGTCTATAGTTTAAGAAGAGAGGATTATTCCTCTATAGTGTTGCTAGAGCTCATGAGGTTACGCTACCAAAGAAAGTGAGACTCTATAGACTCATGGAATAAATAAGCAAATATTTTACTGCTATACTTGAAATGAAAATTAATCACTAACAAAAATTTGAAATCTTAAGAAAAATCAAGACAATTTTCATCGTTTCAAAAACTTTAATATTTTTAAAATGCATATTTATTATAATATCAAAGAGGTATTTACAAGGGGAGTCTGAGACATGGGAATATACTTTATTATTATTTCCATACTAAAATGTGTAGTTATTAAAAATGAAATTTATTTTTAACAACTAGGCCATAACAGGTAAAAAGGTATAAATCCTTTTAAAATTATATTAGCTTCTTCTAGTATGAAATTACTCCTTGCTAGAGAAGCTGGAAGCATGAAATTACTGTTAGTAATTTATTCTAAGGCTTTTTTTATCTTATCAAAACTTAGACCAAACTAAAGTCGATTTTGTACATAATTTTAAATTTTACATTGACATGTTTCTGTTCCAATTTGAAATTAATTATTGCTAGAGAGATATAAAGGCATGAAAATACTGTTATTCCTCTGCTTTGGGTCTTTCGTATCTTATCGAATGCAAGCAAAGCATTTGAAATTCATATGAACAATGGCCACATTCGTATAGCCATTGCTAGTTAATTACCACAGACAGTACCAACAATGCTCAACTCAGACGAAGAGATGGTGTATTCTCAGGACGATAAAATGTCGCGAAACACATCGAGAAGACAGGGATTTCTGTTAAACCTGAGCTTGAGCTCAATGAAGCAGAGTGGAGTGTCCTGATTAAATTATCGGCGAAGAGCTATGGAATATCTCTTGAAACAGCAGCTTTCGGAACCTGTCAAGTGTCTGATATATTAAATGAAAGATTTGCTCCGGAAAGATTGCTTCTGAAAGATTGTTTCGGTGCCCTTCGTTTTAATCATTCTCTGTTATGGCAAATAACAGATTAATCTAAGTTTCGAAAATCATGGACCCTTGTGATAATGTAAATTATGTTTTCCGTTATAACGTTTGAAGAAAACATATTTAATGTATGTCATCGATTATCAGTATAAAGCTGTTATGTAAAAATAAATAAATGCATGGAAATATATTTGATAGAAACATTCTTTGAAAAGTTTTATAAAGGAAAGAAAATTACACAGATACATTTATAGTTTATTGAAGACTTTAAAATGTATATCCGTGAATTGTTTAAGTCGGTTGGCTATGTGATTATGTCAAAGCACCTGCATAAAGGGGGATGCCTTCTTTGAATATAGTTTGAGGGAAATAGCTCGTTTTTAAGCTACACATGGAGAAAATCACGAGACAGAAGCATGTAGCTAGTCCATTTGCGTGGGTTCGAACCTAGGACGAAACATCAGCATTTAGTATTCTGAATACTCGACCATTGTGAGTTATTAGAGCTTTTTTATTGCATCATTAAATTATGCATCTAAGGAATACTCTAATCTTTAACTAAGGATATATATAATCTATATAATCTATATCTAAGGAATACTCTAATACATCTAAGGAATAAGTGCTTTTTACAAGTTTCACTCGTCAATTCAATAAGCTAGAAATGTAACATTTGTGTAATAAGTAGAAATACGATTCGAATTCATTTTTTTACTTATTGCACTGTAAAGACTTTATTTTATTCTAAACAATTATTTTTAATTTTACTTTCCTTTCCCTTCTGATTTCAGTTCCCTGCCGGAATGTAAATTTTTAAGTGACGTAGTATGCTAATCTAGACCTGTTTCAGAAGTAGTAATTTATGCTGTGTTACAAGAGTTCAAAAAGAGTATGTATCGGAGTTAATTCCGAGTTTGTGCTTCGTATTTGAATTTAGCTCTCCAGTCGTTATTAGACATCCTTCAGTTTGTGCTGATATTTCTAGTCTCGGCTTTGCTGTGTGCAGCTGATTTAGCGTTAGTTAAGCTAAGGAGCCAGTTCATAGCCATCTTGCTTTAATGTGCATTTTACCTTTTATTCTCTGTTAACTTACAGGGTGATCAACGAATAAGCCCTAATTTCAAAATTAAATATCTCTACAACAAAGATCGATAGAATTATGTTGTAAACGATATTAGCAAATCTGTAAAAATGGTGTACAAAAGTTTAAAAAATTTAGTTACGAAAATCATCAACAGATGGCACTCTAATCGCAATGACCTATCGATAACCTTTAAAATGTGCTTCGAAGTCGAAAGTGATTAGTACAACTGTTGGCTAGTGAAACGAGGCTGGAGTAGAAAGTGAAACAATGTATTCCATTGAAAAACGTGTTTTTTTGGTTCTGAAATTTCACCGATTAGAACACAGTCCTACAGCAACACGTCGCAGTTTTTAAAACCAATTCAATGTTCCAGTTGGACCCGATGCGAAAACCATTCGCATGCTCTTCGCAAAATTCGAACGGATTGGCAGCGTGGCTGATGATTGAAAGGGAAATATTGGGCCTGAGCAAACTGTAGTCACTCCTGGAAATGCAGCCAAAGTTTCTGGAATTCTTCATCAAAATCCTAGGAAAAGCATCAGACGGATTGCATCAGAGACAGGTTTGAAGAACACGAGCACGCAAAAAATATTAAAAAATAGCCTACGGCTGTTTCCATACAAAATCCAAAATCATCAGGCCATACCCATGAAATGTGTGCAACAGAGGGTTGACTTTGCGAATCAGATTCTAACAATGATCGACAATGACAGATTTGATGTGAGCTACATCTGGTTTACAGATGAGGCACATTTTCATTTGAAAGGAATCGTTAATAAACAAAACTGGAGAATTATGGGGTTCCGAAAGCACTGCACTTGTCTAAAGTTAGTGCATGGGCTGCGGTATGCGCCAGAGGCATTATCGGACCCTTTTTCGTACGAGAAACGATAACTACTGAACGTTACGTTACAATTTCGGAACAATTTGCCAGCACTCAACTAGCGTTGGAAGATCTACCAGGTATCGACTAGTTCATTCAAGATGGGGCTCGACCACATTGAACAGATAAAGTTTTTCGCTTTCTTCATGAATACGTTGGGAGTAGAGTAATTGCGATAGATTCGCAATTTACTGACACAGGAATAGCTTGGCCTCCATATTCTCCTGATCTGATTCCTTGTGATTTCTTTTTGTGGGGCGCATTGAAAGACGCTGTTTATCGAAATAATCCCGCTACTCTAGATGAGTTCGAATCGTTGATTGGTGTTGCATGTGATTCCATTTCCGTTGAGACATTGCAAGACGTGATATCAAATTCATTGTTCATTTACGTCACCTCATTGTTTCGAACGGTGAACATTTTGAAAAAATTGTATTTTGATTGCAAAGGCTGCTTCACTTTATTTATTTTTTTTTAATTATTATTTTTTAATACTCCTTTCAGAGAAAGAGTTTTCAGCGCAGAGCGCCATCTGTTTACGATTTTTGTAACTAAATTTTCTAAGCTTTTGTACATCATTTTTACGGTTTTGCTAATAAACGTACAGTTTACCACATAATTCTATCGATATTTGTTGTAGAGATATATAATTTCGAAATCACGGCTTATTCGCTGATCACCCTGTAGTTAGCCACAAGTTGTGGTAAAATGTGAGCATTAAGTGCTTGCATCTATTTAGTTTAAATAAAAATGTCATATAAAACCTCTTCTGCAGTATTTATTTTTTTAAATATATACAGAGTATTCACTACTTCGTCGTCTACGTAGAGTTCCCTGCTAAAATGCCCCATAGAAACCAGTAAAGTGTTTTACGGGTACCCATAAAATTCTATGGGTTTCTGTTGACGTTTACTGGTTTCTTTTGGTCTCTGTGGGTTTTTCTTACTGGTTTCAAAATGCCCCATAGAAACCAGTAAAACTTTCTACTTGTACCCATAGAATTCTGTTGGTCTCTACTGACTTTTACTGGATTCTATTGATCTCTGTGGGCTTTTGCTGGTAATCATCCGACACCCATACAACCAACATCAATGTCAGAAAATTCTACTGGTTTGTATTCGGTTAAATTGATTTTCACTGGTTTTCTTACTGGTATCAATATAATAGAAATAGATGCCAAATAAATCTTCTCTTGGTTTATATGGGTTTATTCTACTTTTCTAACTGACGTCAATAGACATCTTCTAAACAATGAAATTAATACTGGTGTCAGTAATCCAAAATTCATTGATATTCTTGTTGTCTACTGATTATTTTAAATTATTTATTTATTTACTTTTATTTCATTTATTTGGATACTGTTTAAAATAAGGTTATTTCTGTTTTGTAACCAACAGAAAGTTTTAAAATTAAAAAAACATACAGTGAACTCTCTCGTCTTCATCTCTTCTTCCAAGACGATTAGATTTCTAAGAATGAAAATATGATCTCTTTAAGACCATCAGAGTAACCTGGAAACGCTGATGGTCGTTTTACAGGGTTTTTTTACTATATATGCTCATTTATTTGATTTCTTAAAAACTTGTGTCAGAAACAATAGCAGTAATCATATACACCACACCCAGCGAGGTTTCTCTAAGGCGGCCAGACACACATAAAAGGGGGTCCTTGTAAGTGGTCACCTTAGAGAGGTGATGCTCAATGCCAATATATACTAATGTTCTCAGAAATACGTTTATCTTCTAGAGGTAGTCGTCTTAGAGAGGTTGCCTCTACGAAATGCATCTCTCTAAGGTGACCAGTCACACTTCCAGAATTTTCTTTGCGCGTGGTCGTCTTACAGAGGGAATGTTTCAATACCAAAATATACTTATGTTTTCAGAAGTACTGGTCTTGTTCAGAGGCGGTCACCTTAGGGAGGTGATTTCGCCACGAGTTTGTCCTCTGAATACACATGTATATATATCTATTTTTCTGCACACATGTATGAGACTGGTACCACATTGTTACATTAAATATTTTGTGCTATTTTGTTAAAACACATGCAATCAAACATTTTTATGCATATTTTAATTTTCATCATTATTAATTTCACGAAGAAAATTTCAAATGCTTTGTTTCATGAATTGCTTTGGAAATAGAGTTGTGAATAATTAATAGAGGTTATGTAATATTAAATGTCCTAGTCTTGGGAACATAAAATATGAATTATTTATTGCAAAAAATTGCATTGTGAAACCTTATATAATAGTTATTTTCTTAGATTACCATCTCTGACAGTGACACATTTGTCAGGAACATAATTAAATAACAGTACTTAAAATCACTGATAGTTTTGTAAGGCTACAAGAAACTGGTATTATCTGGAATTGTGGAGTTAATTGTTTTAGGAAAGTGTGACTGTATAATTAGTTGATTTAGGTGTAGTAATTTTTACGCGGATATGAATTTTACGTGGATATGAACAAATGTGTCGCCAAAGTGGTGAACTGTAAAATAGTGTTGTTAAAACTTAAGGCGTTCCTTTCATATACTCTTACGGTATAACAATCAGCTTGGTAATTCGAAAGTCCCAGTTTCTTTTCAGGGAAAGGTCGGAATTAATTTTTCAAGATTTCCTTGATGCAAAATTAAGTTGTCTACTGAAGTTTCCTAACTAAACGAAATGTTCCAGACGATAAGAGTAGATTGGTAATTAATGATAATAGTGAATGTAAAGTCGCCATTTTGTCATTAACGAAAATTGAGCATATTTAAGATAGTTTACATAATGTATATCTTGGTTTAATTAACCATTAATACTAAACACGTTAAGAAGAAGGAAGAGATTATAAGGGAGGAGCTACCAGTCCTAGATGGCTAAGTTTGGGCCATTAATGTATCACATTAAAAGTATAAAAGAATGAGCTTAATAATGATCGAACTGCATAACTTTAAGATATTTAGGCAAGTTAATAAAGGAGTTTATAAATGATTAAAGTTAAGGCAAAATTTCTAACCAGTTAAAAGTATATGGCACAGATTATTAAAAGTATAGAGTATAATCATAATAAATAGTTTAAGAGAAAAATTGAAATTTTTTTATTAGAACTCCTGTTTATTTTGTTTTTAATTTTGAAAGTGAAGCTGTCTACTAATTTGTAAAACTGCGCACTAACGAATGAAGGATGCTGTCGTTTTTCCTAAGCATTGTTTCATCTGCTGTCTTAATATTTATATCTGCCGATCTTTTTTTAAAAGAAAAAAAAAGCTGGATATGGCAATTGTTGATTGACGTAAATACTTATAAGTACTAGGATGAAATAAAGATATTTAAAACTAATCAAAACAATAGGAAATATATTACCATATAGAGAGATCACGTATTGTAGAGTTTAAATGCTTATTTCAATAATATTATTAAATTAGAAGCTTCAAGCTTCATCTTTTGTATCACAATATCTTGCCGGTTCCGATAATTCACAAGTGTACATCCGTATCGCCACTGAAGAAAAGGTCCAAAAATGGACCAAGAAGCTTCTATTACTCTTGTGACGCTGAAACTTTGAAACTTTGCATATTCGTGCATGTTGCTGTTTACGTTTTATTTTGCATTTGGTTTGCACTTATAAATGAATGGCGTATAAATGCTGCTATCATTTTATTAGAATATCTCATAGTGCTTTCCTTTTAAAAGTTTATTTAATCGTCAACATTTCGCTTTCGCGAAACTTATTACGCACTGATATCCGGATTGGAATTCGTGGCATATTATCGTTTTTTACATCGAGAAAATGACTCAGGCTACAATTAGCCTCGAATGTTATGCATTTACTAATACCTGTAGTTTAAGAAAATTCAGTTTTTTCCTGAATTGAGAATAGCGAGAAGTATTGCAATGAATCTAGTATTTTCTTATCTCAAAGTTTGCATTCCTTTATTTGTGAAAGTGTAGGGTAAACAGTTATTAATGTGAAATTTAACTCACTAAATGTGCAGTAATGGAAATTAGGAAAGTTCATTTTGAACAATGCTTTGAGTATTATCATTATAAAGCATCATTTTCATATAGACTGCAATAAAAAATTCTAATACATTCACTCTTTACATCTATAATTATGCTTATATTTGATCTAGCTTCTCAATAAATAATCTCAATTCTAAATAAATAAAATTGCGAGAAATCCACGATGCTTTAATTATTTTTGTACAGGAAATCCTGTGGCAAAACATTTTCAACAATCTTGCTTAATGAGCGGCAAAGGATATGAAATCATAAAAATATAACTGGAAGCCCGCTGATCCGATCTAGAAACCACTACCTCAGTGGCGATATAGATGTGCACTGACGAAATATGCTGCCGGTTCCTGTCTTTGTGCATAGGATTTAATTAATATAATCTTCTCAAATGGGCAAGAACGGTCCAGATTTAAAACAAAATTTTAATCCTTAATGCTTAGAATGGCATTTAGATTGTGCAATACAGCGGCTTCCGCCGTTACTAGGTAAAAGCTATATTTCACACATCGCCCCAGTTAGAAGTAAATAGAAGCAGCTAGAGGGTGAGATTTTTTTAACAAAATTTCAAACTAGACTTTGAGCAACAAAAGTAAATCTTAAGTTCATTTCAAACTTACTAAATATTTATCAAAACATGCTTTAAAAAGTAGTAATTATCCACCAAGACTCCGCCTGCCCTCGGAGGACACTGGAGGCGATAGCTACTTTTTGTCTTTCGGTTACTGGATCCAACTGAAAGTCCGTCTCAGGGGATTCCAGGAATGAAGTGACGAAGTTTTTACCGTCGAACACCACAGCTCGTTTAATTGCTGCTTTTATCGTCTGTATTAAAAATCCAAATCCTTATAATGGGCTTGCCACCATCGGGTCTACGACTTCTGTCTCTTGTAAGGATGATTATCCGTTCTTGATTATTTGCCATTGGATCCGAGTAGGATGTTCGGACTCCAGATGTAGCGTTCTACTGTCTATCTGTTGTGTAGAATCTGGAGAAATAGTGATTGCACTGAGGAAGGGTTAAAACTGCCCTTTATTAAACTCTTTAACTTTTTTACAGTGCGTCACCTTGAGGCTAACATATTACTCCTCAACTTGGGCTGTAACTAAAACAGTAGAATCAAACTTAAGAATTCAAGAAGTTCACAAATAGTAGAATTAAACTACAGGGCTCATAAAATCCCGTATCCTACAACGCGTGGATGAATCTAGTGGGAGCAAGGTAATAGCTGTAAAACCATGTCTAACCAGCAATAAATGCTAAGCCGAAGCTTGCGTACAACCACGCACAGAGATTTCCGATACTCTCTCTAATTTTCCCTTTTAGAACATCGATATTTTAACTCTTTCTTACAAGGTAACGCACAAAACGAGGTAGAATTTGCATTCCTTGCGCGCGCTACCAAATTTAAATATTCTGGTACTAACAATCAGGGGAATGAAGGCTTATAGGAAAGTTCACTTAAAATTAAATTTAACTGGTTATTTAAAATAAATATAAAAACCTACAATGTAATAAAGCAATTAAAGTTTCAAGCAAATTTTGCAGCCTTTTAAAAATATACCACGACTCAAGAATTCACGCGGCTGGAATTTAATACAAAACTTTTTGACAAAAACAAACTTGTGTTGAGTTTTGAAGTTACAGTTACAGATGTTGGAGATCGTTTGTGATAATCTTCATGTCGGATTGTAGATTCTGATCTGTCAATCGAGCCCTTTTGTTAGACTTGTTAACGTTCAACTTAATAGTGACTGCTGACTCATATGAAAAGTAACAACTCTTTACGAAGAGAAACGGACAATGTAAAAGGTTTAGCAAAATGTAAAAGGTTTAGCAACTTTCGGCTTACAAATAAATTTTATTCATTGTACTTTAGCCTAGTGATGCGCCCTGGTATGAAAGAATACAAAGTCGGTGATTTTTTCGTTTAACTGACATGATAAATCTTTCGTTCTATTTCATTTTTGCGCATATAAACACAATCCGATGTTTCTAGTGTTGTTTCTATTTGTATTTTAAACTGTCATTTCCTGAGATACGAATGATTAATGCCCTTTCCTTCCGTTAGCTTCTTTTGCAGGTCTGTCAGAGCTTTGTTATATATGTACTACATATGTACGTTTGGCTGCGAGCCACAGTACCAGTGAACTCATATGGAATACAGTAACTGCTAGCGCTTTTCCGTTTTCTTAGTAAACATTGGTATTGCAGTTCGCTGCCCCATGAATTTATGTTATATCTCAATCTATAAGCACTGTATTAAAACAAATTCATAATTTGGCTGTCCTCATAAAATTTCTTCTGGGTCTACAGGCGCCGCTCGAACCGCCAGGTTAAAATCACTGCTGTAAATAATTCCTTTCCTATAAAAAGTGTAAAAATAAGGTTGCCTTTTAACCAGGTTTGCCTACACATAGTAAGAAATATCAGAGTCATAATTAGATAATTTCAGAACACAAAACATGTAAACAGTTTGCTGCAACAAAAGTGTACATATCTCATATTTTGTCAGAAAAATAATTATGCTTCTCTAAAAGCCAATCTAGTTCGAAAAGGCTTAAACTTTAGAGGTCTTCCTTCTTAATCCTATAACATTGTTTATAATCCTATAACAGCGAAGTTTTCTGATCCTGCAGCTAGAAGCTCATTACATCTATAACCCTAGATAGGTAAAAAATAAACTAAAACATCTACTAATAATTTATTTTATTACTTACTTTTAGTAACCTAAAAATAATTATAGTCGAAAACTTTCTTCTACATGCGGTCTATCAGATTTTGTGATAGTCTAGTATTCCATATATGCTATGCGCATATTTTACGGAATCCGGATATTTTAGCTTTAACAGAATAGTCTTAACTGAGAGTACAATCACTCCTTCCAATTCTCTTTAAATCAAAGATTTAGTTATTATACTTCTACTATTTAATTATTCTACGCTTCTGAAAACAAGTTTATCAATTGTAGAGCAAAATCTACACAGAGGTGGCATTTGCCACAGTCACACATTACTCTAATTGCTATTTTGCAGAAATATCGTGTTATTCTCTTATGTTAATTTCACTTTATATGCTTGTGAAGTTCTAAGGTATTTCTCCCGCTTTCTTGGCATGCCTTCGTGGTGTAATGTTCAACACACTCGGCGCTTATTCAAGAGGTACGCGGTTCGAGTCCCGGCGAGGGCATTGCTCACTTTTCATGTCTCACACTTCGAAATAACCTAATGACTCTACAAGTGGTGCCACGAACTAAAATAGTGGTCGATGATTATTCTCCACCACCAGGATTTGGCGACTGGGTCCCCTAATCCCCAGTCGCCCTTTAAAAGTGGGAGTATATAAGGCATTTCTCCCGCCTTACTCGCATGCCTTCGTATTGTCTTGGTCAGCACAATCGGGAATTCGAGAGGTCTGAGGTTCGAGTCCCGGCGAGGGCATTGCTCATTTTTCACATCTTCTGTTTCCAAATAACCTAATGACTCTACAAAGTGAGTTCTATAAATCAGAAAGAATAATACCGGAAAGCAGTAAGTAAAGCAAAGCAGAATTTTAGTCAGTAATTTAAATCTAAATAAACGTAATAGTTTTAAACATTATGTGATAAAAGATACTT
This sequence comes from Stegodyphus mimosarum, assembly GCA_000611955.2. Taxonomy (NCBI): domain Eukaryota; kingdom Metazoa; phylum Arthropoda; class Arachnida; order Araneae; family Eresidae; genus Stegodyphus; species Stegodyphus mimosarum. The sequence continues at coordinate 121,356 of KK118480.1, forward strand.
ACTATGTTGCTAGTCAAACATTTGTCGTCAGAACAGTTCAAGCTTGGCCGGTCATGAAGCTTTGTGATATATAGTAAATCGCAAACATCGTATTTGGGTACTTGCTGCTAGGATATCATTTACATATTTTAATTACGTGGATCGCTTTTCAAAACCCTCTAACCGGCAAAGCCGTATACATACGGCCTAATGTATGTTTTGTGATATATGTAAGAACGTACACATATATGTATATTAAAATATATCAAAGAAATTAAGGCAATATATTAAAAGTACACAAATCCAGCTATAAAATACCAGGAGAATTTTTACATTAAAATCGCGTTTGGGTGCTTGCTATTAATATATCATTTAAACATTTTAAATTATGTGAATCGCTTTCTAAAACGTTTTAACCGGCAACGCCGTATATATACTGCCTAGAATATGTTTTCTGATATCTTTAAGAACGTATATATATATGCATTTAAAAATATATCAACGAAATTAAGGCAATATATAAAAAGTATACAAATGCAGCTATAAAATAGCAGGAGAATTTTTACATTAAATTCAAGAAAATAATTTTTTTTCACAGTAGTTTTGGGAAATTAGTGTTTTATTATCGAAAACCCTGGCCAATCAGAGGGTTAAGTGGAAAGTTAAACTTGTCTCTTCTTCAGAATGCGCTTTGAAACGTATTTATGTGCTTATATGTTCCATCTGGTGGAAAAGAATAACAGGAATTCATAGTATTTAGTATTATTAGCAACATGTAAGCTTATTAGAACTAGAAGAAATAGTATGTGGATTACAGTGATGTAAAAGTATGGAAGCCTTTTCAGCATCATACTGTATTCATCACTTTGACAGATACTAAATGAAAAGCGATCAGCTTTGTGAAATTTATATTGCTGTCATTGTATGCAATTGCTTTTATTTGTATAATATTGAGATGTTTACATGGTAAGGAATCTTTGCGTTACTTGGTGTGTGCTTTTGTACAAGTTCTTAGCATATCCAGCTAGGATTAGGAGCTGCCTTGTTCAAATCGCGACTAGGGCACAGCAGATTTTCAAATTTCCCTTGTCCGGAGTGGTAATATATATATATATATGTAAGATAAAAAATATGTAAATCAAAATTATAATTTAAATTAACCCCTAATTCCCTTTAATTCTCTCCCTCTGTTTTAAAAATCGTAATAAATTCTCTGGACTGCGTCATTTCTAGCCCATTCCATTTTGCATGGCCTGCGCAGCGCTGATGACGTAATAATTGGAAACTGAAACTTTCAACTCAAACCAAAACTTTTATTTGGTGTGCTTCCATTTTGGCTAACTTAAGCACTTCAGTTGCTCTCTCTTCACTGCTTGTTCGCTATTTCGATGTGTGCGCTTCCTATCGCAATACTTTCCAAAATGAAAATGTTCTTGAATAGGCACGACTAGAGTGGTAAGTGACTGTGGCCATAAACGTCAACTGGAAAATAAAAATGGAATTAAAACCGCCTCGACTACAAGTTTCTTTATTTTATATAGCTATTATGCATGGATGCTGCTCCGTCTTTTCCTTGCATTTTATTATTACACATATATATATATTAAAAGAGAGGAGGAAGTTTAGGTGACTCGTTTACGGAAAATTGCCAGTGATTTATCTCAAATGTCATTTAGAATCTCGAAAGAGTAAAACCGAGTAAATTATTTTAAATAATGATCTCCCGAGTTCAACGCTTCAAACAGAACTTATCAAGGGAAAAGTGATTTGAAGCCTTGTACCTAGTTGATCATTGAGTTTCGAATGTAGGTTTCGTTCCTCTGAGACATTTGACGTAAATCAAGAAGCAATTTGAAGATTTTCTCCTTTTGGAGTGTATTTTTTATGGTCTCTCAAATTTCATTCTGTAATTCTGTATTTTTTATGGTGCATCAGATCTCTTTCCTATCACATTTGCAACTCTCAAAAGCAACTTAAACGCTAAAAAACAGTAAATCAGAATACATAATGACATAAAAACAATGAAAACTAATGCGAAACAACATATATGCGACTGGTACAACATATTGCAACGAAAAAGGCAGGTGCACAACTACATGTTATAGCAATTCCATATGCAACATTTCAACATTCTACGGCTACTTGTTCTTAATTTATGCGAGATATGTACATACACGTAAGTACAGACATCAAGAAAAAAAATCTGTTCTGAATCCATTTTAAATCCAATTTACAAAAGCCTTTTTGGCAAAATCTCTCCTTTGTTCTGTCTGTACGTAAAACGTCTGAAGTCTGAATTCTGTCTGAAGTAAAAGGGAACACTACATAGAGCAAAATCAAAATTTAAATCGGACGAAACTTTGATCTTAGACTGACCATAACCTGTTAGATAGTATTAAATACTTTTTGACAATTTCGTTGACAATAATCAACGAACAAATTTTATCCGTTCATTGAAAAAATAATGTAAATATTGTTACGAAAAATTCGGCGGTTGCCCCTGTATGTAAGCTTTCCGGCATAGCACTAGGGTTGCCATAAAATAGTGTATGGTAGGGTTGCCAGATTGGTGACTTTATCGCCCATTTGGCGACCAAATATGGGATATCCCATGGTCCAATCGGGAAGCTTCTAGAATAACTTCCTGTCGAGATATTTCTCGAAACGTGTGAAACTTAAAGAAAAGCTATATAAACCCTTGCGTTTCTGAGAGCAGTAGTAGTTGCAAGATTGTGAAGTTGTTGCGAAGAGTGTGATTAAGAGTGTGATTAAGTGTGTGATTGTGAGGATTGCGAGAATAGCTGCTTACTGTGAGTACTAAGCAACGCGAGAGTTTTGTGAACGGAAAGCGATCGAAATAGTGCTTTGCCGTGAAGCTACTTTTACAGTATAGCTTGACAGTGTATTGGTGATTGTTCCACGGTGTTTATTATAAGTTTAGTGTTGCCGTGAAGCTAACTTTACAGTTACAGCCTGAAGCTGTGTTGATGAATGAAACATAGGTAAAACATTTTGAGAGTAAACAAAGATCAACCGAGTAAATTATTTTAAATAATGATCTCCCGAGTTCAACGCTTCAAACAGAACTTATCAAGGGAAAAGTGATTTGAAGCCTTGTACCTAGTTGATCATTGAGTTTCGAATGTAGGTTTCGTTCCTCTGAGACATTTGACGTAAATCAAGAAGCAATTTGAAGATTTTCTCCTTTTGGAGTGTATTTTTTATGGTCTCTCAAATTTCATTCTGTAATTCTGTATTTTTTATGGTGCATCAGATCTCTTTCCTATCACATTTGCAACTCTCAAAAGCAACTTAAACGCTAAAAAACAGTAAATCAGAATACATAATGACATAAAAACAATGAAAACTAATGCGAAACAACATATATGCGACTGGTACAACATATTGCAACGAAAAAGGCAGGTGCACAACTACATGTTATAGCAATTCCATATGCAACATTTCAACATTCTACGGCTACTTGTTCTTAATTTATGCGAGATATGTACATACACGTAAGTACAGACATCAAGAAAAAAAATCTGTTCTGAATCCATTTTAAATCCAATTTACAAAAGCCTTTTTGGCAAAATCTCTCCTTTGTTCTGTCTGTACGTAAAACGTCTGAAGTCTGAATTCTGTCTGAAGTAAAAGGGAACACTACATAGAGCAAAATCAAAATTTAAATCGGACGAAACTTTGATCTTAGACTGACCATAACCTGTTAGATAGTATTAAATACTTTTTGACAATTTCGTTGACAATAATCAACGAACAAATTTTATCCGTTCATTGAAAAAATAATGTAAATATTGTTACGAAAAATTCGGCGGTTGCCCCTGTATGTAAGCTTTCCGGCATAGCACTAGGGTTGCCATAAAATAGTGTATGGTAGGGTTGCCAGATTGGTGACTTTATCGCCCATTTGGCGACCAAATATGGGATATCCCATGGTCCAATCGGGAAGCTTCTAGAATAACTTCCTGTCGAGATATTTCTCGAAACGTGTGAAACTTAAAGAAAAGCTATATAAACCCTTGCGTTTCTGAGAGCAGTAGTAGTTGCAAGATTGTGAAGTTGTTGCGAAGAGTGTGATTAAGAGTGTGATTAAGTGTGTGATTGTGAGGATTGCGAGAATAGCTGCTTACTGTGAGTACTAAGCAACGCGAGAGTTTTGTGAACGGAAAGCGATCGAAATAGTGCTTTGCCGTGAAGCTACTTTTACAGTATAGCTTGACAGTGTATTGGTGATTGTTCCACGGTGTTTATTATAAGTTTAGTGTTGCCGTGAAGCTAACTTTACAGTTACAGCCTGAAGCTGTGTTGCTGATTGTTTCAGCGTATTTATTGTAGATTTTCGACGCTTGTAAAGGTAATTTTGGAACTGTGCTGTAAATAGTGATTCTTGTAAATAAATTGTGCTTTTTATTGTTCTGCATCGTGTTTTCATTGGATACTCTCAAATCTACGAACCCGTATAAACGCAACAATATAAACAAATGTTTTGTCAGAAACTATGAAGTTTCTGACAAAATGAATTTCTAGAGAATATTTGAAAGGCTCATTAAATGTGTTTATCCAAAATTAAATGAAAACGGTATTCATTATTGTCACTATTAATTATTCACTATTGTGGATCTCTTTTAACGAATTTCTATTATTCCTGATTCTCAGAATATTTCTGAATGCACGATGTTGTAGCCGGAGCGTCCATTAGGTGACATGAAGCAGATGGTCATTATTTATGATTTGGTTAATTTGAAAGCATGCTCTGTTGTTTTCATGATTAAATACTGAATAAATAGGCTGGCAGAACAAATACTAGGTATGAAGTTTTCACATTAACTACACAGGGAATATCAAGTATACGACGCTTTCAATTAGTTTTGAGAGTGAAATATCTGAAAATTTCATATCCTTCTAGTTACGTTTATTTTCCGCAGTGTAATATTTCCAATCATAAGGCCAAAACTTCAGTTTTCTGATTATATTTGACGTGCAAAACATACCCGAAATTGACATCAGTTTAATGAGTTTAAATTTAATCATCATGATTATCTAAAATTAATTAGCATATACAGTCGTTAATTAAGCGCATAGGTCGAACTCCAGATTTACAAAGTGTATTCATAACTTAGCAATAGAATTGTTAAAACCAATAATTACATATTTCTTCTTAGTGTCAAGTGTTTAAGGTTTATTTTAATTAACCAGTAATTTTTTATGTTGAATCTGTCCTGCATTTCTGCCTTTTCATTTACTCCACCATAAAACATAAATTAAGTAAATTTAAATTAACATGTGAGAATTTCCGTGTAAAGACAGAGAGAGCAATGGCAACTTTTGCCCGGATCACGATGATTAGGATTCTTCCTCAAAGAATGCTGTGATGATTGTTAATAAGCTAGCTTTGTTTTGTTGCACGGAAGAAGGGACATTAGAATAAGAGCCTGATCCTTAGTCTTAATAATTTGATATGTAAATAATTTCAGCTAATATTGCTTTTTCTGACCGCAAGTAGCAGAAGTTAGGTTTTATTAAGCTTCTTAATTGTAATTTTTTCCCAATGGCGGGCACTGGCTTATTATAGACGTTGAGCACTAAGGCTGGGAAATCGGGAAATCGTTGGTATTTAGGTGGCAACAGCTGGGGTTTTACCTGTACTTGCCTTGTTGCCTTATGCGCTTGCTCTACTTAGATATAATATAAGCAAAACAAACATGCGAGCTTTAACGAAGTGAAATATAAAAAGAATTTATTGGCAAAATGTATCAGGACAGAGTGTTTTGTACATACTTTTGGCGAACATTGTTGTAACAGTGTCCAAGTCCTGATCTCGAACAGTGAGCTGAATGCAGCTATGTTTGGTGCAAGTGGTAGAATAACTGCACGTAAGAAGGGTTTGAAATCCCCTTTTATTAAACCACTATTTACAGCTACTTCTCAACTCGGAAGGAATACAGAAAATAATGACCGCAACAATCAAATAATTTAAAATAAAGTTGAGTACAAAATTAAGTAGTCGTTGCTCTCAGAGCTATAAACGCGAGTTTGGCCTCTATTCTAAACTATCAATGGTGCGTAGCAAGATTTGGCTAATACTAACGCACTTAGATTACTTCAATAAGTGTTAGAGTAACAGCGCTAAGGCTTATAAATTAAATACTAGCTAGTCAGGCGAACGTCGAACAGAACCGAAGCGATCTGAGACTAAAAGCTCTCTCACACTGAGAAGTTCCTCGCTAACCTTTAAATGCAAAATTTGGCTCCACTTCAAATTAGCATAAAGCTGAATCGCGTGCTCATTCTAACGGGAAATTGAAATAAGAGTTCACAGGAAAGAGAAATTAACATAAAACTTAGTTAGTTTAAACTAAAACCTTACAAATGTAGAATTAAAGGAATGATCGAGATAGTGAATATTGTTTCGTTAACAGGCAGAATTGGGAAATGTGCCCCTGGAATCATCTGGCAAGTGAGATCAAGTTATTCTTTGGCTAAAAACTAAGGCCGGAAGCGGTGGTCACCGTATTATCGAGGCACGTAATAGGTGGGCCATGAAGGGACAGTTATTTTACATCCGTGTCTTCTCCGGGATTCGAACCCAGTTTCTTCGTTACGACAGTCAGTGTCACTAAGCACTTTTCAATCTCGGCGGCATTAATTGTAAATTAAATTACCAATAAAAAGTTTAGTTAGTCCTTTTTAGTCTCATACATTTGTTGGCATGAGTTTGTGTAGTGCAATTTTAAGTACACTTAATGAGATTCTCAATGCAATTAGAGTGCAGCTTTACAAGCATACAGTCTTGCAAAGAATACTGCCAGTTTAACAGACGCCCGTATTTGTTGCTAGCATTTAAAATTACTATTTATTTAGCTACCAATTCTGTAGATTTACAGAATAATAATCTGAAACCTTTGACGTTTTTTGCGAGAATAGACGAATTAATTAATAAACTTCTAAGGATAACTGACAGCAATACAGTGAAGCAATTATGTTAGTTTAAGCTGTTCTACAAAATTAAAATAGTTTTTCTATAGTATATATTTTTTGTGTAAATATTTACATCGAGAAGAAATTAAAGCAGCTATGGAATAGTCTTAAAGCAACGGTAGCTTTATAATAAGTATTTGAGATCTTCTGAATAAGAAGTTGAATGAAGTTGATGTGTATAATATAAAGCACCGTTAGCATAAAAGAACAGTTAGCAAAAATGTTTACAAGGATCGCCGAGATGCGGAACATTTGCATTTATATTACGTTTTGTGCAACGAATCTAAGCAAGAAAGAGCACATATTGTAGTTAGAATAATGTGAAACGATATTTTTACAAGGAAGACGATGTTAAGAATATTAACTGGAGAAGCAGTAAATAGGAGACTTGTAGCTATAAATGAGCTAAACATTTTACTTAGAAATTCCTTGGAAGCAAACAGAGACTTCAAAGCTTTAGTTACATTCTGTGATTATTAATAAATTATGAAATGAAAATTTAAAAAAAATATATTTAACGGGATTTTATTGGGGACAAATTTCCGTTATTCTTTTCTTTAATCAAATATATTTGAAGGTTGGATTCGTGAGAGTTTCGCATTCACAAAAGAGAAATTAAGAGCGTTACATTTAATTGAACGTATGTAAAACACACTACAAATTTATTCAACATAATACAGAAGCATTTCTTAATAATTATAAATTAGTGCTATATTTACCAGCATTATCCTAATTAAAAGTTTCATAAATAGGCGCTTTGATTGATTAGCATTTATCTAATTAATGTTTTATAGCTTAACATTTCTCTAACTTATAAATGCATAAAGCAAGCTGGAAAATGTTTTTAAAAAACTTCTGAAAGCTTTCAGATTTATATTATACGCAAAGGGACATTTTTTTTCATTTACATACACATACACGTTTTGAGAGCAATTGGGGTAATGTCCTTTGGGCTAAAAATATTTAAAAGCAGCCTATCTTTAGAACTTTTGATAGACAGTCTCACGCGCTGAAGATAAAAATGTTTTATTCCAAAATTCGGGCTTCCATGTGTCCATAAGAAAATTCTGAAAGCTTTCGGATTTATATTATGCCCAAAGGGCCATTTTTTTCTTTACATACGCATACACGTTTCGAAAGCAATTGACGTAATGTCCTTTGGGATAAAAATATATAAAAGCAGCCTATCCTTAGAACTTCCGATAGACATTCTCACCGACTGGAGATAAAAACGTTTTATTCCAAACTTCGGACTACCAGGTGTCCATATTCGAGTGGAGGATTATGTTATTCAAAATATGATGGCTTCAGGTACTGTTGTTTCTTGACAGTGCGAAAGTCATGCATATATTCATGGAAATTCTTCATTATTTAATTTGTTTAAGTACTCTACAGGGCGATAATATTCGGTGGCAACAATTTGAAAAGTGATTCAGAATTTTACAGTGATTCAACGCAAAATCCCGTTTTGAGCTAACGCTCCTTTTGGGCTAACGCTCCTTTGGGTTAATACGAAATGTAAGTTCATTATGTACTAGCACATTATCATCATCTCATTGCTAAACTTCTTGATGGAGCTATGTTTATGTAAATCATTATTTACTTACTTCGTTTAGGAACCTGATTTCAGATCGTTTACTTTTTGACTATTATTATCTAATATTAGTATTTGTCTATTTGCGGCGAATTTGTATGATAATAAATATGAGTTAATAAAGAGTGTAAGTTCTTTAGGTTACACATGTTACGTTATTATCATCTTATGAGGAGCTGCATACAAGTACATCATAATTTACTTACTTTATTTCGGAACCTGCTTTCAGGTACCACACTTTGTGGCGCCATTTCCTAACTATTATATCATGAATACCCAACTTGCTACCTACAAGCTTTACTTCATATGAAAGTTTATTTGATTATTATGGAACAAATGTAAGAACTGAACCAAAACATAAGTTCAAGTCTAAAAAAATAAAGGTGATACTATTATATTTGGACCAAAGTAATCCGTAGCTGTCTTAAATACAGTTTTTATAGTACATCTATTAGGTATTTCTCCAGCCGTCTTAGCATGCCTTCATGGTGTAATGGTTAAGCACACTCGGCTTGTATTGGAGAGGTTCGAGTCCCGGCGAGGCTATTGCGCAGTTTTCACGCTCCTGTTTCTAATAACCTAATGTCTCTACACATCTTACAATAAATTTAAGTTAAGCACATAAATAATTACACGATGTTTTTGTTTAATACAATTTAAATACGAGGCAAATCCTTACTGAGGTAATTTTCAGAATTTTGGGTGTTAAAATACCTCATGAAAATAGTTCTATTATTTTGGCGTTTAATGAACATGTAATATATTAATGATACGTATTTATTTTTGTTTTTAAGATTTAAAAGAAATCCAATATAATGAGGCATTTTATAACCAATAATTATAATGCGTTTTCTCCGTTCTTTCCGCATGCTTTCGTGGTATAATTGGAAGCATACTCGGCGCGTATTCGAGTGGACCAGAATTCATTTCTCGGGGAGGCACTGCGCGTCTTTCACGTTTTCTGTTTCAAATAAACCCTATGCTAGTACAGGTGACGTCCTTTAAAAGGGGGGGTGTATATAATGTATTCTCTCCCTCCTTTCTGTATGCTTTTGTGGTGTAGTTGAATGTATGCTCGACGCATATTCGAGAGCTCTACGGTTCGAGTGCCAGAGGAGGACATTTTACATTTTCCACATTTCCCGCTTGGAAAAAAAACTACTGATTCTACGTAATATCTTCGAAAGCTAATTTTTATGTTACAGCATTTTATTTTTCTGTGAGAAGGGGAAATGCCATTATTTTTGGGCATTCAAAAACCATCAGCTGCAAGAACAGTCGAATAAAAAATACCTTTAGTTTGCACAGTCATTAGGTTATTTGGAAGCGGAGGAGATGAAAAATGAGCAACGCCGGGAATCGAACCACGGACCTCTTGGTTACGCGTCGAGCGTGCTGACCACTACACCACGAAGGCATGCGAAGATGGAGAGAGAAATACATTATATACACCCCCTTTTAAAGGGCGACTGGGATTTTGGGGACCCAATCGCCCAAATCCCGCTGATGGAGAATCATCATCCACCACCTTTTTAGTTCGAGCGACAGTGTAGAGTCATTAGGTTTATTTCGAAACGGACGATGTGAAAAATGAGTAATATCTTCGCCGGGAATCGAACCACGGATCTCTCGGTTACGCGTCGAGCGTGCTGACCGCTACACCACGAAGGCATGCGAAGAAGGCGGGAGAAATACCTTATAAGTTTATTTGAGCACGATTCCATGGATTAAAATTCTGCATTTAGAAATATTAGCAACAATATCTAATGGCCTTTCCTCGGATTATTTAATTTTAGAAAGGCACACGAGGTTGTCTATTAAATCCCGATCTCGATTTGGGCCTCGAGGTCTTCCTAGTAAATTAAATAAAATTCAGCTATAAATATATAAGCATTATTAGGCCAGGATATGTGAAACATTATTCTCACCCTCACCAAAATTCTAACCACCGATCTTCTGATTGCTAATTAGGCATGCTAACTAATTATACTGGTTAAATCATTCGAAAATATTATTTAGAAAAAATTCGACGGAAGACCCGAAAATATTTAGTCGCATAATGATCGTAATAAAAAATGGTAGGTTTCTTATTAGCTATCTAATATGTTGCTGTCAAATTCTAATTGAAATAACAGAATTCGTTTTTTTTATTCTAAAGCAAATTCAAAGCACTTTCACATTTTACTCTGAGCCGCCTTGCCCATAGTTGTTACTCATTTAGCACCACCCAAGAGGCGCGTATGAATTATGGATACCACAGACGTGAGTAACATAGCCTCCCAAATTTTTACATTGCCCTCCCCTTTTTTTTAACATTCAAGACACATGGAAAACGTTTTGTCAAAAACCCTGTAAAGAGGCTGTGTCAAACTTCAAGCTGCAAACAGACCACGATTGCATGGCACATTATCTTAATAAAATTGGTATCCTTCCATCTAGTAAATGCCAAATTTGCCATTCGGGCATCATGAATGCAGATAAAGAGCGTCACAAGCGTGGTTAGATGCGTAAGCTATACTGGAATGCCAGAGCTTTCATAAACTCCTTGTAAAGACAACATCTCTTATGTTCCCTTCGTTAGTGTTTAATTTTTTTTTAATTTTGCTCCCATGTTCATTTATTCTGACTCTTACGTTTAATGTTTGTTCTTTTTCATTATTTATCATTATTCTTGTGTGTTACTTGAGCTGTTTTATATGTTTGGATTGATCTTTCCAATAAAGCCATATGTAACAACACAAAAGTCTTCACATTTTTAGCCATGACATAATCTAAAAAACGAAAGGAAAAGGAGAATCGGCTTTAGATGCTTTCTCATGTTTGGTGTCTTAAAGATGTCAGTTTGTTAGTCTTTAGTAAACCGCCGCTAAAGTCATAAATTCTTGCCACGTGATTCTCAATTTTAATAGCGCTACATAATTTCACATAACAGCAGCACATCATCTTTCTTACTACAATAAGCCATCCGCCCAAAAAACAATATCTCCGCTGCAGAGGTTAAAGAAATAAAAGAGATTTATGAGGTTTTCAGCTATACTGATAATAAAATGACATGCATTGACTCACAGTCTACTTTCCTGCTTTATATTACATATCCCTAAAGATTAAATAGCGTTATTTGCTATAGCATGGCACCTTGATAACTCACTGCACTAACGCTAAAAATTTGCAAAATGTTCTGCCCAGGAATATGATAGTATAACATGCATATCTGTGAACTACATACTTACGTAAATTTATGCTAATGCAGAATTCACAATTTGAATGATGTAAAGAGTTGTGTGCATATACCTGCGAAAAAATATTGGCATAAATTACTAATGATAAAAATCTGTAAAACTGTATGAAACAAATTTAATTTTAGCTTTGATAGCGAATTCATCAAAACATTGCTATTTAATAATTGCAAGGATAGTGTTATGTGCATAGGGATTCGTAATGGATTGAATGCACACAGAAGCGATGATAGCTTGATGAAATTATTTTTCCAGAAACATTTTACATTTCTAGAACTCTTCAAGCAAAACTATAAATACAGCTCTTCTCGGTATGACAATGTAAAATCAGTAATTACCACTTCAAACTACTAAGAACGTTAAACGCGAAACAATACAAAAAAAGTCAGATGCATATGTTCGCACACTCTGTATTCTCAATACTCAAAGCTAAATCCTGAAATAAACTGACGCTCTGTCCAGTCTTACACAGTTTTTTTCGAAGAAATTTCCAGTACCTTTAAGTACTCGATATTGTTAGAAGGCATACATAGTTACAGTTACATAGGGCGGGATAAAGTTACTAGGGATAATACGGATTAAAGTCACACAAGAATGTGGCCAAATTTGGTGAAATTTGTCCATTTTTAGACAAGTTTGGCAATGAAATTAACTCGCCAAAACAATCGCCAGATGGGCTCTATCTCCCAAATTTGGCGAGATAGCCAGTTATCTCAATGTTAAATGGACTTACTCCGGTAAACTTATTTTTCCGACAATGCTTCGCATCCTGAGGCCTTTCATGTTGCATTATACAAGAGATACTACAATTTACATATAGTTCACTAAAACTATTTACATACATACTAAATTCAGGCTTTCTTGGCGCAACCGTCCTCTCCCATCCAGAAGACCAGAGGACAGCGTAGAGCGCTGTACGCACAGTGTGTTTTCCGCTTCCTCAGCTATATTTCGCTTCGTCTCTGAAAATTTTTGTCACTTCGACCGTGTTGTTCCAGATCAACAATGTCTAATTAACAAGTTCTACGTTTTTATCAACCCAGAGGGGCTTTTAATCTCAGTCCTCAAATCTGTATCTGTATCACTTTTGTAACGAGTAACTTTTCAGGTAAAAAGATGCTGCCACCAGTTTATTTTATCAAAAATATTTTGCGATTATAAAATATCTATGGTAGAAATTAATACACTAGTGGAAATTATAAATATATTTTGCTTTTAAAGATTCTGATTTAAATTAAAAATTTCCAGAAATTTTTCCAGATTAAAAAATTACGACATATCAGACGAAGACTGCTACTGCTTGGATCTGTATTAACGATAAGAAATGATGAAACATTTGTGAAAGGGATACAGGGTATTCAATTTCGATAAGAAAGAACGTCATTTACTACCACATTTCTGAAAAAACTTTCTCCCCTCCCCCGACGATATTTAAGAACGAACAACCTGGTGCTTGTGTCTCACTCACGCTACTCACTAACTGTTATTGCTAAGTGCGATTTTTTTCTCTTTATTTTCTCGGATGGCGAAAATCCTCGAAAAATAATTCCAGGGGATCAAAAAGCAATTTACTAATGTGGAAGGGGTGAAAGGAAACATTTGGTGTACTTTCAATTACATTCCATGTCAAATGTTCCAGAACTATACCTATGTTTGCAGCGGTTGGCAAAGCATTGGAAAATGCTAGTAGATACAATTTGAAGATAAATAAAATATGTTAGAATAATATAGCTCCTTAAAAAAGTCCCGTTACTTTTGACTTTGTTAAGAGAAGAAAATTATTAAATAAACGCTGTTTGTGAATATTTCAATATTTCACTTACTTTCGTAATCTGAATGATAATTTAATTTTCTGCAGTAAGATTATTGAACTAAAGATCTGCTGGGCTGAGTAACAATCTGGAACATTGTGTAAAGCAACGTAATGAACGTTACTTAACACGAAAAATATGATGTGTACACACATGACTTCCTTGTATGGAATATTAAATTATACACATCTTTTCTTGCATTTCATTTAAACTTATTCGAATGAATTAAATCTACATTGTCGATAGCGCATGAACCACAGTAGAATAGATGCACTCTTTAAAATTCACTATATTTACTTACCATAGCGACACCATGTCGCTAGGGTAACTTAACAGCGTTACAACTCATTCATTTTATAACTCAGAGTACACAAAAATTATCTATATCATCTAAAGAATTATCTAATCGTTGCCACATGTTCAGTTCAAATACTATAATAAATCTAAAACGATGTATAAAAAAAATTAAGCAAACAAACAAACAATTTTTTTTTCACAGACGATTCAGTATTTTTCATTCAATTCATTCAGTCCTCACCTCGCGGAAAGTTCAATATACATGAAAACTCAAAATATCTATATTAAAAATTACGAAGTAAATCTTAAACACTTACTTGTATTTCCTTCAGTAAATTCCAGAATGGATTACGCATGATTTAATTCTCAATATTAGAAGAAGGCGTTATCTTTGTTGCTGCGAAACTTAGTTTCTCTAGATTGGCAACAAATCCACTGTTCTGCTAAGTTTCAAATGTCAACAAATATGACTGCTATGGCCAAAATAATTAGGCTTAGCCGCACTTAAACAACTTTTAAATTGTTGATGATTCTACAAATATTGCATGAAGATTTACTAAAGGCATAAAAACCTTAACCGAAAGATAAGAGCAACATAATTCAATCATTTTTAAAGCAAAAAATGCGCAATTTACCAACACATGAGAATAAAAAGTTTGAGCTCAGTGAGCCGAGTAACAGAGTGGGTATATATATATACTTTTGGTGCGGCCGATTGCAGCCAAAACAGGAGATGCACATCTACATGTTAGAGCAGTCCTATAAACAAAATTTCATCATTCTGAGTCTACTTGTGTGTTTGAGTTATGCGAGATGCATACATGCATAGGTAAGTACGCACAGATGCCACGAAAAAATCTCTTCAGAATCCATTTTAAATCAGTTTTATAATTTTTTATTCTGTCCTTACGTAGAGATGTCACGCAAAAACATCGTTAAATTGCATTCCATAGCTGTCAAAATGGATATTTTCGTTCAAACATAATACCCGAAATTTTTCGCGATTGCAACACTTCCTTTTTGCTGCGTACAAGAAAGTAAAAATGGAAATTTGATTCTGATTTTGAAAATCAAGGACCTTAATTTATTTGATAGAAAACTTAATACGAATTAAAATTCATATATTACTATTTAAAATTCTGCATTCATCTTGCAAGTGTTGTATACTGCGAAGCACTTGAATTTTGCGATGTAATGATGAACCAAATATTATGTTGCTCGTGGAAGGAAATTCGTTTCCTATTTGTATATTGTCGTTTTTATAATTTCTAAAATGCTTTTGTAGAGACATTAGGTTATTTAATAGCAGGAGACATGAAAAATATGCAAGTCCTTCGCCGGGAATCGAACCACGGACCTCTGAAATACCGGCTCAGTGTGCTGAACATTACACCACGAAGACACGCTAAGAATGTGGGAGATATTCCTTATATACCCCCCTTTTTAAAGGGCGACTAGGGTTTTTAGGGGACCTAGTCGCCAAATCCTGGGTGTGGAGAGTCATCATCCACAACCCTTTTAGTTCGGGCGCCAGTGTAGAGACATTAGGTTATTTAGTAGCAGGAGACATTAGGTTATTTAGTAGCAGGAGACAATTCCTTCCTCGGGAATCAAACCACGGACCTCTGAAATACCGGCTCAGTGTGCTGACCATTACACCACGAAGGCACGCTAAGAATGTAGGAGATATACCTTATACTTTTACGTACTAAATAAAATCTCAGATCGCTACAGATGACGAATGCTTCAGTGAAGAAAGGAAATAACACGATCTTACATACATCGTTCATATTGTAATGGTTCAAATGGGGTCATGCAGATGAAATTTTTGATTTGTTTAAGAAAAATCAAACTTCCCTTGCTCTGCAGGAACTGATTGAGAAACCTTTTTTCCTCCTATTTTTATAACCTCCTATTTTTAATATTAGCAGCATCTTGTTTCATGACAGACATGTCAAGAGTCCATCTCAGCTTAATCAGTTTCGTAAGAATAAAGAATATATATTACTTCCTGACTTTTTCCTTCTCTGTTCATTTTTGTAGAGGAAACAATATGGATGTAAAATGCAACCTAAGTGGGTTTGGCCTTTGTAAGACATTCTATCCTTCCTGTTTACTTATATGCCAGTTTCTGAGACTCATTCGAATGTCATAACAATTCTGTGGTACAGGAACTATACGTATTTAAATCTTTCATAATATGATAAACCTTCAACTCTGAATGTAACATCAATCGCATTTACACATGGTGTTCCAATGAGTTTTTTCCTTGCTTTACCGTGTGCCTTTGTGGTGTAACTGTGATCACGTTCGGCTAGCAGTCGGAAAATCCGAGGTTAGATTCCGGCGATAGCTAGGATCTAACTTATTACCTTATTCTCCTTATTTCCAGACTTCATGAATATTCTATAGCTCGCGCCCCACTACACTTTAATGGGCAAAATTCGTCATGATCACGATTTGGCGATAGAGTTTGCTCCTTTCAGTAGATCTTTAATTAGGAAAGATTGTATGGAGTTTTCTTCTTCCTTACCTCGTGCTTTCATGATGTGATTGGAAACACGTCCGGCCAGCAATCGGAAGGTCCTGGCGAGGCCATAGAGGAATTTTTCACGCTTCCTTTCCCCAAAAAATTCTACAAGACTCTACAATGTTAATTGCACATTTTTATGACTATCGTTCTTACTTCAAATGATGTAACTGAAATTTGCTGATGTTTAACTAATTTGTAAAGAACACCGCAATACCTACCGCATTCAGAAACATAGGTTTTTACCACAAAATGAAGTATTTTTAGTGGCATTTTTTATCATATTACCGTACTTTCAACATACCCGGTAATTCATTAAAAATTTTCATAATTCATTAAAATATACAAATACCATACTGTTTATAATGGGGTATGTTCATGAAAATGTGAAATACATTTGAAAACATATATTAGGCTCTAAAAGGTTTCTTTCCTTGCCCCTATGTGTATATGTATTAAAGAAGAAAATCTCCCAAAAGAATATCTGTTTCATAAGAACGCTTCCTTAAGACTTTATCTTTTGTAAAGTTAAATATCAGATTTATCTAGAACAAAAAACCATTTGTGTTCTGGAATATTTCATTGAATATTATATGTGACGATACTTATATTTCTTCTGAGGATGAAATAGAAAGCAACATAGTCTTTCATGATTTTTGATATCAGGGAAATAGTGCGAAATGATAGTTTTGAAAGTTTTGCAAGTCGTATTTGATTTTCTTGAAATAGAAGCATTTTAGCTTGCTCTAGACTTAAAACGAAAAATATGTGGTCTTTCTTTATTTTATGATTTTTAGGTTTCAAAAGTTTCCACTAAAATATTGATGCACAATATCTAAACTTTGAAAAGCTGGATTTTATTCTGTCTTACATTCTCCAACTTAAACTTTTTAAGCTGAAAATAAATTACAAAATCTTAATGAATGATTACATGTTTAAATTCGTGCTGCTACAAATTAATGTTTTAGTTCAGTTTCTAAAATATTTTCTCCAATCCTAGCGTGTGATTTAGTGGTGAAATTGGTAGTACGTCTGGCTAACATCGGGAGGTCTGAAGTTGGAATCCCAAGGAAGGAATAGCACATTTCCCGCTTCGAAAAACCTAATGACTTCACAGGTTGGTAGCAAAACGTGCTCCCGAATTTCTTTATTATGCGCTATTATAAAATATTAAGAAAATTAGAATATTACTGTGATTTACCTTAGTTTAAAAAGATAGGTATTCTTAAAGCAATTTATGAAATATCGGTAAATTTGCATTTAATAATTCATGAAAGATATATGAGACAAAAATATTCAAAAATCTCAAATTTATAAAAACTTGCTTTTTAATCATCTTCATAACTAAATCTTGGCAGACAAAATTCACCATATATTATATTATTTAAATTTTATTTGAATAAATTTCTAGAAATGCTCTTCGGCTATTTTCATGGAGTTTTACTGTGATACAGGAACCCTCTAACTTGTTCTTAAATTTTAAAGTAAATTGACACATAATCAGTCTTTTTATATTATTAACGATTACATCGTTACTTTAGCATCTACATAAATCAGGATCGAATTCAAAAAACGAAATTTTTCTCTACATAAAATCCTTCAAATGTAAGTTTCAATAAATTGGTATATTCTTTGGTAATTCGGTAGATAGTCGTAGCTCTGTAGCAAGGAAATATCGTTACTATGCTTAACTTTCAGGGGAAAACCAGGTTTTACCAATGGCCACTGATCGAAGCAAGAACTCTTTCATGAACTGAAGCCAGCTTAAATGTTTTGCATTTGCTCTGACCAGTCCACCCCAAACGAATTGAAGACTTGACCTTAAAAGATAAGAAGGTCATATTCTGTTGATAGCAAAATAAAGATGGATTCATTACCGAAGCTAGAGTTGAAAACTGCTAGTGCTTTGACTCTAGTAGTAGGAGGAGATGGATGCTTAGCCAAAGAATATGTACTGTTAAGAAGGAAAACTTCGCAGAAGCTGAAGTGGCTCCCTTCCAACGAAAAGGGAAACAACTGCGCGTGCGTGAAATATCTGTCGCCAAAAAACGCCAAAGCTCGAAGCTGAATGTCGAAGTTGGTTTGGACAGGTTCGATCGTTACGTTTAGCAAGAGTTTAAACAAAGAATAGGTTCTTTGGTTTCAAGTAGCGATATGGAATATGGACAATGGAAGTTCAACAGCCAGTGAAAGTGAAACTTCACCTAATATTTCATTATTTCCGAGTTTAAATTATCGCGACAAGTCAAAGAACGATTCATGTTAACCCGTGTTCCTCAATTTCCTATACACGTCGCGGAGGGGGAAAATGTCGGCTAGGTACCAAAGAACCGGCACATCACAGAGGGGAAAATCTCGCCAACAGATTCCGTCGCCAAATCCCTTGGCGAATGTTCCCTGTTCTTTGTAACGGCGTTGCAGACAAAGTGGTTTACATTACGTCTATGGAGCCTTTGCTTCTTTACATAGAGGTTCTTTGGCTTAGCCATCTGCGTGTCATAGTTGCAAGTTAGATTAAAACAAGTCTTATCTTTAAGTAGAAATCCGCCAAAGCTTTCTTCCCATTCCCCAACTCATCGTACATTTTCGGTGACCTAGGCCAATAGTCTCATCCTTGCGGCCCTCGAAGCTATTTAATACGGCTCGTGAAGACATTTCGATTATGAATTTGTTGCAGATTAATTCAAGTCTTATCTTTAAGTAGAAATCCGACAAAGCTTTCTTCCCATTCCTCAACTCATCGTACATTTTGGGTGACCTAGGCCAATAGTCTCATCCTTGCGGCCCTCGAAGCTATTTAATACGCCTCGGGAAGACAGTTCGATTATGAATTTGTTGCAGATACATTTTTACAAAGATTTCAAGATTTTAATTGTTTGAAGTCCGAGTTTATCTATTTTCATTACCATTAAAAACTAAAATAATGCATCGAAAAATCTATAAAAGGAACTAACTAATTGGCAATGTGATATAAATTATATTCAAAGAATTATAAGCATAGATTTTAATATTTAGTTGTCAATACATTTGAATTACAAAATGTAAGCCACGAAAACATCTTGCAGGTACTAAATTTTAGATTTCAGAAAGAAAATATGTTTGAATTACTTTGTTTTGCGACATTATTATTTTTGTTTATGTGTGTTCTGAAATATACTTAGTAATTGAAATTTAAAATTTATTTAAAATATTTCTTATTTTCTTAATAAAAGATGTATAATTTTTTTTCTGGTCCTTCAGTTGTTTTCAGATCATGCATGTGGCTCTCGGGCAGTTTTAGTTGGACACACTAACCCAAGCGAAAAATACCGTTGATGCACAGCATACAATAAACAAATTTAAAGTATTCAAAGCAAAGTATATCTGTACTTAACTGTCACTTGTGACAGAAACTTATTTGGTGTCGTGCAAAAATTGGCGCCTTGGCTAGCTGCTAACGTAGATGCTTGGCTAGCTGCTTTAAGCAGGCCTCGGCTCTCTGAATAAAGCATCTTGAAAGGGAGATCCAGACTCAGCGTCTGGCAGCTTGTAGCTTGAGAAATCTAGCAGCTTCAAGTATAAAATCAGCTTGAAAGATAGATGAGTGCAGGTCCCAACTAAAGTCTGATACTTTACGTCATATTTCAGATATAAGGACGTATAATATTTTGCCATTATTCTATAAAAATATTTAATCAGGTTATACTAAATTTTAAGGAATATTTAAAATATGTTTGTTACATTTTATGAAATGATGTATTAATTATACTTGCAAGTTTTATAAATCTTCAAAATTTTAGGCTAATCTATTTTACTCTCTTGTGCACATTAAAAACAACATTAATTGCCAAGAAAGGGGAACTAAAATCTTTCTATGTACATATATGTAATAATTTATTTTTGTTATAGATAATTTGATATTAGATGGCAGCTTGATTAGGGAATGCACCAATGCGCTTTTTAATCATGGGCCGAGAAAACTGCTGCGTATATTTCTTGAAATTGAGGTGTAGTGGGTGATCGGATGGAATTTTGGACAAAGCACGACCCGCTTCGTAGTTGAACATCATTTATTTTTAGATTGCAAATTTCTTGGCACATATCTTCTTAATTGGCAGATCACTAGGGGTGTTAAACGAGTCCACAAATTTAGATACGCCTTTTACATTTTACATAAAAGAGAATAGATAGCAGAGGCTCAGCAATACGGTGCCAACAGAAAGGCGAAGAGAATGCGTAGTTAGTTGCGGTACTATTTATAAGCTTAGTAAGTCTTTGTTTTACACATGAGTAGAGATTGGGCAAACGATTTCGTATTGTGATTACTGTAGGAAGAGTGCGACGTAACATTGTGCAGTATGGAGGCTTGAAAAGTGTATTCAATTAAATTTCAGAATTTAAAAGGATCCTTCCGATTAAATTTAATTTGTTAATAAATTTTTCTTCATATTTGTATATCTCACATATGTTTTACAATTCATGCATTTTCGAAAAACCGCAAGTCACAATAGATGCCTATAATGGGAATTGTGCAGGGTGAGTCAGTAGCATGGCTACCCGCTTAAAGTAAATGCAGTATTTCACTATACAAGAAAATGATAAATCGTATATACTCAAATTTCACTTTTTTCGTTGAAAAGAAGTGCTATGTGCTCGTAGTTAAGACAGAAAGACAGATAGGAAAAGTAGACAGATGTCTTGTTTTGCACTCACTACCCGATGGGCGAAAAATTAAGCTTAGGTGCAATGGAAAGGTATATAGATATGGGGCAATTTCGTGTTTCAAAGGAGAGTAAAGAGGAACGTCTTACGGCACTAAACTTGCAACAGAAAGTTACAGTTACAGTATTAGAAACTGCGTGCCAGAATGATCACGAGACCGGGAGACTGGTAATGTCATTTTAAGGCAGCATTTTCTCTGTCGGCTAAGGGAAAAAGAAGCAAACTGCTGTATACAACGGAATTTATCTATACAACGTAATCTCTTGGAGGGCTCGAAGAAGTACCGATGTAGTAACAGCGGTAAGGATTAGTGAATTCTTTAAAATGGCAAACAGTTTGAAGCAGAAATCTGAATTTGGTTGATATTCTTATGTATTGTTTTTCATTGTGATGTTTATGAAGAAACTTTCGAATGGTATTATCTCACTTTCCTAACCATAATACTATCATTATGCGATTATCACACATTCCTAATCATAACACTGTCATTATTCGATGTAATTAAAATTATAATTACAATTATGATTCGCCTATACAAAATGATTTATAACTGCTGTTATCTCTAATTATAGTTTACCGGACAGACTTGGTTCTTAACCTGATTTAAAACTATTGTTACCTATAATAGGGTTCTCAGTTTCACGCATTGAATATTCTGTAAACGGTAAAAATTGTGATTTATTTCAGATTACTTATAATTCCGAAAGCATTTTGTTGTGTAGCAAATTTTCATGTAACACTTAATTATTTAAGTTTGACTTAAGATTAATTTTCATTATTCTAAATTTATGCTGCACAACGTTATTTTATTTAATATCTTGTATTTATATTTGCTTTGGTTTAATTTTAATTAGTGGTTTTGGTACTCTAAGATTTGTACGTCTCTTCCACTGGTTACTCGTAAACGCGTTGAAACAGACAATGGAATTAGGTGCTTTCGTAGGTAATAAACTTGATTTAAAATTACTTAACTTAGGTTGATTCTCATTTAACTTATATCATTGGATGCAGAAAAATTAGCCTTTTAATTTAAGAGTACTTTCAAGTCTCTAGCTTAAACAGTTTTTAAGTTACAGTTAATTATTCAACGAATTTTTGCACTTCGAGTATTTTTTTTGGTTGAGGGGGAAAGGATTGAAAAGCGTCACTTTTGCAGTTGATTTCCAAGCCTTTGCTTAGGAATTTTTGTCCGTTGCCTAGGTTTGCTGGTTTTCCCACGCCTACGTCGAATTCTTGGTTCTTCTTTTGGCGGGCTTGGCGAGATTCGGATTTTTGTTCCAGTTCAACTCCTCGATTTTTGGACGATATTAGCAGGGGTTTGTGTGAGGGGTAGAGTTTCAGTTTATTCACCCTTTTGGCGAGTTTTGGCGATATCTAGTGTCCGGACCTGACAAAAAGCGGGTGCAGGTGGGATTGCGAAGCTGTTGGGACGTTTTCGTTTTTGCATTCGGCTGACAAGAAGATAACTTTCTCGGGCGCCTTGGGCATCTTGTTGCTGCAACAGAAAGGATGAATTTGTTTTTTTAACGGGGGGCTTATGGCTCCTGTCACGTCTTACTCCATGGCTTCGGAAATAGTCCTTCAAAAATGTAAATGAAATAATTCTGCAATAGAAAAGGAAATGAAAGAAAATTATATTTCCATGCTTCAACTACCACAGAAATAATGTCCTTCAAAATGGAAAGTAAATATTTCTTCGTCAATTCTACCATCTGATGAAGACTCAGTCCGCTTCTTCAATTTATAAGAACAGAAAAAATCAATAGCCAAGCAACCTGTGTTCCGACCTGAGTTTCCTGATGGCTCTGAAGTTCGTAATACAGAAGGCTGGATGAAACTTCCAAGTTCCTGCGTACTGGGTATTCTTCGAATGTTCGGTGTCCGCCAAGCTGCCGTCGAACCCCCAAATCTCCAGGTTCACATCTTCCGTCAGTTAAGAAGTTTTTCTTTTTGAACTTTAATGTTAACTTAAATTCTTAAAGATTTTTTTTTCATCCAAAATTCTCTGGTTTAATTATTTCTTGAATTTTTTTAAAGATTCTATTATTATCAGAATTTAACTTTTATTTAAATGTTTGCTGTAAAGAATTTTGAAAGGTAGAAAATTTAAATCTTTAATATTTTTGAAGATTTGCTGATTTAACTGAGATCTGAAGAAATTTGTGAGCAGTCTTAAATTGCTCTAGTTAAAGGTATAATTTTTTTTTCCCCTTATGGTGCAATACTATAGGTACTTAACTCTGTACTTCATTATTTGAATTTTCTCTTGTTCTGGGATAAATAAGGTGTAAGAACCTTACAACTGAAAAATGAAATAGAAAATTTTAATTTGTATCTTAACTCATAAAAATAGTTATTACTTAAACAATAGTATTTGAATTGAAGTGGTTACTGTCTAAGATTGCAGTATTTGTGGAAAATATATAAATGTTTAGCTATTTGTTTTCTAAACTAAATAAGGTAGTTCCCGGGGACTAGTATAATTTTATGTTAGTAAATTTGTTTGATATCAGTGTTTTAAGGAAAGTAATAAACTAAGTTAGTATTATTGATTTTATGTGTTTACTTGAATTTCTGATTACACAACATGGTTTCACCAGTAGCAAGGCTCTTCGGGTTGTTGAAACGAAATTTAAAAGGGTACAAACACAACGCAATTCATATTTGTTTAAACTACTAGTATTTTACAGCTTAGTATATAACAATTGGTGCCGTGACTTTTGAACCAATTTTGAGCACTTAATATTTTGGTTGTTTTGAGCCATATTTAAGGGACATTATTAACTTCTTGGGGGTGTTGAACTTGATGCTGGTGATTTTATGTTTGTTTAAGTATTTAACAAGTAACATTTATTTTAAGTATTGCTATTTTTTCTTCCATCTGTCTAGACTTGATACTAAAACCCAATCAGTTAAACGGTTACAGTAACACGTCTATGCAGTGGTCGTATTTTGGTGATATACACATTTACCTTTTATTTTCTTGTGAGGGTGTATAACAGATGTGCACTTTTGTTTTGACACATTTTTATGGACTCTAATGCTCACAACACAAACAGCTACACAGAACTGCTGTTGTTATTATGTGTTAGTATCTAAGTGCTACACAATTTGATTACTGTTTACACAAAAATTCATTGTATAACAGATGTGTATTTTCTCAAAAATGTATGGACTCCAATGTTAACAACATTAACACTTACACTGTTTATTAGTTTAAAGTACTATTGTTATTTCTGTGTTTATATTAGTGTTAGTGTTCACCTGTGAGTCACAGATTAGGTTACCATTTTATCTTAGTGATTGCATTATTGTGAGTAACATATAGTTCAGTATGCCTAGAAAGAGAGTTCCTGCTAGTAGTAGTTTTTTTAGTATGGAGGAGGATCGAGAAGTCCAGGGTATGTCAGTTTTTGGGTCAGATCCTTTGGAATCTGTTCCTGTTTTTACAGGCGCAGACAGTGGAACTAGTTTAAGTGACTTCTTGGATAGGATAGACCTAATAGCCACTCATGTAGGCTGGTCAGATAAAGACAAATTGACTGTAATTAGAGTCAAGGTTGCAGGTGAGGCTGCTGATTTCATAAGAAACAACCCTAGGTTGAAAAGAGAAACCAGTCTAGAATATATTGTAAATGCCTTAAAGGAACGATTTACTTCTGTGCACAACTTGCACTCTAACATACGTGCTCTTATCCAGGCTTTTCAGAAGCCACACGAATCAGTAAGGCAGTTTGCTGCCCGTATAGAGGCACTTTCGTACAAAACTGTACCTGTAGAAAGAAATAGTGACCCTGCAGCTGAAGCTCAAAGGCAGGATTTATTACTGTCTGTATTTATTGAAGGTTTACAGCTTCATTTGAGACGATTACTGTTACCGCAGAATCATAAAACATTTACAGCTGCTAAACAACATGCCATTATCGAGGAAGATATGTGGGCTAAGAGCCATGCTAGTTGTGATTTTCCAACAGCTGAGGTTAGGGCAGTGCATGCGGCTAAGCCAGCACTTGAAAACGCTAGTACACCACCATCCGTACATACTTCAGAGCTCACTACAGCTATTAAGCTCCAGCAGGAAAATATAGCTCAGCTAACCAAAATGATGGGTTCACTTCAAACTCAAGTTCAGAGTTTACTATCACAGAGTACTCATACCAGACCCATTCAGCCCCGTTGTTACAGATGCAACAGAATTGGGCATATTAGTAGGGATTGCTACGTAAACATTGTGCCTAACCAGCACTCTAGACAGGGTCAACAGAGACTTAGAAGTAATCAGACAGCTAGGCGTAATCCCAACAACACCACACCAGCTGTTTCGAGTAACTCAAATACCACAAGTGTGACTAATAATGCTTTGAATCCCCAAGCTCCAAGCTTTAATTTAAACTAATTCAGGGTGGGGAGAAACCAGACTCCGTTTCGTCTCCTAAGGCCCTTTTGGAGGTACCATCCGTGTTTATTGTTTCCACAAGTGAGGCGTCTTTGCCTATAGTAGAAGGTTCTATATTGGGGAATAAAGTTAAGTTTTTATTGGATTCAGGAGCAACTGTGAACATCATAGAATCTAAATATATTAATTGTTTTGGCAATAAAATCTCACTGGACACCTGCAATATTTATTTGAAAGGAATAGCAGCAGAAAAGTTAAAAGTAACTAAAAAAGTCAGTTTAGTTGTAGAATTCCAGCAACAATATTTTGAAACTGAATTTTTGATATCTGACACACCTCTTTCGTCTCAGTATGGTGCTTTATTGGGAACTAAATTTCTGGTAGACAACAACATGCATTTGGATTTTTGTACTTCACAACTGTTAGGACCAAATGTAATTTTAAAGTGGAATCTAAGTCAGCCTAGTGCTATGAACTGTAATACACCTTCTAGTTCAGCTTCTCAGTCATTTTGTTACTCTGTAACCAAACATAAGTTACCACCTTTTTCTGAGAACATTATTAAGCTTACTACTCACTCTCTTAATTTTAATGCTAATACTGTTTTGATTGAACCTTTAATGGAACATGCACAAAGTAAATTTGCCATAGCCAGATCAGTTAATCAAACTTCTCAGTCTCAAGAATTTTATGTCAAAATTGCTAATTTTTCACCAGACATTCTGCACATAAACAAAGGAATGAAATTGGCCAGTGCCCAACCTGTGAATGTCATCTCACAAAATTTGGAACATATCAACAATACTACCATTGAAACAGGCGAGGATTTCGAGTCATGGGGTGGTGAATTTGATCTCAAACATTTACCTGAGCAGCAACAACAACAATTATCACACCTTCTCAATCAATATAGTAACATCTTTGCTGCCTCAGTTACTGAATTAACAGGGTGTGACACCATCTTGCATAACATCAACTTACGTGACAATATTCCTGTTAGGCAAAAGCCTTATAAAGTCCCTTACCATCTCAGGGATGAACTCGACAGACAGGTGGCAGAGCTGCTTGAAGCTAACATCATTCAAGAAAGTGACAGCCCTTACAGTGCACCTGTTTTATTTGTTAAAAAGGCTGATAACACCTACCGTTTGGTCACTGACTTCCGTAAGTTGAACGAAAAAACAATCGAAGATAGTTTTCCTCTGCCATCCATGATTGAATTGATAGAACAGTTAGGAGATGCAAATTATTTTTCCACTCTTGATTTAACATCAGGGTTTTTCCAGATGAAAATACATCCGGATGATACCTTCAAAAGTGGTTTTTCTACTCCTTCTGGGCACTATGAGTGGTTACGAACGCCTTTTGGCCTCAGGAATGCACCAAGTTCTTTTCAAAGGCTGATGTCTATCGTTTTGGCAAATCTTTCACCACTAAAAATAGGAATTTACATTGATGATATTGTCATTGCTTCCAAAACTTTTGAGGAACATTTAGAGAAATTAAAGTTAGTTTTTGACAGATTGAAGCAGCACAATTTGAAACTTAAACCTTCGAAATGTCATTTTTTGAAAGAACAAATAACTTACTTAGGCTACAAAGTTACTAAGGGTATTATTCAGCCTGACGATAAGAATCTAAAAGTTATCCAGGGTTTTGTTGCACCTAAAAATAGAAAGGAAGTTAGGCGCTTTTTAGGCCTTATTGGCTTTTACAGAAGGTTCATTCCGAATTTTGCCCAAAAGGCACTCCCTTTAACTCAGTTAACTAAAGATAAGGTTCCCTTTTATTGGTCGAAGGAAGCTCAGCAGGCATTTGATATTCTAAAAGCTGAACTTCTGAATGAACCTATTTTGGCATTACCAAATTTTAATAACCCTTTTTCTCTGTGTACTGATGCATCTAATTATGCACTGGGTGCAGTCTTATGTCAGGAAGATTCAAATGGTTTTCAGCATCCAATATGTTATGCGAGTAGGAAATTGAAAGGTCCTGAAACACGTTACAGTACTGTAGAGAGGGAAATTTTGGCAGTTGTTTGGGCCACAGCTCATTTTAGACAATATCTTCTTGGTAAACCTTTTACAGTGTATTCTGATCAAGCTTCATTATCACATGTTTTAAAACTTAAGGATCCTACTTCTAGAATTGCACGTTGGATTATGGGTTTATCCCAGTTTGATTATAAAATTATTCATAAGCCAGGTAGATTGAATTTAACAGCTGATTACTTATCAAGAGCAGTAAATGTTACACAATTAGTTCAGACTTCCTTTACATCTGAATTGTTGGAATTATTTAAGAAAGAGCAAGCTTCTGATCCTTTTTGCCAGCAAATTTTAATTGATCTTAAGAATAACAAGTCTCCAACGCCTAATTCTCAGATATTTTTTGTAAAGGAAGATATTTTATATTGCAAGTACAAGAAACCCAGTTCACGGTGGCAGAAACAAGATAGGCTAGTTGTTCCTAAAACACTAGTGTCCAGAATCTTGCAGGAACATCATGATTCACCTACGGCTGCACACTCAGGCTATCACAGAACACTTCATCGTGTTCAGAAGTCATTTTTCTGGAAGGGCATGCATAAGCAGATACATAATTACATTCAGTCCTGTCACTCCTGTATCCAGAGGAGGGGTCATAGACCTTCCCATAAGGCTCCCCTTATGAGAATGCCTATGGCTACCCGTCCCATTGAGCGAATTGCGATGGATATAGTGGGTCCCCTTCCAGTTACCCTGGCAGGCAATAAATATATTTTGGTCGTAACTGACTATTTTTCACGTTGGCCTGAGGCTTATCCTTTGCAGGATACCACATCCAGATCCATTATTGAGAAATTGGAACAGTTTATTTCAACTCATGGGGTACCTCAGCACATTGTTACAGATAAGGGTACTAATTTTATTTCTCAAGCTATAATGGAAGTTTATAAGAAATTGGGGGTTACTAAACATACTACTACGAGTTATCACCCACAATCTGATGGTGTAGTTGAGAGGTTGAATGCCACTTTAATTAACTCACTTAGTCACTTAGTGTCACAAACGCAGGAGGATTGGGATAGACATCTGCCTTTTGCCTTATTGGCTCACAGAACTGGTCGTCATAGTGCACTTCAGGAGTGCCCAGCTTTCATTTTATATGGCAGGGATCTTTGTTTGCCTATTGATTTATTATTGCAAACCACTTTTAGAACCTATGATGACACAAACAACTATTCTAAAGATTTAATCTTGAGATTACAAAAGGCTTTTAAAGTAGTAAATCAGAATTTAACGGAGGCTGCAGATAAGCAAGAAATTTCACGTGAAAAGATTTCGCATGATAAGGAGATAAAAGTGGGAGATATGGTGTATTTATACACTCCTGTAGTTCAGCCTGGTATGGCTAGAAAACTCTCCAAGTTGAATCAGGGGCCTTTCAGGGTTATTGAGCAAGTGACTAAAGTCAACTATAAAATTGCGTCCATCTCAAATCCTGCTCAGATTCAGACGATACACGTGGACAGGCTCACGAGAGTTCCTGAGAGAATAAATTTTCCCACGTTACAGAGGGATGACATAATTTCATCGGACAACGTACAGAATTTGTCGCACGATTCACCTTATCATTTAAGGCCAAGGGATGCACATGGTTTCGTGTATAAAAAGTGATTTGCCATGTTCGAAAGTCTGTAATTTGATTTGTATAAAATTCAGTAGTAGTAGTAGTCATTTTATTGGTAATTGTATTCTATGTAGCTAATTTTGTATTACTTAGTATGGTTGTGTAGTATTCTTGGTTTATCTTTGGTCGAGTGTTGCTTTTGGGTTTTTACATGTTTAGGCATGTGAGGTAGTGATCATGTTGTCTTGGAATTTAACCTTCTAGTCTCAATAGCCTGGTTTGTTTTTTTTTGGAGGTTTTTGCAGGGCTGGTCCTTGTGGGTTGTCTCCACTTCTTTAAGTTCAAAATTTTTTGTTTTGGTTGTCCCATTTCTTGGTACCAGGGACTTGTTTAGGTTAGAATTTTGACTTGATGGTTTTCTTCCCACCTTCATGGTGATTGTCTTGTCCTTAGATTATGCAACTCATTTGATTTTTGCCAGGGATTGATTTGTAGTTTAGTTTGCGCTGTACAGTTGCAGTGTTATTCTTTTGCACTCTTTTAATATTGGGGTGCCAGTCGTTAGGGAATTGAAATTATGTGTACTGTTAGGGAGAATTTATGGTTGATACTGTAGGCATTTCCTTACAAACTTTCTTTCGGGTTTGTAGTGTCACTTTTATTTGGTGATTGATTTTGCAGGTAATTAGTAGCCTGTTTGCATTATGTTTTGTGTCAAGCGCTTTTAGCTCTTGATTTGTTTTGGTTTCGAACACCCGTATACTTAGTGGTATTTGTTTATTTACTTTTCACTTTAGTTGTTTATGGGGGGTATCGTGTTGATTACAATTTGTTTACGTTTTTATTTCAGGGCGTGTCACTTGTTGCTTGCCAACACTTTTTGATTGATTTGTATTTAGTTGTACTCCAGGAAGACTTCTTGACCCTCTTACATACAGTTGTTTATATATATATTTTTTTGCTAACCATTTTTTTATGGTAGGATTTGATTATGATGATACCTGGTATCCTTTTCTGTGATTGACAAGTGATTATACCAACACCTTACTTACTACTTCGTATAATTGAACACTTTGTAAACCTTTTTCCATTGACTGTGTGTCGGAAAATTTTTGGCTTGCCAAAAATTTTTCCCCGATCACGGGAGGGATGTTGTGTAGCAAATTTTCATGTAACACTTAATTATTTAAGTTTGACTTAAGATTAATTTTCATTATTCTAAATTTATGCTACACAACGTTATTTTATTTAATATCTTGTATTTATATTTGCTTTGGTTTAATTTTAATTAGTGGTTTTGGTACTTTAAGATTTGTACGTCTCTTCCACTGGTTACTCGTAAACGCGTTGAAACAGACAATGGAATTAGGTGCTTTCGTAGGTAATAAACTTGATTTAAAATTACTTAACTTAGGTTGATTCTCATTTAACTTATATCATTGGATGCAGAAAAATTAGCCTTTTAATTTAAGAGTACTTTCAAGTCTCTAGCTTAAACAGTTTTTAAGTTACAGTTAATTATTCAACGAATTTTTGCACTTCGAGTATTTTTTTTGGTTGAGGGGGAAAGGATTGAAAAGCGTCACTTTTGCAGTTGATTTCCAAGCCTTTGCTTAGGAATTTTTGTCCGTTGCCTAGGTTTGCTGGTTTTCCCACGCCTACGTCGAATTCTTGGTTCTTCTTTTGGCGGGCTTGGCGAGATTCGGATTTTTGTTCCAGTTCAACTCCTCGATTTTTGGACGATATTAGCAGGGGTTTGTGTGAGGGGTAGAGTTTCAGTTTATTCACCCTTTTGGCGAGTTTTGGCGATATCTAGTGTCCGGACCTGACAAAAAGCGGGTGCAGGTGGGATTGCGAAGCTGTTGGGACGTTTTCGTTTTTGCATTCGGCTGACAAGAAGATAACTTTCTCGGGCGCCTTGGGCATCTTGTTGCTGCAACAGAAAGGATGAATTTGTTTTTTTAACGGGGGGCTTATGGCTCCTGTCACGTCTTACTCCATGGCTTCGGAAATAGTCCTTCAAAAATGTAAATGAAATAATTCTGCAATAGAAAAGGAAATGAAAGAAAATTATATTTCCATGCTTCAACTACCACAGAAATAATGTCCTTCAAAATGGAAAGTAAATATTTCTTCGTCAATTCTACCATCTGATGAAGACTCAGTCCGCTTCTTCAATTTATAAGAACAGAAAAAATCAATAGCCAAGCAACCTGTGTTCCGACCTGAGTTTCCTGATGGCTCTGAAGTTCGTAATACAGAAGGCTGGATGAAACTTCCAAGTTCCTGCGTACTGGGTATTCTTCGAATGTTCGGTGTCCGCCAAGCTGCCGTCGAACCCCCAAATCTCCAGGTTCACATCTTCCGTCAGTTAAGAAGTTTTTCTTTTTGAACTTTAATGTTAACTTAAATTCTTAAAGATTTTTTTTTCATCCAAAATTCTCTGGTTTAATTATTTCTTGAATTTTTTTAAAGATTCTATTATTATCAGAATTTAACTTTTATTTAAATGTTTGCTGTAAAGAATTTTGAAAGGTAGAAAATTTAAATCTTTAATATTTTTGAAGATTTGCTGATTTAACTGAGATCTGAAGAAATTTGTGAGCAGTCTTAAATTGCTCTAGTTAAAGGTATAATTTTTTTTTCCCCTTATGGTGCAATACTATAGGTACTTAACTCTGTACTTCATTATTTGAATTTTCTCTTGTTCTGGGATAAATAAGGTGTAAGAACCTTACAACTGAAAAATGAAATAGAAAATTTTAATTTGTATCTTAACTCATAAAAATAGTTATTACTTAAACAATAGTATTTGAATTGAAGTGGTTACTGTCTAAGATTGCAGTATTTGTGGAAAATATATAAATGTTTAGCTATTTGTTTTCTAAACTAAATAAGGTAGTTCCCGGGGACTAGTATAATTTTATGTTAGTAAATTTGTTTGATATCAGTGTTTTAAGGAAAGTAATAAACTAAGTTAGTATTATTGATTTTATGTGTTTACTTGAATTTCTGATTACACAACATGGTTTCATCAGTAGCAAGGCTCTTCGGGTTGTTGAAACGAAATTTAAAAGGGTACAAACACAACGCAATTCATATTTGTTTAAACTACTAGTATTTTACAGCTTAGTATATAACAATTTCGCTATCTCGGAAATTTGCAGTTCATATTTCAGAAATTTCTGTAGAAATGATGAAATATGATTAAACAAATTACATTGAAATATATTTTTAGGCATAGTTTTCCATTTTATTTTATTTACCCTTTTCAGAAATTTTTGCCCACATGATATAAGCTTGCGTTTCAAGCCTTTTCTAGAAAATGTAACTGCTCCGGTAATTCAGCCAAAACAAACGAAATAAATGGAATGTAGATGATGCCAGACTACTCAAGAAGATTATTAAAATATAAAATTTGTCAATGAGTTTCATTAGATTCTTTAGAAAAGAATCTCTAACATCATGTATTGTCGTCATCTGCTGTTTTTCCTTAATTACGACTTTGTTTAGAAAACTCATTAAAAATTTACGGGAACTTCACATTAAGAATACAGAATTTTTAATCAAAGCACATTTTTCGAAGAAGATTAGAGTATTAAATCCTTTTTTCTGTTCTAAAAGAGAATTCTTAAATGATTAGACAGCACTCTTAGCTATGCTGGTCTTTGGACTAGAGACTATTAACGTTTTCATATCCAAATATCAACGCCGTTGTTAAAAACAAAAATGTAAAACCTGTTGTACTTATACTACTAAAGTAATTAAAAATGCACTAATTATAATTTAGAATCTGCAATAATTATAATATTTAAAATAAATCTGAAAGCTTTCAGATTTTACATTACGCCCAAAGGGACTTTGTTTTAATGTTTTTAACTTTTAATTTACCTTTATTTCTTAAATATCATGTTTTTTGTACTTAAACCACAAAATTCAATTCAGCCTCAATACCGCAAAATAGTTTTAAAATGAGCATATATTTAGAATTTAGATACACAGTCTCACGACCTGGAGATAAAAAAAAAATGTTTTTTTTTCCGACAGTGTTGCCATTGTTCGCTTTGAAATCGTTGAGTTTGTGAATCAAAAGTTCGTCAAAGTGTTGCAAAATATGAAATCGATAATAAAGCAAATTCCAAATTCGGGTTTCCAGAGGCCCATATTCGGTGGAAGATTACGTTATTCAAAATTGGATGGCTCTAGGTCCGTTATTGTATCACAATAGGAGAAACATACATACAT
This sequence comes from Stegodyphus mimosarum, assembly GCA_000611955.2. NCBI lineage: Eukaryota > Metazoa > Arthropoda > Arachnida > Araneae > Eresidae > Stegodyphus > Stegodyphus mimosarum. The sequence goes on from KK118480.1 coordinate 154,753, forward strand.
ACATTTATGCAGATTCTTCATTATTTAATTTTTTTAAATATAATACGGGGCTGTAATATTTGGTGACAACAGTTTGAAGAGTGAATCGTCGCAAAATGCCAAAACGAAATTAATAGCCCTTCTGAGCTAACAACGTACAGCCACGCACTTTCAGTTTTAGCTATTTATCTTGTTACAGAATATAAGATAAAATTGCCATAGAGGTATATATGTGTAGGGACAAAATTGATATGGAAGATAAACGGATTTTTGTATGTACACATTTTTTTCTTACACAAGGCATTACATTTTATGCATAGAAACTTATATTTTTTATCTAATGGCGTGCACTTGCCTACACAGCATCGGCCACTCCTGAGGCAGGAAGTGATGATCATTTTATTATGGAGGCAAATAACAGGGGGCCACCGTTGCCTTCTATGGGTAGTTAGAACCATGACTTCTCCCGGATTCGAGCCCGGGCCCTTCGGTCCATAAGTAGGCTCCCCTAACCCCAATACTGTCTGAGGGTCATAATCCAACAATATCCGAAATCCTTAACATTTCTGTTCCTAAATATCGGTTAAGGCATTCTAATCGTGCCGTATACTAATAATTTTACACTACTGTATATATTAACTTTTTAATAATATAAATATTTCTAATAAGGATGTAGCGTCTAGTCGCTAAACATTCAGTGTGACTTCTCAGTGTGACTTAAGTGTAAGAACCAGACAGGAAAAGGATTAAGCGAACCTTTTATTAGATTCTTTAAAATTCGCAATGCGTCGAGTTGACATTAATAAACTTCTCCTCGCTCAAGTAACAAGAACTAAACTTGACATTCAAAGATATTAACAAAACATTAGAATTTTACCCAGAGCTCAGATAATCCTGTTACCTAAAACCGCGTCGAAGTCTCGTGACAGCAGAATAATAGCAGTTACACCACTTTAAACAGCATTAAGTACAGAATCAGAAGTTCACGCTACAGAGGTACAGTACTTTCCCACTCTCTCAAACTTTCCCTTCTGGAGCTCAGAATTTAAACCTTTTCCTCCTACTGGTAGGAACTATATGGAACTGGAACATATTGAAGGAATGTAGTTCCTACTGGTAGGAACTACATTCCTTCAATCGCGCTACCTTACGTATTCTGGCATTGACAGTTACGGGAATGAAAGCTTACAGGAAAGAAAGCAGAAACTTAAGTAGTTATTCAAAATAAATATAAATCCCTACAATGAAACAAATGACTGTCAGTTTTAAAAGCTAATCAATTCATTTAATATTATAGAGACATAGTACGTTTTACTATGTCCACCAAAGATTCCATTCAATCTTCTAGGAAGTCCACAATTAGAAATATTAAAAAAAGAAAAAAATATTTATGAGAAATCTATTTTAATATTATCTGTACCTCAAAATTATATCTAAAATACTTAATTACGTATTTTTTATTTACTTGTAATTGTTACTTAAAATAGTTCCAAATACATCGGCAGTATAATTATGAAAAAATTATGAGGTTTTTTTCTTTAAATCTTTAATTCTAACTTCAACCCCACGAACACTTAACAAGCGAATAAGTGTGAACAGAACACGTGAGACTTAAGAAGGGTTTAAAACCCATTATTATTCAGTATATTTACAAATCAGTTCCGACTTGGAACTTTACATAAAGCCACCACTCGCGCTTGAACTTAAAATACTAATAATTTGAACTAAAATTAGCTTAACTAAAGCTATTAAAGGATATAGCCGAAGCTATCTGAATCTAACTAGTTGGCCCCTAAGTATTAATTAAACCGGCGAAGTCTAGCAAGGGCCTAAGATATGGCCCAGCGTAATAACATCTAAGAGAGACGTAGCCAGAAGGCAAACGCGCTAGTCAGGAAATCAGACTCTCTCCCTTGAAGTCGGTTAAGTTACGACTTAAATAGTACTCTTTTTCATTTGCATTATCTGCTTTTCTGAATTTACATTCTGGCAGGAAATTGTAAGCTCAAATCAGAATAAGATAGGAAAGACACAAAACTTAAAATAACTGTTAGTAAACGTATAATAAACCTTACAAAATAATGATTCTGTATTCATTTTCCACAAAGAGATACATGCATACAGCTTTTATATATTTTAATGCTCTTTTACTATTGCTGTAGATGATATTACTACGTAAAAAGTCATACTTTTCAGAGTTCCCTGAATCAATAAACCTGCTTTATGGGCTCCCTCAGTCCGCAAACCTGCGCTTTCGAGAGTAAAAGTTATGAGATCTGTGATTTTCTTCAAAAAATGAAGCTAATTAATTTTTTTTTAATTTTTGCTGAGTTTAAATGTAACACAATTTATTTGTGTTAGAATATTTTTTCCTTCAAATATGTACTATGCATATTTTATAAAAGGAATGTGTTATGTCGAAGAAATCAGATATATACTCATCGTCATAACGCATTCAAACAGCATGGATAAATTATTTATTAGAGAACAAAATATTACTGAATATAATCTTTGAAGTATTTCTCAGATTAAAAAGATTTTTATTGAATTTTAGCAGTGCATGCAATACAAAATACAGATATCTATAATTTCGGTTTAGCTTTCATCTATTACAAAACCAAGCTCAGTGTTTAGTCCAAAAGGAATACTGAAACACATCCCTAATGCCTCTGAACACATTCTGCATATAAATACAGTTGTTTTCTCGTTACTTACACAAATAAATAGCTAATTTAAAGAAACTTTCCAAGCTAAAGTCAAAATGAAAGCACATTTATGAGATAATGCTTTATTGATCTATTATGTTACGTTTGTAGCTCGATTTATTTATGATGCCGTCAAATAATACTATATTCTACGCAGATTCGGATAGCTAACTTCTAGGGTTATTTCAATTCTAATTTAAAACGAAAGCATACTTAAGTAACGTAATTATGTTTATTTTGTCTTTTAATCAAATAAAAAAAACTTTATTTTCAGTTCATTCATAGTTAGTTAATGATATAGACATATTTAGGATATTTCGATTATTTTAGCCAGAAATAGCATGACTCGAAGAGACGCATCCCCATTCATTTAAGTAATTTAAAAATATTATTCATTTTCTTAAGAATTCTGACAGTTTCGTAAGTGTTTACTGTTAATGTTTACCCTTTGACTGGTTAAAATTGAAAAACTGATGTGCATTCAGTATTTATCGTTTTATCCTGATCCTACAATAATTTTAAGATTGCAAGATCTCATAATCCATTCTGAGTAAACTTACTTAATGAATTAGCAGCATTTCTGAATTATACGTTTTACAGCTCGACGCAATATGATATCAAAAGATCAGTCATTGTCTTTGTAATACATATAGTTATTAAACCCATTGTAAAATGTTTATTGTATGATTAATTTCTGAATTCGAAGTTATGAAAATTTTGTCAAAAGCCACTTCATTTTCGCTTAGAATGCTATTATAATAACAATTTTAATATTTCTTAATTTTAAAGGATTTTATTACTTTGTTTGTAACTTAGTTGTAATTATCTAGTTAATGATAATGGCGTGTGTGAATGTTAAACAAAACTGATGTAGTTTTCAGAATTACAGAACACATAATGTCAGGTTATGTCTCACATCTTCTGCTTGAATTACACTGATATTACGAACTAATGGATGTATTCTTTAAACGAATATTAAGAATTTCAAATTTGGGACTTCATTTAGTGGAATTAAGACAGCTGTCTGAGGTAAACAGAAATTAGCTGCAGCTCATTCTTATGATCTCTTCTAGATTTCAAATTAAGATACAAAGTTGGACTTAATTTTTTCTTTATCTCTAAAATATTACAATTTCCTTTTATAATGGTATTGAGAAAATGCGAATTTCATTATTTAAGTCGGGATTTAAGTGTGCTTTGACACATTTAATCAGAGAAAGACAAAACCTTACTGAGATAAAATAAAGTGTATGCTTAGATAGAGACACAAAACAATCTTCTAGGATGAGAAAATACAGATAAATGCTTAGATACAGAGACAAGAATCTTGTAGGAACGAAATGAAAAGATGCTTGTACTTGGGCGTTAGAAGAACTTAAAGAAGTTTTTTTTTTTTTTGGTGTCATACTTAATAGTACCTAGCAGTAGCCAAGTAGCAAGATCTTCAAATACTGATATATTTATCTTGTTTCACTTCTTAAGACTGTTAGAATGTTCAGGCTGCAAAGGAGTTTTCACTGTTTTTCCTATATCCAACATTAATACGAACCAGTTTTTTTAAAAAGTTCTACATGGAGTAATTCCTTTCCTAAAGCTGATAATGTATTATCTTTTGCCATAGAAAACTAGATGGTTCAATACCCTCCGCACTTAAATTTATACAAGGAACTTGACTACTCTTTTCGAAGGCTCGTGTTTATGTTACACACAGAGCAACACAAAGCAACCCTCTACAGTAATGACACTAATAAGCAAACAGTACTGAGAACTGAGAAATGTAAGTAGTACTAAGGGCCACAATGAAACACGATAACTGCAGTACTGTAACGGAAAAGGTAGAAAGGGTATGTAGTAAATAACATATGTACCTTAGACAGAATTTGTTCATACACTAAAGGTAGCAACTTGTAATCCATGTTTTAGTAAAGCAATATTAATCCTAATTGAAAAATCTGTAGTATTGTTCTGAAGACAATCTGCATCATGTGTTATCCGCTTCGAGTCTAGAAACGGTGTAATATACAGAGAACTACTACCCTTTATGTAATGTGTGACTGGCAATGTATAATGTATTCAATGAATAGTGTACGGACATATGAGGCCCAGTAGCGCAGTCGTTGGCGCAACTCGCAGCAAGACCACAGGTCCAGGTTTCGAACCCCGGACTGGGCAAGGTTGACTCAGACTTTCATCCCTTTAGTGGGTCGATAATATGAGTACCAAATTCGCTTGGGGACTAAACACCGGAGGGGGCTGACCACTTATCCAGAATATGTTCATGCACCCCAGGGCCCCCAGACATCAGGGCAGACATCAGGGCACTGTAGGCAATGGCTCTCTAAGGGCTATTGATTTTACAGTTATATATATATATATATATATATATTGTTGCGTGCGTACGGGTGCGTAATCGATTGAATGCACGAGTCGTTCAAAAGTTAATAACATTTATTCTTTTCACAAGAAATAAAACAAAATACTGAAATATTTCCTTTAGAGATATTCGTACAATATCACAGTATCTCAAACGTTAAACAGAACACAGTTCAAAACACAAAAAGTTAATCCAATCTCACAGCGAATTCGCTACAATCAATAACAGCATTAGGTTAACACCAATTCGCTTAAAACACTACAACTGAATTGAGGTGTTTTAATTCGGCTTTTATAAGCTTTTTAATTATTCACTAGAACATTCTGGTAAAACCTATTTCTTCGATTTTTCTGGATGGCAACAGCAATTACGAGATATTTATTTATTAAATATTAAATGCACGCGCTCTTGTATTTTTACTTTTCCAACGTAGCTTTCTCTTCAAAAAAAATCGCCTGCGTTGCACGGGAAAATGAAACTATTTTAATTACAATTCTAAATAAATAGCTAAATAAATACGAAATCCGTAATGCTGCCCTTCCCAAGGACTGCATGTTCCGGGCAGTACAATCCCTGGACAGGAAGCCAAACTTACTTAATAAATATTACATTACAATAACAAACTAAACAATAATTGCAATAAGTAACTTTCAGTAAATCAAATACTATCAAACACCAATTACATATCAAATACTATCAAATACTAAATACAAAAAGGTCCATTGTCTTATACTATTTACATTATTATTTACAATTATATACACTAAGTACGATGGCCTTAGTAAGGAGCTAACTTGTCATAATGAGCTAATTTAGGTTTAGAATTCGATGACTTACGGATCCGAGCCACGACATCGTTCAGCCTGTTTAGGACTGTGTGCGGACCATCCCAAGATGACTATAGTTTCGAACAGAGTCCTTTGCATCGAGTCGGATTCCACAACCACGCCTTGTCTCCTTCGTTGAAAGGATGCCCAGTAGCTCTCGTGTCGTAGCGGGTCTTCATCTTCTCCGTCGCAAAGTTAACTCGCTCTCGTGCAACGTTGTGCATCACTTCAAACCCGGCCTGGACATCTTGGATGTATTCCTCGGGCGATGAAGGTGCATCCATTGGGCAACCAACCAAGAGGTCACTAGGCAGACGAAGATCACGACCGATGAGCATCTGACATGGAGAATTCCCGGTAATATTCGGTTTCTCTTCAACCCTAGTATGATTTTGGCAGCTTTCTCAGCAGGGCCTTTTAGACAACGCGTCGGCGTTTCGAGGTGAGGATCCCTTCTGAAGATAGATAACTATGTCATCAAATGTCGAAATCAGTTTGTAATTTTTGAAGTCCAAGGAAAAATTGTATTTCCTCCGTGTATGGCCTTCAGCTGCGCAGTTCCAGCACTTTGGTTTCTTCTCGTTTCTTTTCCATCTCATGGCATTTAATTGTCTTTTTACATCATCCATCTTATCTCTGGGGTCTCTGTAGTCTTCTTTCTCTCAAGTCTTATCTTTCCGTGCTATGGGATGTTCGGAAGTTCCTTCGCATGTGCCCTGAAGCACCGCCGTTCCATCGGTTTCTTATCACTAATATACCGTCTTAAGGAATTGACTTTTCTAGAAAAACGAGTCATGAACTTCTCCACCAGAGCACTTTTTAAGTCCTTCACATCAACCATTCGCAGTGCTTTCTGTATTTAAGGATCCCGGATGCCTTCGATGAAGTATTGCAAGGGCAGGAGTTCCCTTGTTTCTGTCGGGTACTTCGAAAAGACGAGGCGGGACAGCCTTTCAATATCCGTGGCGAGCTTTTGGAATATTTCAGCCAAGAAACGCAATTCGAAACACAATTCGGCCATTAATTACAATTCGAAATAAATAGCTAAATAAATACGAAATCCGTGACAATATAAATTGATAGTAAATTAAAAAGAAGTAAGAGTCGGAGAATAAATTAAATATAAAATTAGTTTATATATACGTAAGACATAAGAAAATACGATAGCTGCTTTTAAAACTAATTGACAATTTCAAAATTAACATTCTAAATTTGGTGTTCTCCCCCTGAATTCATCCGTTCTCCCAAATTCGAGATTTTTCTACATTACGTAATGCTGCTTGAAAAGTGCAAACCAAAACTAATACTAACCAATCATAGCATGTCTCTAGAATCACACCTACTCTGGTATAAATACTCTGGCAAATCTTCTGCTAGCTTCCACCTTGCTAATAATTCCTCGCTTTTCTTCCCCGTCTAAAGTGCCTGCGACTTGATTTTAAGAATCAACGTTCATTAGGATTTAAGATTTCATTAAGATTAAGATTTCATTAAGATTGAATTATAGAAATATATCGGATTTCATTAAGATTAGATAAAAATCAATGGAGATGAGAAAGCTCATCTTTTGTTATCTTCATCTGTAAGCTTTCAAGCTCAGCTACGACGGCTGCAAGCTAATTCCTCCTTCTATGCTCATAATCATATATATATTGAACATACAGAAATCAATAAATCACAGTGTGATTCTTTCTATAATTGGTACTATAATTTAAAAGTCCATAAGAAAAGTGTCCATTACTTGAAATTTTCATTCGATAATACCAACAAAATAATCCTAATTAATGCTGAATCAGTAATTCAAAATATTCTCTGAAGACAAATCAATTAATCACAAAATTAAAGCAAGCCCGCAAAACATAATTCGAAATTCCACTTGTTACGTTCAACACTCACGGTACCACGTGTTATGTAACAAACCAGGATAACAATTTACCGAGTTGTGCTGTTTTAAATATAAATGAAATTAAATTATAATTCAGTTATTAAATATTATTTAATTTAAATTTAAAAATACGAAACAGTTATAAAATATTATTTAATTTAAAAATTTAATAATAATTAATTAATTTAGTACAAATGTGTCAATATAAATATACGTGAATTTAGTCTAAAAATATTCGAAGAACCCATGAGTGGGTCTTTGAATTAAATACCATATTTAGTTTTTTAACAGTCATTTATATTTTTCATTTAAATAATACAAGAAGGGGAATATTATTTTTTCAGATGTAATCAAAGTAATAAATTAATTAATGAAATCAATTCATCAAAATCATTTAAAGCAAAGGGTAAGCATGAAAACAACACATGTAAAAGGATATCCTGCAGGTAAAATTAAGCTGATGAGCACAATGAGCGAAGAGTTTTAATCATGAAACAAAACAAAATTTAAAATTTAGAGGCTTAAATACAATAACTTACAAAACACAAATTTTAAAACACAGTTATTTTTTTCTTAATAGAATGTAAGGTACCATATTTCTAAAATTAAAGCCCCACTAAGACTGAAATTTATTTACATCCGAAGCGAAGTTTCAAATTCTCCTTTCACGCGGGTGTTTTAATGAGGAGCTTTAGTGATAAAACATTAAATATCAAATTCAGGCAAAGCAATTTTTCACGTTTATACAGCGTGAGGCTTATAAATAATTAAAGTTCGTTCCTAAAAATGGAGATGTAAACTGAATTTTTATGAGTTGATGCATCTTTAAAGACTGCCTTTAATCTAACTTGTTAGCATGATGAGTTAGAAATGTAAACTTTTCAGAGTTTAATCAATCAGAATTATATCGCTTGTGAGCGCGCTTGTGACTTTAAAGTTTCTAAATTAAACAAACACCGATTTTTCTGTTCCATAAACGAGGGAATTACAAAATGTGTTGGGTTTAACAGGTCTGCGATGAACGCTTGTTTGCTCTTTGATAATTGGCACTTTGTCGTAAGTCTTCAATGTAATTTGAATCACCGAACATGGCATTCTTTTGAAATGCATTTAACTTCAGACGAAAGGAGTTTGTAGTAATTAAAGTCTTAAAGCCAGGAATTTACGGTACTTAAATTTAGAAAATAACCATGCGATCATATATCAATGACAGAGCGAGTGTGAATTACTTAAAAGCCATTTAAATGAGGTAAATTTTTATTTGAATATGATTGGAGCTTAAGTCCATTTTTAGTGCAACAGAGAATAAACAAAAAAAGACTGCCGTGATTACAAAATTGTATTACGCAAAAAAAAAAAAAAAAAAAAAAAAAAAAAAAAAGTAAATAAACTCATATTCACGTAAAATGTTTAACACTATATTCAGAAATGTATATAGTTTTACGCACACTTTAGTACTTTTCAGTATGTACACCATTAGTAAGTACACAGACATTAAGACAATATTCAATTTCAATCCGGTTCGTCTGAAGCATCACCAGAGCTACAGTTTCAATTACAGCTATTATCTCGATGTTTTAGATGGTGTACATCAGTTATGCTTTCAGTGTAATCAGTGTTCTTGGTATTTCTCCTGATTCCGAACTCCAGAAGTGTAAGAGCTTGGCTTCGTGGAGACTATAGGAATGCGACATTGGCTGATCCATGATTTGAGGTACTCCACCTAGAGAGTGGGGGTAAAACTTGCGTTCTTTAACTCAGTTTCGACACAAGAATTATCTGCGAAATTTAAGAAACTATTATGCAATGAGGTTTCGATATATCGGAGTTTCGATGATCCTGTATTAATACTTGAATATTTCTACTAATATGAAGTTTGTTTAAACAATCAATATGCTGTACGCACCTGGATTTTAACAAAATTTCGAGCCCATGCTCACTTTTGGACCTACATGATCGCTACTTTAGTAAGTTTCTCTCCTGATGCAGGGCATAAATTTCTCAAAAGCTTCCGTCTAATCAAATGATTCCTTTGCTTTAAAAAAAACACTCCTCCCCCTCTAATAAGACTTTAAAAGGTCTCATAATCACGTCTGAGTAAACTTCCATTAATGAATTAGCATCATTTCTCTATTATGCGTTTCACTGTTCGACGCTGTAAGTTGACCTGCTGACGTCTGGCAAGTGACAGGCCTCAGACAAGTGACATAAGACACAATAATAATAACAGATGTCAGCTTAGATGCCTTAAGGCTCCAATCATAACGCCTGTTGTTCTTCGAGACTGAAAATTATTTTTCATTTCTAATTCACAATGCAACGCTTAAGCAATTTCTAAATCAAATCGAGAGATCTGTGATTTGGCCGAAGTCTCATAGGAATCGCCCATCTAAATATAACTGAATATAGCTGTATGTATACATAAGAACTCCCTGTCTTCGGAATAACATTTCTGTGGAGAATGTGTATGAGAAAATTTCACCTCTTATTTACAGTGAACGTGGACAAAGAGAAATTCGTGAAAGGCTTTGTAACCAGCGCATTTCGGTAGATTGAAATTCCAAAATTAACTACTATTTTTACGTTATTTTATTGACCTAGCGGTACAAAAGGATGACCTTCTGTACAATCACAGATGTTAAGGATTCTTACCCTACTACGGTGTTAAATTTCGATTCTCGGGGCATCAGACTGCATTTACATAATGATTACATTTAAAACCAGCAAAGCCGTCCAGACTGTATAGTGGTTAGGGGAGCCTATTGCGGTACCGAGGGTCGCGAGCTCGAATTCCGGGCAAGGCTGTGATATTTGTAAATGCATAGTGTCTTTTCGGGATGAGGGCACTCTAAATATATGACGAGCCCAAAATCCTTTCAAGAGGTTAATGGTAGGGAAAAAGCGGTGGGAAACCTTTGGACCCGTTCTCCCGGGATGCTCTTCATTAAAATTGGGGACGGAATCGTACAGTCACCTGTACGGTGCTCAAGGCTCTTGCCAACGACAGCCACAATATTGCTCTAGTTGCCACGATGAATTTCGTGGGCATGCTCTGATGGTATTGTCAGACAAGTGAGATAAGTCACAACACAACACAACACAACAAAACTAGCAATCAGGATCTGGGTGGGAATGTTTCAAAGACTTCTGTAATTGATTTAGTCTCTTTTTTGTTTCAAAATTTATTACATAAATCTGGGAAAGCATAATTGGGGTCCAGTCATTTAAAACTAAAGAAGCAGCCAGTTTTCGAGTTTTAAATTTATTGGTGTTTGAAGAAATACTTTTTTTTCAAAACTCTTAATTTGTTCATATTTGATTTATATAAGCAGTGTTAACTCTAAATTTATTTTAAATATTCATCTATTGGTTTATATATGTATATATATATATACCATCTAATATGGGAAATGAAATATATAAGAAAATTACTTGAAGATTGTAAGAACCATGATCCCCTACCTACTATTTTCATTTTTAAGAATTTCCAAATTTTATAATATACATATGGAACAGAAAAAGTAAAGTTTGAAAAAACAAAAACAGTGAAAAGCAAAGTTAATCCTTTTTTATTTAAAGTTCCAAACAAAACTTGTCAAGAGAAAAATGTTTTGAAGCTTTAAACAAAGTTGATTAATATATATATAATTATGATAATTAGTATTTTCGAATTAGTCATAAATGTCTGCATTTTCATTTTAGTATTTGTTGGAAAGTGAAAGAAATGACTAAAAATACTTTTCCAGATCCGAATACATTTTTTCAGATAGGGTGCACTTTTTTAAATTAAGGAAAACCTAAAGTAAAAATCTCATCAATAAGAAAAGGCATATTATATGTTTTTCACAAATATCATCAATCATCAGTTTCCATCAATGACAGAAATGCCTTTCAAAATGTAACAAATGACACTGAAAATAAAATTTCTATTCAGTTCACTTTAATTCCATGAAAATATCGACTCACAGAACTTTTTAAAAACTAGAAAAACATATTTATTAGCTATAGCATTGAGTAAAAAACAATAAAATGCAAATCTGAGCACAATAAATAATTCCTGTTAATTCTTAATTTCGAAAGCGATCAGTATCAGATTTTGAAAAATAAAATATAAACTTAATTGCTAAGTGATATCTACATTTCTTAGAAAAATATATTAAAAAATAATTGACATATCCTGATATGTTGCTTAGTATTAACATTTTAATTACTGTATTACCATGAAACATACCTACGATTGGTTCAAAATAATAATAACTCATGACATAAACATTATATCACGAGAATGAATATATATTTCAACAAAATTATTTGTTAAAAATATTAATTTTTTTTTCTAGAAAAGGTCGACCAGCGGCCAAGCGGTAAAGTACTGCCAAATCGGTACCGAGGTTTGAACACCGCGAATGGGCTGCTGCGAGGGCATTTTCGTGGTTTCCCCTTGTGCACGAGCTACTTTTCCTTAGAACGTACCCCACGAAAGCATCGTTCCCCTTAGGCAGATAGCTCTCCAGGCTTTGCAGTAATCATATTAACCTAACCTAACCTTCCTAGAAAAAAAGAAAGTTATTCAGATTGCAACAGTCATAAAAAATCTGATGTATACACCACATGACTTCATTGTAATGAATAGTAAATTTTATGCATTTTTCTTCATTTCATTTAAAATTATTAGATTCAATTAAATCTACTTCGTCGATAGCGCATAAACCACAATAGAATAAATGCACTGTTTAAAATTCACTATATTAGTTTACCACAGCGACACTCTGGCGCTAGGTTCACTTAATAGCGTTGCATCTCATTCATTATATAACTCAGAATGTACAAAAAATATATAATCTGAAGAATTTTCTAATCATTGCCACATGTTCTAGTCAAAGACCATAATAAATCGAAAACAATGTATAAAAGAAATTAAACAAACAACAATAAGAAACAGTTTTCACAGACGATTTAGTATTTCTCATTCAATTAACTCAGTTATCACATCTCAATGAAAATTACATAAAAATTCAAAATATCTATATTAAAAATTACAAAGTAACTCTCAAACACTTTTTTCCTCGAATAAATTCCAGAATGGATTAAGCATGATTTAATTCGCAGTAATAAAAAAAGGCGTTATCTTTGTCGTTGCGAAGCTTAGTTTCTCTAGATTGGCAACAAATCCACTATTCTGCTAATTTTGAAATGTAAACACATATGGCTGCTATGGTCAAAATAATTAGGCTTAGCCGTACTTAAAGAACTTTTAAATTGTTGATAATTCTACAAATATTGCATGCATATTTACTAAACCCATGAAAACCTTAACCGGAAGAACAACATAATTCAACCATTTTTAAAGAAAAAAATGCGCAATTTACCAACATATAGGAATAAAAAAAACTGAGCTCAGTGAGTCGAGTAACAGAATGAGCATGTATATACTTTTGGTACAGCCGATTGTAACCCAAAAGGGAGGTGCACATCTACATGTTATAGCAGTCCTGTGTACAAATTTTCAACATTCTGAGGCTCCTTGTTTATGAGTTATGCAAGATAATATATACATACGTACGTACGGACGCCATGAAAAAATGTCTTCTGAGTCCATTTTAAATCAGTTTTATAATTCGTTTGGGGAAATAAGAGTCCTTTATTCTGTCTTTATAATGTTTTTGGGCGTTAAATTGCATTCGATAACGGTCAAAATGGGTATTTTCGTTGAAATATGGTACCCGGAATTTTTCATGATTACAATACTTCTTTTACTTCGTACAAGGAAGTAAAAAGGTCATTTCTCTGCAACGCTTAAATTTTATGTGTGAGTGTATTATTTTTTACTCCTTAAAACTAGCCATAAACAAAAGAATGTTTGGGGGAAAAAATCTTTCAAAATATTTATCCGTAAAAATTTATAAACATCTGTTTTAGAATATTTGTGAAGGCCATACATAGTCAATATATCATACTCTTGCTAAAAGGCTTGCTTATAATAACTCTCATTATAGATAATTATTTCAAATTTCTATTTGGATCTATGAATCAAGTCTGTATCTTCAGTAGATTAACGATACAGCAAATGTTCGGCGATTTTGAATTCAGTTCCCATTAATTAAGTAATCTTAATATAAATTTATTTGCATACTTTTTATTCAAACAGCAAATAATAAGAACAATTATATATTTCCGTTAA